>LPNX010027321.1:441517-536369 GCA_001517045.1 Pseudotsuga menziesii
GTACCGACCCATGTACAATATGTTGGTGTCTCTCGTTATTATGTTACTTTTATTGATTTCGCAACTAGAAAAACTTGGGTTTATTGCATTCGAAAAACATATGTTGTGTTTGATACTTTTAAGAAATGGAAAGATTTGGTTGAGAATGAGATAGGAAAAAGATTGAAGTTTCTCTGATTTGATAATGGAGGTGAATATTGCGACAACGAGTTTAACAATTATTATTCATACCATGGGATTGGAAGAGAGAGGACTATTCCAGGAACAACACAAGAAAATGGTGTGTCAAAAAGGATGAACAAAGAAATCATGGAGCCTACAAGGTGCATGAAATTGCATGTAGAGTTTCCCTTACATTTTTGGGAAAGTATCATAGATACTGTTGTTTAATTAATAAATAGAGGAACTTCAAGCGGTTTGGATGGAGGGATTCCATAGGATCCATGGACAAGTAAAAAGGTAAAATACTCATTTCTAAGAACTTTTGGTTGTGAAGTGTTTGTCCATATTGATAAAGTAAATAAAACAAAGCTTTATGCTAAATACAAGAAATGCACCTTTATTAGAGATAGAGTTTATTATTTTGGTTATCATTTATTCGAATATGAAAATAAAAAAATCATTAGGAGTAGAGATGTGGTATTCAATGAAAAGGTCATGTATAAACATCAGTTGCAAGGAAATAAATATGAAAAGGAAAACATGAAGTACATAGTGATTAATGAAATCAAGGAAAATGAAGTTCCAAAGGTGATGAAAAAACAAGAATAGTATCAAGTACTTCAAAATCCAGTAAGTGGTAGAATATCTACCAGGTTAAGTAGACCTCCTGAGCAATACTCTCCTTCATTGTATTATTTATTAATGACTGATTCTGGTGAACCGGAATGTTATGAAGAAGCAATGCAGGTGGAAACTAGAAAGAAGTGGGAGCAAGGCATAAATGAGGACATGGACTCATTAGTGAGAAACCAAAATTGGGGTTTGGTTAAGTTTCCTATAGGTAAAAGAGAATTGCAAAATAACGGGTTTATACGTTGAAGGAAGAAGATGGAGGAAAGAAGCGGTACAAGACCAGACTTGTTGTAAATGGGTTTGCACAAAATAAAGTTATAGATTTTGATAAAATATTTTCTCCTGTTGTTAAAATGACTTCAATTAGAACTATTTTAAGTCTAGTGGTGGTAGAATATTTGCATATTGAACAACTAGATGTAAAAATAACCTTTATGCATGGTGATTTGGAGGAAGATATTTATATGGAGAAACCACAAGGGTATGAGGTCAAAGGGAAGGATAATTTAGTGTACAAGTTGAAGAAGAGATTGTATGGATTGAAATAAGCTCCAAGGTAGTGGTATTTAAAATTTAATAGGTTTATGCCAAAACAAGGTTATAATAGATTCCATTCTGACCACTGTGTTTATTTCAAGAAGTTAGATAATGGAGTATATATTATCTTGTTAACGTATCTAGATGAAATGCTTGTTTCAAGGTCTAACATGAAGGATTAAATGTGCTCAAAAGTAAATTAAATAATTCATTTGCAATGAATTATTTGGGTGTTGCAAAGAAAATCCTTGGTATGAGAATAAAAAGAGACAGAAAGAATTTCAAATTGGCATTGTCTCAGGGTGAGTTTATAGAAAAGGTGTTGGAGAGGTTTAGAATGTTGGATGCAAAACTAGTTAGTACACCTTTTCCCATCCATTTAAAATTAAGTAATGAGATGTGTCCCAAGACAAGAGAGGAGATAGAATAGATGTCCAAGGTTCACTATTCATCAGTAGTTGGAAGCTTGATGTATTCCATGGTCTGCACAAGACCATAAATTGGACATGCAATGAGATATGTGAGCATGTATATGAATAATCCAGGTAAAGAGAATTGGAAGGAATTAAAGTGGATTCTCAGGTATTTGAGAGGTACTTGTACTCATGCATTATGTTTTGGAGGTTCAGACATTACTCTACAAGGATATGTTGATTTAGATATGGAAGGTGATAAAGATAGAAAGAGGCGCACCATAGGGTCCCGATAGTGAGTTGGATTTTGAATCTGCAAAAGGTTGTTTCACTTTCAACATTGGAAGTAGTGTCTATTTCTACTACAAAATTTAGTAAATAGTTGATTTGGTTACAAAGGTTCAAGAATGAATTAGGTAAAGAGAATTGGAAGGAATTAAAGTGGATTCTCAGGTATTTGAGAGGTGCTTGTACTCATGCATTATGTTTTGGAGGTTCAGACATTGCTCTACAAGGATATGTTGATGTAGATATGGAAGGCGATAAAGAGAATTACTTGTACAAGTACTTTACATTACTTGTACTCATGCATGTATATGAATAATCCAGGTAAAGAGAATTGGAAGGAATTAAAGTGGATTCTCAGGTATTTGAGAGGTACTTGTACTCATGCATTATGTTTTGGAGGTTCAGACATTGCTCTACAAGGATATGTTGATGTAGATATGGAAGGCGATAAAGATAGAAAGAGGCACACCATAGGGTCCCGATAGTGAGTTGGATTTTGAATCTGCAAAAGGTTGTTTCACTTTCAACATTGGAAGTAGTGTCTGTTTCTACTACAAAATTTAGTAAAGAGTTGATTTGGTTACAAAGGTTCATGAATGAATTAGGTAAGAAGCAGGAGAATAGTAGGGCATAGTAATATCCAGAGTTCCATTCATCTTGAAAATAACTTATCTTTTCATTAAAAGACTAAACATATACATATCAAGTACCATTTCATACAACCTATTCTAGAAGATGAACAGTTGAAGTTGGAAAAGATACATACTAGCCAGAATCCTATAGACATGTTGACAAAGGCTGTAACCAGAGAGGAACTGAGTTCCTTCTAAGTTTCAGTTGGCATTGAAGAATGAAGGTGAATATGATAAATTACCAAGTACAAGTTCCAGAGCATAGTCTATAAAGTATAGCAGTGGTGTAGTTGTCATGATCAATATCCAAGTGGGATATTATTAGATATGGAGCCTGATTATTATTTCCATTTTGTTCGAACAATTGGCCAAGATATAGGGAGGCTAGGGGGGTTGACCAACCCCCTGGTCCTAAGGGTTCGCGATGGTTTTTAGGTAGGATTCCTCGAAAAAAAATTTGGGCCATGTTTTTGTTTCTCTACTTTTTTTTTCATTGAAATAAACTGCTGAAAATTGCCTTATAAAATGTTTTAATTTCATATTCAATATGAGTCGTTCATTAGATTTCAGATAAGATGGTAGGAATTAGCTTAGGGATTTTATCCCTAGAAGGAAAACCTCTTTTATGAGGAATTGTATTACTTTTGTGTATTGTATTGTAAAAGAACGAGGTTCAGAGAGAGAGAGAGAGAGCGAACAAGAAGTTGCAGCGGACGTGTTGCAGGATATCTCCCTTCATTTTGCTAGATGATTTAACAGAAACAAGTAGCAATTTCTATGTGGATGTACATTATATTGGTGTCTCTATATTATTTTATTTATGTGCTTTATTTTTGTATCTTATTTTGTGTATTTTTCCGCAATCTTTTTTCTAACACTTGGATATGATGGGAATTCATAAACAAATAAAAGTAGATTTACATCAATTTTTTATTATGTTTGTTGTAGGTGAAAGTCGTTTAATTGAGTAGTATCTCGCCATTGATGATTTATTTCAGTCCCACGACGATTTGTTTGATAATAATATGTTGAAATTTGAAAATATTGCTGTGGATTTGTAGAGTTTCCTTCTTCCTTTGGCTGAACATTAACATGGGATTGTGCATTATGATCAAAAGAAATTTTTTTATGTACCATATCAACATCCTCATCATAAATACCAGATGAATATGCCCAATGGTTTACATTATGTTAATGATGGTAGTACTTCTTACCATTTTTGGCAGAAGAGGCTTGAAAAATATAATTTCTACCAAGTATACACTACCAAGGTTGAATGAGGTTAAATTGAGGATTGGTTAGAAAAACCCTTGAATAGATTGTTATATAATTCCTCCATATGCATATCATTGAGTATACAATAGTACAGATGTCCTTTTTTATAGTTGATTCAATGTTTAATTAATAAACTAAGGTCCAAGTAGTTATATCAATTGGCTGTGTTTCAACTATAGATTTTGTTAGATAAATATTTTGCTCAACATATTTCCTTTGTTGACACTTACCTATGCTACCCCTTGATAAGAATACTATGCAAGTGGAAGGATTCATTGATTATTCCTCATGCTACTATGTAATTAAAAAAATATTCTTAAGGAAGGTTCAAATGACCCTTCCATATGCTAACACTTAACAAAAATACTATGCACAAGAAAGGTTAAACCAAAGTTTCATATGAAAATTACTCAATGAAAATACTATGGTTCAGGAAGGGTCTAATGACCTTTCGACATGTTACCCATGGAAAAATACTATTATCAAGAAAAGGTCACATGGATATTCCTTATAATACATATCAATGTGAATACTATTCTTCAAACAATGTTGACATATACTTCCATATTATATTCTATAATGGTAATATTATCCATAGGAATGGGTCATTTTATATTTCCATAGGATCTCCCTTGATGATATAAGTATTCTTGAGAAAGGATTTGTTAGCACCCGTGCTGAATTTTGAATATCTCTACATAATGCTGTTGGAGTCATTATCCAACCCACACACCTATTTGGTCAATTTTGGACTAAGTAACCACTATCCTAAGTTTATTGACTCAATTGGAATCATCATCAACACACCATGACATCAACATGAGCACAGCCACACCCTCCAATCAAGGAGGCCAACTAAGCCTTCTCCTTCAATCTGGGAGGCTAACTAGGCTCCCTCCTTCAATCAGGGATCAATTCTGGGTTGATCTGAGTGTCATAAGTGCACCAAATAGTTAACTGAATGTTGTTTCACCTAAAAATTATTTAAGATGATTTGTAAAGGCACCTCCCTCATGTCATTATCTATTTTCAGTTGATTTGGGTGAACTGGAGTGAGTTAATGTGCCTCCAACAACTTTTGTTGACTAGTTTAAGTTTAGTTCACTTCATTGGAGCTAACTCGAGTTAGTGATGCACTACCACCTACTGATTGACATGTAGTGACATGTACTTAAGTTACATTCAGTTAGACTGAGTCATTTATTGCACTATGATTCAGTTAGGACTCAGTTAGAGTCAATCATGGCTAGATTAGTGGTTAACTTGTGTGTTCAGTGTGGCTAACGGACAATTAAGCTACACCCATCCATTCAATTCAAATGACCTCTAGTGAATTCGAGTTGTATCCAATCATGCAAGTTAGCATGACATTGTATTATTGATTTTTCATTCTATTATTGATTATACAGAGCTGCAACCTCCTATTGCAGTACTGTTATGTCATTTCATGCCTAAATTGTCTTGAATCTCTTGTTAGTATGTGCATTGTCTCAAGATTGTTGTGACATAATTTAATATGGTATCAGAGCCACGGAGAGACGAAGCTCTTTCTTCAAGAAAACATGATTTTTGATGGATCTAGCATGCAAAATTGAGCAAAAAAACTCAAAAATTCCAGCACTGCACCAGAAGCCGAAGGTTTACCACAGAAGTCCTAAGAAAAGGAATTATTGATCAAGCTTTCTTGATGAATTAAGTTGGGTGTGATGAAAAACTAAAATGTGCAAGCAGTTCAACCTTACATTGCCCATTTTGTGTTGATTGTAGGTTTTTACAGGTCCTTCACTGCATTAGCTACTACATCTGTATGGATTCTTCTCTGGATCTTCTTACTCCTTTCAATTACCACCAATGGAAGGAGGACATGGAGATTCAACTCCATTCAAAAGGGCTCTGTCGAGTCACAATGAACACATAAATAGAGCCAAATGTTTCTATTGAGAATATTAAATATTGGAATAAGATGGATGAAGCTTATGGTTTCTTGTGTTTGTCTATCTCCAAATATCTTCTTTTCCACATCACGGGACTGAATACTCTGAAGTATATTTGGGATCAGCTTGCTTCCTTGTTTGATAAACAAGATGATCTACGGATCTATCATCTAGAGAATGAGTTGATTTCCCTGAATCCATCCAGCTTCGAAACTATGAATGTTTTTTTCACAAAAATCAAGCACTTGGTGCTCCAGTTAAAGCAGTGCAAGGTTGAGAAGGATGATGATAAGCTCATCCTAGATATCCTCTCAAAACTTTTTCTAGATTATTCAGTATTTGTTTCCACATTTCATACTAGGAAGCTAATAATCCCAAATTTGAAAATGCCTTCTCTTTATGCCTTCGTCAAGTCCCTCATAAATGAGCATGACAAGCTTGTACAAATGGGGATCATCAGATCCTCAAAAGATCAAGCACTATTTTCTTCGGGGCTAAAATATTTGAAGGGTAAAGGAAATAAGAAGAATAAAAAGGATAAATTTGATGCTCCAAATCCTAAATAAAAGAACTTGCAGCCAGAACAGTCTTCCAGATCAAAGAAACACAAGAACAAAGGAAACCAAGGAAAAGAGAAAGTCAAGTGTTCCTATTGTGGGAATGGATTTCACCCTAAACATGCCTACATGAAGAAGAAGCTTGATGAGATGACTTATCTCCTTGAGAGAAACAATATAAATCTTCCAAAGAGTCTTCAGAGGAGAGATAATCAAGATTGGGATACGCAGTAAGAAAGAGGACATGTTCTCATGGCAAGCACCTCGAAGCCCAAATATCTCCTCATAGACTCTGGAGCTTCGAATCACATGATGAAAAGTAGATAATCCTTCTCATCCCTAGACACTGACAAAAGAATTCCCATCCACATGGGAGATGATTCTCAGATAATTTCGAAAGGCAAAGTTACTATAAATCTTGAACATGGCAGTTTTTTTGATGTTCTGTATGTACCCTCCTTGACCTCCAATATTTTGAGTGTATATCAAATGAATCATACAGGAGTTCCCAAGAGATTTACTTTCATCATAAATGATGTTGAAATCACTGAGATTGCATTAGGGAAACTTTTTGCAAAAGGAATAGAAAACCATCATGCTACTGCCTATGAGTTTTCCTAGTTTGTTGTGGATGCAAAGCCCACCGCTCTTCTGAATCATGGGAATGAGGTCAGTATAATATGGAATGGGAGATTTGTTCATTTTAACTTCAAATACTGGCATCAAATTCAGAAAAATTCCATGGTTGAAGACCTCCCAACCATCAAGACTTCCAACAGAATTTGCAAAGGTTGTATTGTCCGCAAACACCTTGAGCACAAGTTTGATCAGGGAAAGGCATGCCGTGAAAAAACTATTTTGGGGCTGATTCATTCTGATATCAGTGGAACCATTCCTATGAAATCCATGAGTGGTTCATGGTATGTACTTACCTTCATTGATGATTTATCCATATACACTTGGGTTTTCTTTCTAAAGAAAAAATCTGAAGTTTTCGAAAGATTCACAGAGTTCAAAGCATTGGTTGAGAATGCCTCTAGGAGAAAGATAAAATATCTCAGATATGATAGTGGAGGGGATTATATTAGTTCTAAATTGCTGCAAATATGTTCTGACATTGGGATCCAAATCCAGCACTCCGTTACTTACACACCACAGCAAAATGATGTTGCGAAAAGGAAAAACCGAGCCCTCAAAGAGATGACTACCTGCATGATGAAAGCCAAAGGTTTAGTTTCTAACCTATGGGTTGAGGCCACGAATGTTTCTGCACACATTCAGAATAGAGTACCTCACTCTTCCGTGAAACACATGACTCCTTTCGAATCCTATTTTGAACACAAGCTGGATGTGTCAAATTTCAAGGTTTTTGGGTCCATTGCATGGGCTCGAATTCCGCATGACAAGAGGAAAGCTTTGAAACTGAAAAGTATTGAATGTTTGTTCATTGGATATACAGAATAATATAAGGGATTAAAACTTCTTAATATTAGAACCAAACAAATTTTCATTGAAATAAGTGTCAGATTTGAAGAACCTCTCCAAGAGGTAGAACTAGTTGAAGAAAATTCTGCTGAAATTCCCTCGTGTTCTCCTGGTCATTTGGGTTATGAAAGTGGGAGTTGAGGGTCTGATTTTGCAGATATGATATCTGATATCAGTGAGAAAAATATATCAGGTTCAGAGATTCCAAATCATCTCCAAAATTGGGCCAAAAAGACACTCTCTTTTGCCGAGCAAAACATTGGAAATCCTACTACTCCAAGAAGAACTCAGTCTGATTTTCAAAGAGTAGTTATTTCTCTCTCTTGCCATGATTCATTGCTGTATGAAACAAGTTTAACAGATAATTCGTTAGTTATAAATATTCCAATGCGAATGAATTAACATTGGTATAAATTAATGCATTAGCAAATACATTCTCACCATGAAGAATGGAATTTATGTTAAAAGCTTCAATTTTATAAATTAGATTCCATAGCTTCTCATGGTAACCTTTCAAGTGAGGCAAATGAAAACCATTAAAATTTCAAAATGCCTTTCAATAATTTATGAAACACCATATCCCTTCAAGCATATAATGTTAAATTCAAGGCTCTTCTTGAGTTTTAGGCCCCAAGGATGTTGGTTGTGGAGCCTAATCTTCCATATCCAGAGATATTATTCAGTTGTGATTGTAACCCAGGTGTACTATACACTTATTCCCCCTGCCTTGGGGTTTGGGATGTGTGTTGGCCAACAATTTCGTGGACCCATGGTATTGGGTTAACCATAGTATTTTCCCATGGTATTTCCCCTATAAAAGAAAACATTGTAACACGACCGTGAATGGTATTATTTGTATTGAAAGAGAGACTGTGAGAGCATGAAGAGGAAGTGCAATGGTTTTGTTGTAGGCTGTATCCCTTCATCTTTCTGGACTGTAATAAAATGACTGCCAATTTCTTCGTGGACGTAGCCCATTGTTTGGGTGAACCAAGTTATATCTGTGTCTCTTTGTAATGTTTTAATGTGTTTTTCATCTTGTTTAATGATTTAACTATATATGTGTTATTGCTCTACAGTATCGTTTTCTAACAATTGGTATCAGAGCCAAAAGGTCTGTTTGGATGGTAAACTCATAGTAAAGAAGGGTTCTTGGTTCGAGTGGGAGAAATGGTGGAAGAGGGAAAATTTAGGGTTAAGAAATTTAAGGGCCAAAACTATCAGTTATGGAAGATGTAAATGGAGGACTATCTATACCAAAAGGATCCGTACCTGCCGTTGGGAGGAAAAGAAAAACAACCGACGACTATGAAGGATGAAGAATGGGGGGTTCTTGACAGAAAGGCACTAGGAATGATATGGCTGTTCCTGGCTTCGTCGGTGGCCTTCAATATTTCGAAAGAAAAAACAACAGAGGGTTTGATGAGTGCATTGAGTAAGCTCTACGAAAAACCCTCGGCTTCTAACAAGGTATTTTTAATGAAGTGTTTATTTAATATGAATATGTCATAAGGTGGATCTGTTGTTGACCATTTAAATGAGTTTAATACACTTACCAATCAATTGATTTCTGTAAAAGTCAACTTTGATGATGAGGTTGGGGCTCTTCTAATCTTGTGTTCATTGCCAGAAAGCTGGAATATCTTGGTCATGGCTATAAGTAACTCTATCCCTAGTTCAAACACTCTTAAGTTTGATGATGTTGTTGGTGTTATTCTTAGCAAGGAAATGTGAAGAAAAAGCACATGTGAGACATCAAGAAATGCATTGACCATGGAGAGCAGAGGGAGAAAAATTGAGAGAGGAAGGAGCCAAGGAAATAGCGACAAGTCTAAAAAGGGTAGATCCAAGTCCAGATTCGGAAAAATAGAATGTTGGAACTGTGGTAAGAAAGGACATCTAAAGAAAGACTACAACGGTCCAAAGAAGAAAGGAGACATAAAACAAGAGACTACTCAACAAGCGAATGTAGCAGGTGATGTGTTACAAGATGCTTTGATTATTGCATTAGATAATACTAGTGATTACTGGGTAGTAGATTCAAGGGATTCATGTCATGCTACACCCCATAGGAAATTCTTTCATGATTATGTTCAAGGTGATTTTGGACATGTTTTATTGGGGGATGATGAACCATGTAAAATTGTTGGAAAGGGTAAGGTACGGATTAAGTTAAATAATGGAAGTGAATGGATGCTAAAGGATGTAAGGCACATTCCTGCTATGAAAAAAAATATGATTTTAATAGGGAAGTTGGGAGATAGCGGTTGTTTGTCTCGTTTGGAGAAACGTGGTGGAAGATCACTAAAGGATCATTGGTAATAGCAAAAGGAGATAGGGTAGGTATGTTATATTTATGTCCTCATAATACTGATTATTCTATCTCTGTAGCTTCCACAGAAACAGGTTCCGCGCTGTGGCATCATAGGCTTGGACACATGAGTGAGAAGGGGATGTAGATTCTCCACTCAAGGAAACTGCTTCCAAATCTGAAGCAGGTAAGTTTGGAATTCTGTGAGAGTTGTGTTTATGGAAAATAGAAGAGAGTTAGGTTTCTCCGGGTTGGGAAACAAAATAAGAGTGAAAAGTTAGATCTTTTCCATATAAATGTATGGGGACTAGCTCAGGTACAATCTCTTGGTGTATTTCGTTATTATGTTACTTTTATTGATTATGCAACTAGAAAAACTTGGGTTTATTGCATTAGACAAAAATTTGATGTGTTTGATACTTTTAAGAAGTGGAAAGCTTTGGCTGAGAATGAGACAGGAAAAAGTTTCAAATGTCTCAAACCTGATAATGGAGGCAAGTACTGCAACAAGGAGTTTGATAGTTACTGTTCACACAATGGGATTCACAGAGAGAAGATAGTCCCTATAACACCACAAGAAAATGGTGTGTCAGAAAGGATGAACAGAACGATCATGGAGCGTGTAAGGTGTATGAGATTGCATGCATGGTTTCCCTTACAATTTTGGACTGATGTTGTAAACACTCTTGTTTATTTATTAAACAGAGGGCCTTCAAGTGCTTTGGATGGTGGCATTCCAGAGGAGGCATGGGTAGGTAAATAGGTAAAATACTCATTTCTCAGAACTTTTGGTTATGAAGAATTTGTCCATATTGATAAAGATGATAGAACAAAGCTTGAGGCTAAATCCAAGAAATGTACCTTTCTTGCATATGGGGTTGATGATTTTGGTTATCACTTATGGGATTTTAAAAATTGCAAAATCATTAGGATTAGAGATGTAGTGTTCAATGAAAAGGCCATGTACAAAGACCAGTTGCAAGGAAAGAAAGAAGAAAAGGAAAACACAGAGTACACAGTGCTTGATGAAATAAAAGAAAATGAAGTTCCAAAGGCACCAGAAAATCAAGAGCAACAGCAGGTACCTGAAACTTCTGCAACTGTAAGAAATTATACCAAGTTAAGTAGACCCCCTGAACGATTCTCTCCTTCACTATATTATTTATTAATGACTGATTCTGGTGAACCAGAATGTTATGAAGAAGCAATGTAGGTATAAACTAGAAAGAAGTGTGAGCAAGGCATGGATGAGGAGATGGACTCATTGGTATGAAACGAGACTTGGGATCTTGTTAAGTTTCCTACAGAAAAAAGGGCATTTCAAAATAAATGGGTTTACAGGTTGAAGGAAGAAGATGGAGGAAAGAAGTGGTACAAGGCTAGACTTGTTGTAAAGGGGTTTGCACAAAAGAAAGGTATATACTTTGATGAAATATTTTATCCTATTGTTAAAATGAATTCAATTAGAATTATTTTAAGTCTAGTGGCAGTAGAAGATTTGCATGTTGAACAGTTAGATGTAAAAATAGCCTTTCTCCATGGGGATTTGGAGGAAGATATTTATATGCAACATCCACAAGGGTATGAGGTCAAAGGGAAGGATAATTTGGTTTGTAGGTTGAAGAAGAGCTTGTATGGCCTAAAGCAAGCTCCAATGCAGTGGTATTTGAAATTTGATAAGTTTATGACAGAACAAGGTTATGATAGATGTCATTCTGACCACTATTTTTATTTCAAGAGGCTAGATAACGGAATATATATTATCTTGTTATTGTATGTGGATGGCATTCTTGTTGCAGGATCTAACATGCAGGATATAAATGTGCTCAAAAGAAAACTAGCTAAATGATTTGCGATGAAGGATTTGGGTGCTACAAAGCAAATCCTTAGTATGAGAATAACAAGAGACAGGAAAAATCACAAATTGACGTTGTCTCAAGGTGAGTACATAGAAAAGGTGTTCCAGAGGTTTAGAATGTAGAATGCACAACCATTCAGTACACCTTTGGCTAGCCATTTCAAACTAAGCAAGGATATGTGTCCAGAGACACAAGAAGAGATAGATTACATGTCCAAGATTCCCTATTCATTAGCGGTTTGAAGATTGATGTATGCCATGCTGTGCACAAGACCAGATATTGCACATGCAGTGGGAGCTGTGAACAGGTATATGAATAATCCAAGTAAAGAGCATTGGAAAGTAGTACAGTGCATTCTCAGGTATTTGAGAGGTACCACTTCACATGCATTATGTTTTGGAGGTTCAGACATTATTCTACAAGGATATGTTGATGCAGATATGGTTGGTGTTAAAGACATCAGGAGGAGAACCACAGGGTATGTGTTTACTGTGGGTGGAACAACAGTAAGTTGGATTTCAAAATTGCAATAGGTTGGTTCACTTTCAACAAAGGAAGCAGAGTATTTTGCTTCTACAGAGGCTAGTAAGGAGATGATTTGGTTGCAGAGGTTCATGGAAGAATTGGGTAAGAAGAAGGAGAATAGTAGGTTGCACAACGATAGCCAGAGTGTCATTCATCTTGCAAAGGACTCAACCTTTCATTCGAGGACTAAACATATACAACTCAAGTACCACTTCATAAGATCTGTTCTAGATGAAGAACTGTTAAAAATGGAAAAGATACATACTAGCCAAAATACTACAGACATGTTGACAAAGGGAGTAACCAAATAGAAACTGAGTTCCTGCTCAGTTTCCGTTGGCCTTTGAGCATGAAGGTGAAAATAATAAATTTTCCAAGTCCAAGGTCCATAGCATAGTCCAGCAAGAGTAGTAGTGGTGGAGTTGCTGTGATTAGTCTCCGAGTGGGAGATTGTTGGTTATGGAGCCTAATCTTCTAGATCCAGAGATATTATTCAATTGTGATTGTAAACCAGGAGTACTGTACACACATTCCCCATTCCTTGGGGTTTGGGATGTTTGTTGGCCAATAGTTTTGCGAACCCATGATATTGGGTTAACCGTAGTATTTTCCCATGGTATTTCCCCTATAAAAGAAAGCATTGTAACACGACTGTGAATGGTATTATTTTGTATTGGAAGAGAGACTGTGAGAGCATGAAGATGAAGTGCAACGGTTTTTCTGCATAATGTATCCCTTCATCTTTCTAGACTGTAATAAAAGGACTGGCAATTTCTTTGTGGACGTAGCCCATCGTTTGGGTGAACCACGTTATATCTTTGTCTCTCTGTAATGTTTTAATGTGTTTTGCATCTTGTTTAATGATTTAACTGTATATGTGTTATTGCTCTGTGGTCCTGTTTTCTAACAAAGGAATCATACTTGTGTTAGGATTAATTAATCCTCCTTTTACCCACATACGTCTATTTGATTCATTTAACTTAGCTGAGGAGGTCATCATCACCCACCACTACATGGGGGACACACCTAAGGGTCATCTGCCACTTATTGCACCTGATTGCATAAGTTTAGGAGCCATATGGACCAATCCCTACATTATAGGATCCCACTCTGAGTGCCACCAACAATCACCTTCAGTTGGATGTGGTAGGTAATCAGTTATGCTTCAGTTACAATCAGTTACATAACAATTACTTATATTAGCGCCCGTTTGCATGATTCACGAGATTGTAGGGACCATTATTCACCTACCCTCACCTAGCATGATCAGTTAACTGATTGTAGACTAATTTGGTTATCTCGAGTTAACTAGTGAGCTCCAACTGTGATTATTTCCACTCTAAGTTAGCTAAACAATTGGTTTGAGTTGGTGAATTCAAATCTTATCCACATTATTTGAATTGTATTTATTGTATTACCATTGTATTAGTGATTAATTAATGAAGATTAATGTTATGTCAATCTCAACAATACTTGTCTGATTTGTGTGAAATTTTTGTCATCAATCCCTTGTTCAATTGACATTGATTTGATAATTCCACTACATACTTCTTTTTAGATAACTCTCATTTTGGATTGTAGATCTATGGTTCATGAAATTTAACATGGTATTAGAGCCTATGTTTAGGCCAACAACAAACCTCATAAACCTCCATGGTTGCACCAGAAGCAACTAAGTTTCCACATAATTCCTAGAATCATTGCATTCTTCCCTTTGGATTCTGTCAAGAGAAGTCTATCCAGGTGTGACGGACTCTAAAAAAGTGCACATATAGTGGTGGAAAGGTTTCTACTAACAAATGTTTGTGATTTGAAGTTTCTTTTGCAATGATTTTGCATGTACCTATGTATCTCTTGAATATTTGTTGATCAACATACAATGAAATGGATAATTCAACTCCTTTATCACCTAGAATCCTTACACCCTTCAATTACATTGATTGGAGGGAATATATGCAAATAACCTTGCACACCAAAGGCATGTTTAGGGTGACAATGGGAAGAGAAGACGAGCCCCAGTAGTATGTTGAGAAATCCAATTTTCTGAATAGGATAGATGAATCCTTCAGCTTCATGTGCATCCACATATCGAGTCCCATTGTGGTTCCACCTTGAGGGACTCACAAATCCAAAGGAACTATGGGACAAACTTGAATCTTTGTTTGGAAAACAAGATGAGATTAGAGGACATATTCAAGAGAAGGAGATCATTGTACACCAACCCAGGTTCCCATGAGATTTTCCCCATTTTGATTTTTGATTTAAGCCGTATTTTATTTCATTTAAAATGTATGGGTGACTTTTGGTGTAGTTTCCAGGGACCAAGTTGTACAAAGTTAGGATTAAGGGGGGGGGGGGGGTTAGGATTAATTAATCTTCCCTTTACCCACATAAGTCTATTTGATTCATTTAGCCTAGCTTTAGAGGTCNTAGCTTTAGAGGTCATCATCACCCACTAGTGCATGGGGGACATACCTAACAATCTTATTCCACTTACTGCACGTGATTGCATACGTGTAGTAGTCCTATGGACCAATCTCTACATTATAGGAGCCCACTCTGAGTGCCACCAGCAGTCACCTTCAGTTAGTTATGGTAGGTAATTAGTCATGATCAGTTATGCTTCAATTACAATCAATTAGATCATAGTTAGATAGATTAGCAAAATTTTGCATGATTCATGGGAGTGTAGGAACCATTATTCACCTACCCTCACCTACTGTCATCAGTTAACTCATTGTAGATTGATTTGGTTATTCGGAGTTAAGTAGTGAGCTCCAATTGTGATTATTTCCACTATGAGTTAGCTAACCAGTCAGTTTGAGTTGGTGGATTCGAATCTTATCCACAGTATTCGAATTCTATTTATTGCATTAACATTTTATTACTGATTAATTAATGAAGATTAATGCTATGATAATCTGAGCAATACTTGTCCAATTTCTGTGAAATTTCAGTATTGAATCCATTGTTCAGTTTACATTGATTCGATAATTCCACTGCATACTTATTTTTAGATAGCTCTCATTTTGTCTTGTATATCTATGGTTCATGAAACTTAAGAACTTGGTGGTATTTTTAGTGCAGTCAATCTTGACCTTACAAGAAGCTAAGGTGTTCCTACAATTTGGGGTTCCCATGAGTTTTTCCCCATTTTCCTTTTTTATTTAAGCTGTATTTTATTTCATTTAGATTGTATGGTTGAATTTTGGCCTAGTTGCGAGGGACCAAGTTGTACACAGTTAGGATTAGGCGGCGGGGGGGGGGGGCTCTATTAGGATTAATTACTCCTCCCTTTACCCACATAAGTCTATTTGATTCATTTAGCCTAGTTTAGGATGTCATCATCACCCACTAGTGCATGGGCGACATACCTAAGGGTCATCTTCTACTTACTACACCTAATTGCATAAGTTTAGAAATCCTATGGACCAATCCCTACATTATAGGAGCCCACTCTGAGTGCCACCAGCAATCACCTTCAGTTAGTTATGGTAGGTAATTAGTCATGATTAGTTATGCTTCAGTTACAATCAGCTAGATCATAGTTAGATATATTAGCACCAGTTTGCATGATTAATGGGAGTGTAGGCACCATTATTCACCTACCGTCATCAGTTAACTGATTGTAGATTGATTTGGTTATTCAAAGTTAACTAGTGAGCTCCAATTGTGATTATTTCCACTATGAGTTAGCTAACCAGTCAGTTTGAGTTGGTGGATTCGAATCTTATCCACATATTCGAATTCTATTTATTGCATTAACATTTTATTACTGATTAATTAATGAATATTAATGTTATGATAATTTGAGAAATACTTGTCTTATTTCTCTGAAATTCCAGTATTGAATCCGTTGTTCAGTTTACATTGATTTGATAATTCCACTGCATACTTATTTTTGGATAGCTCTCATTTTTTCTTGTAGATCTATGGTTCATGAAACTTAACAACTTGGTGGTATTTTTAGTGCATTCAAACTTGAGATTACAATAAGCTAAGGTGTTCCTACAATTTGGTTCAATAATAAAACAATGAATACCCATGCCTTCCTATGATTTAGAGCTATCAAAATACAAATTCCAAAAGCTAGAACTGACATATATATAACAATTTTCTTGACATAATCTAATTCCACTATAGTATAGTAAAAAAATACATATCAAGTTGCATGAAGGAGATTATAATGTTCATTGAATGAAGAGGGTGAAGCTAGAAAATAGGTCATAAATCTTACTTTCAATAACATAGTCAATTATTTTTTTCCCTCATGCTCCATGCTCATGTATTTCATGTTTATTTCTCAATATATTATGGTTTGATTGGGATTTCCTTTCCAAGGTATCCATAGTTGAGAGTGGTTATTTTCCAATTTCCTTGCAATTTTTATGACCAATCCCTACTTAAAATTTTACATTATAAGATTCAAGAATATTAACCATTGCAATGCTAGTGATTTGATGAACATATGGAGTATAAGCATATATGTTTAATACATATTTTAAGTCACTCATTATATTTACTTATGACTCATTGATTTGGATGATATGCATGGAATAATTAAAGGGTTTTCCATTCAAATATTTTCACATTGATTATGACATGGCATTACCTAACACCCCCAAATATTCAATGCCAAAATTTAATACACACTTTACTCTTTATGGAAACAAGATCATTCAATGTATTTAGTAATAATTTCCATTACTAGTCAATACTGAATAAATCATGTACAATCTTATTCATGCCTTTTTTTGTAAGGTTCAAAATGCATTATATTAAAAACAAATGTCTATACAAGCCAAGTCACCTAAGGACTGAAATTCAACAATGTGCAAGAACCCAAACAAAACAGAGAAGGTATGCATGAGCTTACCAAATTTTTCAAAAAATCCATAGATTGTCTTGTTAACACTCACAACATACCCAGGTTGTGAAAGGTAAATCCCGAGGTAACATCAAAACCACTTTAGACTGTATTTCTGACCTAATATAGTTAGAGAGGAATATCTCATTATTTACAAATTTTTCATACTCAAGATATTCAATCAAAGACAGTCAGAAGGTCAAATTTCTGAATAGAACAAGTTTGTTTTTATAAAGTTTGGTGGGACAATCATGGAGGAGACCATTGGGAAATGGAGTCAACAATCAGGTCTGAAGTAGGTTGTAGGAGGTAGGAAATATGAAGGTTTATGGGAAAAAGAAAGGTAGCCACCCTTTCCTCAATCTGGAGGTATTAGCAGGTTGATTAGCAGACCGAAGGAGACATCCCATTGAATAGAGCACCTAACTAGGGTGAATTCTACAAGACTTTAGAAGAAAATGTTTAGAAAATGCTTGAGAAATGGACCTAGAGCATGTAAGATGAATTCAGGCCCATATACGCTAATGATCGAGCATGAAAGAAAATACAAAATGGAGTGAGAAAGATGAAAAACATTTACATAAAGAAATTACTTATTGAAGAAAAATATGGCACATGAATCTCTACCATGAGAGGTTTAACATTCCTCCTCTGCAATTTTATTCATCCCCTAAAAAATTGAAAACCTATTATAATAAAGAGCCTCTCTGCTCTTCAAAATACAATCCTTTGAAATTCGACGAGGATCTTTTTATAATGTTTCAAACCCCCGAGGCTAATCCTTGAAATATGACCTGGAATTGTTTACAGTCATAATCAAAACAATAACAACTAGAGCGTGGTGCTTCTGCCACGATTTACATATATTTAAACAAACATCATGGAGAAAATGCACATGCTCGGTTAGGATGGAAGCATGATGCTTCTGGTTCTATGCTCGCTGGCATTGAAAATGACGTCTCACGATGCTTTTGGTGGCTCGTCACTGACTAGGCCTGAACCCTTTGTTTGTCTGTCGAGTCAGCAACATGTATTTTTCCTTTTTGTTCATTCCATGCTCAAAGGCACCTTTCTACATGGGCTCAAAGTTGGAAAAGGAGTTTATAGCCTTTCCATGCTTAGCCTTATTCACAACTTCCCCCTCGCTTCTAGCAGAAACATGCCTCTATAGTGGCTTGTCATTCTTGTACTCCTCACCACCTCAAAGAAGGTTGGTGGACGGGGTGCATGAAATCTATGATGAAGAATTTGGACCCGTGATGCTCTAGCATGAGCATTCACTCCTAAAGAGCACTACTAATGACTATCATAATGTGTCGAGGATTTGGAGGCATCTATTTCATTCAGGGGTTCTAGAGGGACACCCTCGGGGCATGAAATCCTTGGCACCATGCAGGTGGAGAGATGTCTATTTGAAAACATGTGTATTTCTCAAAGTGCTTGATGTCCTTTCCCTGATGGTTGGTGCTTTCCTGGTGTGAAAAAACATGGCGATGGATGAGCGTGGAATCAAGATCACCAACGAACAACACACCTAGACTGACAAGTTTCTCAAACTAGATCACCATTGCAAATTTCTCAGGATTCATAAAAGCTCAAGAAGAATGATACTTTGAATTTTACTTCTACACTATCTCATCCTATGTGCCTCAATGACTCTGGAAGTTGTTTTTTATATAAGATTGCAAAACTGGACACAGATATGACCCATCATCGTTCTCATACACCTCATCGTCGAGTAGCCTGGTGACGACACGACCGAGCACATGAGCTGAGGGATTCTTTTCCCGCTGGAGATCTAGTCATGCCGCATTATCTGCTACGACATTTCATTATTGGTTGTGGAAAAGACTTCGGGTAGTACCTTACATGGTCGACCATACGCTTCAAGGCATATGGACTGGACATTCTCTTTCCCTTTTTCCCCTGTGACGACGATATTAGAACAATTATTTTTGCCGCGTTTTCCCTGCTTCGTGTGGAGATCGGATTCGTTACTCCATGTATCATATTTTCGCTATATCCCTCTGATTTCACATGCTAGCCATAGGAAAAAATATCTGTTTTTAGGTGAGATGGAGCTGTTGTGGGGATGATTCATCCTATAGGTATGTCACAAATGGCATTGGGGAAATCATTTAACTATCAGGAAGGAAGATCGTACTTGAGGGCATCTTGTCCACGTAGATGCTTTTATATTTTTGTATGTTTCATAACCCTCGTGTCTCTCCATGCATGATGTACCGTAGATTTGTTCCTCTTTGCTATCTAAGCCCTCGATACACCAAGTCTTCATACCCAAAACTCAACACTATCAACCTGCACAGCTTGATTTTGGGAGATCAATATCAACCGTCGATCTCTAAACTACCTTCATTGGGATCGTTCATCATTGATAACTTTAACATTCCTCCAATACCTTTCTCGTATGATCATTCGAGAAACTTCTGATCGCAGAATGCTTCTTACCCATATATCAACCTGATCTCTTGTTCCAACCATAGATCTCCGCAACCCCTACCACTTCCTGCGGATTGAAATCCTGACTTTGTCTGGGCTAGTTCAATCGGCGGAAGCATTTTGGACCATAGATCTATCTCTGACTTCATCTCCACCGTTCGATATTTTTACGTGTTAACTCATTTCGCAATTTGAAAAAGTTTCTCTCTCTAGACATTTTCACCGCGCGGAATGATTTAGGGCCGTTGATCTTACCTTGTGTCAATATCAACCCTCCAACATCACACCCATTTAACAAACTCCACAAATATCAAAATTAAATCCTCCCCTGCATCTCTGCCCCATCGAATCTCTTTTCGTCATTGATCTTCATCATCATGAATCCGTACCGTCAAATCTTAACACATTTACCCTATTTTCGTTGCTACTTGTTTCAATATACATAAATAGCTATCACCATATATCAGAATCCACTCTCCATCCAACGGCTCTTGATGACATAAATTGATAACCAGATAACCTGAAAGGCGCTTCCACAAAATTTCATCAAATAGGATCATTTTCAAACCTTTCAAGTCCATAATTCAAAAATTCAAACATAGTGCTAATAGCTGGCTCCACTAGGGATGCTATACCAATAAGGTAGAAAATAACCCCATAGACCAGGTGCCAAATCCAATGTGTTGCCTCCAATATTTCTTTGAAACCCTCATTCTGCTCTGAGCTGAACCATAAACTGAACCACTACTACAAAAAAATTATTGTCAATATGTAAACTGTCACCTGGCCATACTATGCAAACTGAAAAGAACTATAACTAAACTGCACTTGAAACTAAAACTGAACTAAAAACTGTTGAAAGAAATGCTCACCACGTTGAGGTTATTATTACCTACCTATCCTACTTAACTGAGCATAAATTCTCAATCAAGTAAACTCTGACTTCCAATGAATCGAATCAAGCAATTTATCCAACAATTATGTTTCTTCCTTATGCTTGATTGAAATTGGAACATAGGAACAAAATGGAAAAAGGTTATGATGAAAAGTTTGCCCTTTGCTGCAAACACATAACCAACTACCTCATATGAAAAATATATCCATATATTCAGTCGTTGGTTCATAAAAAGCATGACAACCTTCAACATACTATGTCATTTGCTTACCATTAAGGATGTCGAAACTGCAACTCATTTTGCACATTGTTAATCTGTTTTTTAAAAGAACTTTGAAAGGACTTCGCATGACTGTTTTCAAATGATATATTAGCTACTTCATTTAATATTTCTGAATTTACAACTTCATTCTTCTCAACCACTTCAAAATAAATGTCATTTTCTCTTCAACATAATCAAGCAAATAAATCCCTTCTTCTTGAGATGAAATTTATGAATGTGAATGATTTAAAGAAACATGTATTTCGGAAACCTCACCTCTTTCTTTCTGGTCCAATGCCTCATTGAAAACCACTGATTTTTCCATAAGCTGAGATTGATTTCATGATTATTCATCCTCATCATCCTCTACTTCTAAACAGTTCATGAATTTTTCCATGTCCTCAAATTTCTGTTTATGTTTAAAGGTTTTAAGTCTTTGTCTTATCAGTTCAAATGAAGAATAACACAAAGATAAACTATCACCTTCGCCACACTCATTATCTTCTCTTTTTTCAGCCTCTTGAGTTTGGATTACAGCTCGATTTTTTTCACTAACAGGCCTTGAAATTACAAAATTTACAGCTGGTTTTTTAGGTGTAACATAAAAGTATTCATCCTCATATTCATCATATATGGGCATACTAAAATCCTTTTTAAAATAACCACTAACAGAATTTGTAACATGATGATAGCAATCTTCAGAAAACAAATTAGTAAAACCATCTTCTTTTACATCATTTAGCTAATCATTTCTCTATTTGCTAAGAGAGTATTTGAGATGCACAGAGACTATTCCTTGTTGTTTATGTTTCTCAACCAAGTCTAATTTCTTTTCCATTTTATCACCACTGTCTTGGTTTGAATTTTTTTTAGACATCCTAAGATTGTCTTCAACCTCCAAACAATCAATAAACATGTGATGCAATGTGAATGACTTTCTCTCCAAAAGGAGAAATGGCAATTCAGGAGGAAATGTAGTTGCATAATAAATTTTAGTAGTGTTTTCAAGAGGTTGGATTTACTTTGGAATGTTATAGTAAAATCTTGCAAATCTCCTGTTAAAACTAGACATGGTTTCACCCTCTTGTTTCTTCAAGGAATAGAACTCTAAAAGTATTTGGTCTAATGGCCTTCTCTTACCCCAAAATTTCAAAAAGATGTCAGAAAGATCTTCCCATGTACTGATGGATCCAGGATGCAAGTGTTTAAACCATCCCTTAGCATCTCCTTGTAAATATTGGGAAAAATCTCTCATGCAGACATCATTATGTTCTACTTCAAAGAGGTCAAGGAAATGCTCAAAAGCTTGTAAATGTTTTTCAGTTGTAAGGTTCTTGGAATCTCCATCAAACTTAGGAAGGTACTTGTAGTGCTTTGTAGGGAAATTATGAAGAATAAGAGGTAAGTGAAGTGGTCTGTACCAATTTGGGATATTGGAAGAAACAGGGTTATGTGGAATGGATGTATTATCAAATGTGGTTTCATGAGGCTCACAAGGGTGATATTTAATGTCATGTGGTTTGAATGAAGGATATTGATCAAAATCAAATGTACAGGATGCTGAAATACTTTCAGTTCGTAAAGAAGGATATACAGGAGTAAACTCATGGTTTTGTTTTGAGTGCAATGAATAATGAAAAACTGTTTTGACAAGCTTAGGAAAAGCTAGGAAATTTTTTACAAGAAAAGGATAAGACATCTTGGAGAAAACTGAAACTTGAGTACCTTATCTTTTCATCATGCATTTCCATGTTTTTACAATGAGCTCATTTCACCAGTAGAGTTTGATGGTTCTCTTTGAAAACTTAATCTCTAGATCCTATCACCAGTGGAGTCACTAAAATCTAGATTCTCTAAGAACGGAGTCTCCAGGTGAACGATGCACAACCTCGCTGATGTCTGACTGATGTTCACCATTAACAATCAAATATGAAACTATGTCGTTCATACCCAGGGAAATATTTGAGCCTTCCCTCCCCGACAATGGCGCCAGTTTGTTAACACTCAGAACATACCCAGGTTGTGAAAGGTAAATCCCAAGGTAACATCAAAACTACTTTAGACTGTATTTCTGACCTAATACAGTTAGAGAGGGATATCTCACTATTTAAAAAGTTTCCATACTCAAGATATTCAATCAAAGATAGTCAGAAGGTCATATTTCTGAATAGAACAAGTTTGCTTTTATAAATTTTGGTGGGACAATCATGGAGGAGACCATTGGGAAATGCGGTCAACAATCAGGTCTGAAGTAGGTTGCAGGAGGTAGGAAATCTGAAGGTTTACGGGCAGAGGAAAGGTATCCACCCTTTCCTCAATCTGGAGGTAATTGCAAGTTGATTAGCAGACAGAAGGAGACAACACATTGAATAAAGCACCTAACTAGGGTGAATTCTGCAAGACTTTAGAAGGAAATGTTTTGAAAATGCTTGAGAAATGGACATAGAGCATGTAAGATGAATTGTGGCCCATATACACTAATGCTCTAGCATGAAATAAAATACAAAATGGAGTGAGAAACAGGAAAAATAGTCACATAAAGAAATTACTTATTGAAGAAAAAGATGGCACAGGAATCTCTTCCATGAGAGGTTTAACATTCCTCCTTTGCAATTTTATTCATCCCCTGAAAACTTGAAAACCTATTACAATAAAGAGCCTCTCTTCTCTTGAAAATTCAACCCTTTCTCCCTCGACGGGGAGCTTTGTATAACGTTTTAGACCCCCCAAGGCTAATCCTCAAAATAGGACTTGAAACTGTTTACAGTCATAATCAAAACACTAACAACTAGAGCACGATGCTTCTTCCATGGTTTACATATATTTAAAAAAGCATCATGGATAAAATGTGCGTGTTCGGTCAGGATGGTAGCACAATGCTTCTGGTTCTGAGCTCCCTGGCCTTGAAAACGTCGTCTCAAGATGCCTCTGGAGGCTCATCGCTAACTAGGCCCGAACCCTTTTTCTGTCTGTTGAGTCAGCAACATGTATTTTTCCTTTGTGTTCATTCCGTGCTCAAAGAAACCTTTCTACATGGGGTCAAAGCTGAAAAAGGAGTTTATATCCTTCCCGTGCTTAGCCTTCTTCAGAGCTTCCCCCTCGCTTCTGGAAGAAACAAGCCTCTGCAGTGGCTTTTCATTCTTGTACTCCTCACCACCTCAGAAAAGGTTGGAGGATGGGGTGCATGAAAGATATGATGAATAATTTGGACCCCCGATGCTCCAGCACGGGCATTCACTCCTACAGAGCACTGCTAGATACTATCATAATGTGTCGATGCTTTGGAGGCAACAATTGCATCTGTGGGTTCTGGAGGGACACCCACAGTACGTGAAAGCCCAGTCACCACGTAGCTGGAGGTATGGCTATCTGAAAACATGTGTATTTCTCAAAGTGCTTGACCTCCTTTCCCCGATGGTTGGTGCTTCCCTAGTGTGAAAAACTAGGGTGATGGATGAGAATCGAATGAATATCACCAACAAAAAACACAACTACACTAACAAGTTTCTCAAACCAAATCACCATTGCAAATTTCCCAGGATTCATGGAAACTCCAGCAGAATGATACTTCAAATTTTGCTTCTACAATAGCTCATCTGATGCGCCTCAATGACTCTAGAAGGTGGTGTTTATAAAGGGTTGGAAAACTAGACATGGATATGACATGTCATCATTCTCGCACACTTTATCATCGAGTAGCCTGGTGAAGACATGAGTGAGCACATGAGCTGAGGGATTCTTTTGCTGCTGGATATGTAGTCACGCTGCCTTATCTGCTACGACATTTCATTATTGGCTACAGAAAATACTTCGGGTGTTACCCTGCATGGTCGCCCATACGCTTTAAGGAATATGGTCTGGGCGTTCTCTTTCCCTTTCTCCCATGTGACAATGATATCAGAATAATTCTTTTTGCCACGTTTTCCCTGCTTCATGTGGAGATCAGATTCATTGCTCCTCATCTTAGATTTTCACTATATCCCTCTAATTTCACATTCCAGCCACATGATGGATATCTAGTTTTGGGTGAGATGGTGTTGCTGCAGGGATGATTCATCTTGTAGGTATGTCACAAATGACGTCAGGGAAATTAATTAACTGTTAGGAAGGAAGATCGTACTTGAGGGCATCTTCTCCATGTAGATGATTTTATATTTTTTTATGTTGCACAACCATTATGTCTCTCCATGCACTCTTTACTATAGATTTGTTCCTCTTTGCGATCTAATCCCTCAATACACCAATTCTTCATACCAAAAACTCAACACTATCAACCTGTACAGCTTGATTTTGGGAGATCAATATCAACCGTCGATCTTTAAACTTCCTTCATCAGGACCGTTCATTGTTGAGAACTTTAACATTCCGCCAATCCCTTTCTCGTATGATCATTCGAGCAACATCTAATTGAAAAATGATTCTCACACATAGATCAACCCGATCTCTTATTCCCACCATAGATCTTTGCAGCCCCTACCACTTTCCATGGATGGAAATCCTGACTTTGTCCGTGCTAGTTCAATCTGTGGAATCATTCTGGACCGCATATATATCTCTGCCTTCATCTCCGTCGTTCGAGCTTTTTACTTGTTAACTCATTTTGCGATTTGGAAAAGTTTCTCTCTCCAGGAATGTTCACCGCGCGGAATGATTTAGGGACGTTGATCTTACCTTGTGTCGATATTGACCCTCCAACATCACACCCATTTAACGGACTCTGCAAATCTCAAAATTAAATCCTCCCTCACATCTTCACCCCACAGAATCTCTTTCCATCGTTGATCTTCATCGTCATGAATCCGCTCCGCCGAAGCTTAACACACTTTACCCTATTTCCGTTGTTGCCTATTTCAATCTACAGAAAGACCTATCACCGTAGATCAGAACCCACTCTCCATTCGATGGCTCTTGATGATAGAAATTTCTAACCATATAACCTGAAAGGTGCTTCAACAAAATTTCATCAAATAGGATCATTTTCAAACCTTTCAATTCCATAATTTAAAAATTCAAACATAGTTTTTACATGTCTAATGCTAAACAAAGTCTCCATGCTAACCATAACTAGATAACCCAAGTTCTCCCTAAAGAAAAGTCTACAGCTGATCCCCCATAGGCTGAGGGTTATGGATTGATTTCTAAAAACAAATGATACCTATAAAACTTTTGAAACCAACCCGAAGGCATGACAAACTATAATAAATTTAAAGATAGGGATGCGAGGAGGGGATTACATTTGGACGTTCATTTTTCTGCTCACCCTCAATTGATGCTAGGAATTGTATGAGCATGAGCTGAGTGTTTGTTGCAAAACGTGGAGGAGGATTGGTGAACATTTTTCCAGTTAGATCCCCTACAAGCACATCAAGCTTTATGTGCACCCTTTCCATCTCATCGTGATGGAACCAGGTAAGAGCCAACAATGTGGCTTCCAAGTTAGACAAATGGCCTACTAAGGAGAGCTCATCGTCCTCCTACATCATCTACCCCTACACGCAATCATCCATAGCCATGTACATACGAAACTTAATGATCCAATAAGCCCTTAGAGTCTTTGTACATTAATTCTCCCTAGTTCGGCTAGACCGATTATCCTCCACCATCCCGCCAAATTTGGCTTCAAGGTTCTCATTCAAGGGATGCCCTTGCCTCTTTCTTAACATGTTTTCTAGTTGCATGATGCGAGCCCAAGTTAAGGCCAAGACCTCGTGCTCAAAGAAACTCAGAATACTACTCATCTCCCTCAAGGATCACGACATGTGTGTACGACATGTCTCATTAGTTGTTTTTTGAGGAGTAACCTTCGTCCTCACAATATTGACCTCACTAATAAGAATATCTTAGAGAAAAGGGTCCTAAAATATATGAGAAGCAGTCTCATATTTTGTTTGGATGTAAATGCTAAATACGAACCATAATTTAAGTTAGTGCCACCCTTTTCTTTGTCACGGGATACTGGATGATTTGATTCATCCTTGTAGTTTCCATCGCACAATATTGCCATAACACTCGCATAGGCGAAGAGAATTCATTGGATATAGGACATCTTGAGCATATGCATGAAATATTGGCCATTGCACCAATAACCAAATGAGTATTTAAGAGATCAGGTGGAGGCAGGAAGTCACACTCCACGCATTTGGTTGCATGGCGTAGACCACCATTTGTCATCCTTGTTGAACATTTGAGGCAGGGGCCCATCTTGTTGGCACACACCATGGGGGTAGTCTTCTTCATTTCATCAATGATGTTCTATTCCAATTCTAAACTTAAAATCCCCATTTCATTAGATTTAAAAATAATTGCAATTAAAACCCTTTGAAGAAAAAAAAGCTTTCTAAAGTCCAAAATTGGGGTTTCTAAAGTGACAAATCCAATTGCACAACTATCAATATTGGATTCCAAAACTACACTTTTGAATTTGATATTGGCACTATCATAATATGATTTTGCAGTTTTGGAATCATATATTAGCACATATGGAACTGAATTTTTCACTTTATGAGACAATTTTGACCATTCATAATTTCTTAACATGGTTACACATCACCTACATTTACTTGTCATTCATGTCTTTTGTAGCTGTCCCATAAAATAATTTTCATGGATTCATCCACAATAATTGTGTTTCTACATAATAAGTCTTTGTAATTATATAGATATTTTTATAATCCCATAGATTAGTCATAAGATAAGTTACTTTACATGGAGTTGTCTACAAGGATTATGTTTCTACAATGATGACTACCATTAAATACAATGTTTCAAAACATTTACCTAAACTATTTAATATTAAACATAGATTCATAATGTTAGGAATTATGATCCAAAATGTAATAATTAGAAATTTAGTTTAATAAATGTAAAAGGGCATCTACACACTCACGTGATTATGTGAGGTGTCCCTTAGTTAGTTTCAGTAACAGTAAATTAGTTGTTACTCTTTGGATATTTAAATCCATCGAGTTTTCCATGTGAGGAAATCTTTTTAAAGTTTGATCTGGTTGGAACCTGGTTGGAAGGTGCTAAAGGTTGTTTGAAGAAGGTGACTTTCAAGGTTTTGGAATAGCGAAGTAATGCTTCCTATTCTTTTGGGCTTAAAAAAGAAAAGAATCTATGCTGAAAAGGTTAATGCTTCCTATTATTTTGGGCTAAAAAAGAATCTATGCAGAAAATATTTTTTATAGACTCAGTTTTTTCTTTCATTTTACTTGGAGAGAGTAAAATTTTTTTTTTTTTAAGGCAAGGTTATTTAAAAATTTTGTGGAAGAGAATTTTAAAAAAAAGGAAGACACATAAGTTCTTATTTAAAAAAAATAAAAATCATTCTTATTGTGCTCACTCACTGAGAGAGATAGCATAGCCGGTGTTGGGATAGAGATGTCCTAATCAACATAGAAGAAGAGAGAAAACCAGCATTGAAAAGAACCAGCAAAACCAGCATTGAAGAGAGAAAACCAGAAGGCATTGAATAGAGAAAACCAGCAGGCATTGAAGAGAGAAAACCAATGTTGAAGAGAGAAAACCAGCAGGCATTGAAGAGAGAAAACCAACAGGCATTGAAGAGAGAAAACCAGCGTTGAAGAGAAAAAACCAGCATGCATTGAAGAGAGAAAACCAACGTGCTTAGAGATAGAAGAGTTCACAATCTTATATATTTTTTTCACTTTTCATTTAATTCAAGATTTATGTAATATTTTGAAAAGTGAATAAGTTGTTTTGGAGAGATAAGGTAATTTATTATTCATTTTTTATTTTTGGAGATCTTTTATATTAAGAAGAAAAAGGTGGAGAAATAAAACTTTAAAAAAGAAAAGGTTATTTTTGGAGTTGATGGGACTAGATCTTGTGACCTCCCACTCAACCATCTTGTATCTCTCCAATTCACCTATAAAGATTTGTTAGTTTTTGGAGTGATAAGGTGTAATTTTTTATTGGGCATTGGAGTAATAAGGAGCATTGTTGGTGTCATGAGGAGTACTTGTATTTTCACTCAAGGTTTGATTAGAGAAAAGTGAAGCTCTATCAAATTCTTTTCTTGAGGCTATAAGTGGGTCAAGGCCAAGCCCCTATAGCTTTCTTTTGCATTGTGTGTGGTGTTTCTTGTAGTATTTCTTTCATGGTGACTCTTGTTGATGAGTAATTTTCTTTTCATGTTGGTGGTGATATTTTTTCATAAAATTTTCTATTGGTGATATAAGGTGATTGTTTATTCTGGTGACATAAGGTGTTTTTTTTTAATTCTTGGAGCTATAAGGTTTGCATAATACACATCTTCTGGAGTTACAAGGTGTTTATTTATTTTTACAATGTCTAAAGTTGTAAGTCTTTTTAATGAATCTGACAAGTTGGAAGGATTGAAAAATTATAAAGTTTGGAGTCGTCATATTCAAAGCACTCTTATTTACAATGAATTGTGGAAGGGTGTCTGTAATGCTCAGCCTACCAAATCGACTAATCTTGATCAGCTTGCAAAATGGGAACTAAAAGATGAGAAGGCCTTAGCATTGATTCACAGTACTATTTCTGATGATATTTATGTGCATATTGAAAATAGTTCTGATGCATGGTCAGCATGTCATGGAGTACATTTCTAGATTGAAAAATATCAAACAAGAAATTTCAAGAGCTAGTTTTGGTAAAATTGAGGACAGCATGATGGTGACCATTTTGATCGCAGGATTGCCTGAGACATATAAGCATTTTTTGGAAACTTTACATATTACAAATAAATTGGATAAAATTTCTTTTGATGAACTAAGTGAATTACTTGCCACACATGACAAAACTTTTGGTAAAACAAATCAAGCAAGAGAAGATGTTTTGGTCGCAACTACTAGCAAACAGTCTTCAGGTAATGATGCTTTTCAAAATTCAAACAGAGGTCGTGGTCAGGGTTTTGGAAGAGGAAGAGGAAGAAATCAAGGAAGAGGTTCTAAAGAATTAGAAAGTACACAATCACAGTTTTCTGGAAGAGGAAGAGGTTCAGAAAATCAAGAAGTCTCTGGAAGAGGAAGAGGTAATAAACAGGTCACATGTTTTCGTTGTAATAGAGTTGGACATTATGCTTCAGACTATAGAGTTTCATTTGAAAAAATTCTAAAAGAAAGAGAATCTAAAGAATCTTCATCAGCGGCACATTATGCTCATGCAGATGATAGTGAAAATTGTGAATATGTTTTTACAGCACTTGGGCAATCAGAATCAATGGATTTTGTTCAAGTTCATCGGTTTGAATCAGTGAATTTTGTTCAGTATTCTTATTGGTTCAAAAATGATTTTGAATATGCTTGGATTATGGATACAGGGGCTACTCAGCATATGACATATAGGGAAGATTTCTTCTGGAGTTATGAAGATTGTCATTTAAATTCAATTTTTCTTGTAGATGATTCTATTCATTTACCACAGGGAAAAGGAACAGTTAAGGTTGACTTGCCAGGAATTGGAGAAAGATTGATTTTTAATGTTTGGTATGTGCCTACATTTAGGAAAAATTTGTTGTCTTTAGTTGTCATTCGCCAATTACGACATCAAATTGTAATGGAAGATGGTATCCTTTTTGTTAATTTAAAAAAGGATGCATACAAAACAGTTATGATAGGTTATGAAGACGGAAAGCTTCTTAGGATGAAGGGAACCGTCATTCCTAGATCAAAGGAACATTTGAAGGAATTTGTAGGTTTAGTTGAAACTGATGTTTCACCTATCAGATTGTGGCACATTTGTTTTGGGCACTTCAATGTTGATAGTCTTGTACAACTTCAACAACAAGGAATGGTAAAGGGGTTGCCTACTTTTCGGAAGGAAAATGCAAAGTGTGAATCTTGCATTTATGGCAAACAGAGAAGCATAGCTTTTTCAAAAAGCACTTGGAGAGCAACAAGGAGATTACAGCTTGTTCATAGTGATGTTTGTGGTCCTTTGGAAACTTCACTTGGTGGTTGTAAATATTTTTTTTTGTTTATTGATGATTTTAGCAGGATGGTTTGGGTGTATTTCTTGAAGGAAAAATCAGAAGTGTTTGAAAAGTTTCAGTCATTTCAAAATTTGGTTGAAACAATGACAAAGGAAAAGATTGCTACTTTGAGAACTGATAACGGTGGTGAGTTTACAGCAAATCATTTTTTGACTTATTGTCAGGAAAGAGGGATTAAAAGACAGTTGATCAATTTTGATACTCCACAGCAAAATGGAGTATCAGAAAGGATGAATCAGACTTTATTGGGCATGGCTAGAGCAATGTTTTTTTTCAAGGGGTTGAAATCATTTTATTGGGCAGAAGCAGTTCATACAACAGTTTATTTGAGGAATAGATCTCCTTCATCATCACTTGATGGAATAAGGTATGGATTCAAACCTATGGTCAAACATTTGAGAGTTTTTGGTTCAGTTTGTTATGCACTTGTCCCAAAATAAAAGCGAAAGAAGTTAGAGTCTAGAAGTGTTAAGTGCAGGTTGATTGGTTATTCCGATGAGAAAAAGGGGTATAGGCTTTTGTCATATGGAAAGTTTATTGTCAGCAGGGATGTGATTTTTGATGAAACAGAAAGTTTTAGTGTAGAAGAGGTTGAAAAACAACTTAGTCACTTAGAAGAAAAAGTAACTAAGGAACAATTAAGGATGCAACACTTAAACAAGACAAGGAATGAACAATGGTTTGATCTCACTTCAGAAGTACAGGATGATGAACAAGTTGAAGACACCTTGAAACAGGTTGAAGATACTTTGAATTCTTCACAAGTTAACTTGGATCATTCAAATCAAGTTAACATTGAAAAGAAGAAACCAAAATGGGCAACTAAGTTACTTTAGGATGTTAAGTCTGATGAAAAAGGCAAGATAGGTACAAGGAGTTCTAATATGGGTTCAGAAAATTTTGCTCTTTCAGTTGTTGAACCAGATACTTTTAATGAAACAGTTGAGTATGATGAATGGAAAATGGCCATGCAAAGTGAGTATGATGCAGTAATGAAGAATCAGACTTGGAAAATTGTTGATTGTCCACATAATGTTAAACCCATTGGTTGTAAGTGGGTTTACAGAATTAAGTACAAAGCAAATGGAGATATTGATAAATATAAGGAAAGATTGGTGGCAAATGGTTTTGCTCAGAAAGAAGGGATTGATTATGGAAAAACTTTTGCTCCAACAACGAAATGGAATACTATCAGGATTGTGCTAGCTTTAGCTGCACAAAATGGATGGAAAGTGCATCAAATGGATGTAAAAAGTGCATTTCTAAACGGTGATTTACAAGAGGATGTTTATATAACTCAACCTCCTGGTTTTGAGGTTCCAGGGAAAGAAAAACAAGTTTGTAAACTAGTTAAGGCACTGTATGGATTGAAACAGGCTCCCAGAGCTTGGTATGCAAAAATGGATGCCTACCTACAGAAAGTTGGTTTTATTCATAGTGAGTCAGATGATACTTTGTATGTTTGAATCCAGGAAAACAACTTAGTCATATTGGTTATGTATGTTGATGATTTGCTCATAACAGGTAACAATAATGGTCATATATTTCAGGTTAAGAAAGAACTTCAAATAGGTTTTGAAATGATAGACTTGGGATTACTTCATTACTATCTTGGAGTTGAAGTAAAGCAGCGGGAAGGAAGTATATTTATTTCTCAAGCTAAGTACATTTATGGATTATTGAAGAAGTTTGGAATGGAGGAATGTAAACCAGCGATTACTCCCATGGAGCAAAATTTAAAAATTTCTAAGTTTGAAGGGGGGGAACTTGTAAATTGTACTGGATATAGACAGTTAATTGGATGTTTCATTTACTTGATGAATACTTGTCCTAATCTATCTTATGCAGTCAGCATACTTTCCAGATATATGCGGGAACCTAGAGAAAGTCATTGGAATGCAGCAAAAAGGGTGTTAAGGTATCTTCAAGGAACAAAGGATTTTGGACTTGAGTTTAAAAGAAACAAAAATTTCAAGCTTGTCGGCTATTCAGATGTGGATTTTGCTAGAGATGTTGATGACAGGGCATCTACTTCAGGTTACTTAATGAAAATGGGATCAGTTGTAGTGGCATGGAGTTGTAAGAAGTAGGATACAATTGCAAATTCTACAGCAGAAGCATAATATATTTTAGCTTAAGAAGCCGCTTGTGAGATAGTTTGGTTAAGAAGGATTTTGCAAGACCTCAAAGTCGATCAGAAAGAAGCAACTTCATTATTGATTGATAATTAGTCAGCAATCAAGTTAGCCAAAAATCCCGTTTTTCATTCAAAAACTAAGCATGTGGATACTAAGTATCATTACATTTGGGCTCTCATCGTCAAACAAATCATCAAGCCAAAGTATTGTCCATCAGAAGATCAAACTGCAGATATTTTTACAAAATCTCTTGGAAGGGTCAAATTTGATAAGTTTAGAAATGAACTTGGTATTTGTTCAAAAGAATTTTTGGATCAAAGGGGGGATCGTTAGGAATTATGATCCAAAATGTAATAATTAGAAATTTAGTTTAATAATTGTAAAAGGGCATCTACACACTCACGTGATTATGTGAGGTGTCCCTTAGTTAGTTTCAGTAATGGTAAATTAGTTGTTACTCTTTGGATATTTAAAGCCATTGAGTTTTCCATGTGAGGAAATCTTTTGAGACTTAGCCCTCACATCTTTGTGATGTAATTATTTTCCTTGTTCTTTAATAAAATTATGTGTCTGAGGACACTTTGTCACATAATTAAATTTCTTATTATTGTGTTGTTCATAAACCCCATTTTCATTTTACCATAAAAATATTTCCGCATAATAGAAAGGAACATATATTATACCATTCATATATTTATATATATGGACTTGCAATAAATCCTTTTAAAAATTTTCATTAATCAATTTTTTTATAAATATATAAATTAAAAAATTAAACATATTAAATTTATCAAACACAATTAGATATAAAATTTAGATCTTATAAACTATATACAACATTGTCACACTAAAATTTACTAATTACTATAAAATAATAATATCTATAAACACTAATGGATATAAATTTTAGATCTTATGAACCATATAAGACATTGTCACATATATAAATTATTTTTAAAATGTACTAATTACTATAAATAATAATATCTATAAACACCAATGGAGGGTTAATATTTTACATTTCTCATATTGTATTATTATAATTGGACATGCTAATCAACCTTTTATATAATTGGACATGCAAATCAACCTTTTATATAATTGGACTTCCAAATCAACTTAAAAAAATTTATTAGTGAAATTTTTAAATACAATAAAAAAATTGAAACTAATATTGAACTATACACAAATGAATATAAAATTCTTATTAATCATCACAATATTGTAATGTTACGTAAAATGTATTAATGACTAAAATTTGAGCATCTCTGAATTTGCAATAAAAGGTTATTATTTACATTCCTCTTAGTTCTATTTAAATATTGGGAGAATGGTTACTTAATCATATGTCCTATATATATATATATAATGCAGATATTAAATTTGAAGTAAGAAAAAATAATTATTGAAGGACATTAATATTGATTCAGCTATAAACATACTTATTCATATCAATAATAACAAGTGCGTGGAAGATTTATAAAACCCATAAATCAACCCAAATAACCAATAAAACAAAATAAGAAATTAGGAACAATAATCAGAAATGCAAAATAATATAAATAAAATAGATAACAAGAAGAATTGGAACAATGAAGATGGAAAACATTGGTTTCTTAGCTACAATACTCTTTCTCTTCCTCATCCTCCTCTTCTTCTTCTCTCTGGTAGAACCATGTCAAATGAATAAATTAAAAAACCCATAATATTTCTTCTTTTGAAGACAATTTTCCCGCTTCTTTAAAACATTTAAAAATTCATGCTTTTTTCATAAGTTAAAAAAATGACTTATTGTTCTATGATTTTGTATATCAGAAGCACAAGCGCTCTTGTTCCAAAGGTGTACCGATGCGCCTTCACCAAAGAGGAGCACCAACATCGGTGCGCCTTAACATAAGAGGAGCACCTGTGTGCAATTTCAAAAGTGGAGCACCGATGTTTTTTTTACAAAATAATATTGGTGCATACAGGTTATGGAGGATCAATGCACTCACATCTTAAAAAGAGCATCGATGCGCCTTCACCAAATAGGGGCATCGCCATCGATGCACCTTCACCAATGAGGAGCACTGACACCAGTGTGCCTTATCCAAATAGAAGCATTAGTGTGCCATTACAAAAGTAAAGCACCAATTTTTTTTGGATAAAATCACATTGGTTTACATGGGTCATAGAGCATCAGTTCTTAAACTGAAGACGCATCGGTGCGCCTAAACCAAAGATGCATCGGTGTGGCATAATGGTTTTGGGTGCACCAATAAAACCTCCTCTAAAACCTTTGCACGCCTGCCTCCGCTAGAAACAGAGAAGGGACATGTTTTTGGGGGGGTTCCGCTACAAGATCTGCTATAGAGCCTTTTTCCTTGTAGTGATGATGATGTAAGTTTCTCATGTAGAGTTTGGAATATGGGTGTTGGGTAAGTTCCATACTATAACAGCTCACGTTAGCACCCATTTCATGTTTATGTCGATAAGTTCCAAATCCATAAAGGGTGGTGTCCTCAACATATCAAGATCGATTAATTATAAAGGATCCATTGAGATATCAAGACACCATAGTGAGGAGTGGAAAGAGTGAGATATGATGCCCACAAAATCTCTCTCTCTCTCTCTCTCTCTCTCTCTCTCTCTATATATATATATATATATATATATATATATATATATATATATATNTATAAATTATTTTTTGTATTTTTCAGAAAAAAATATGTAATGTTAGGGTGTGTTTTTCTTTAATGGTATTTTATTGAGAATTTTAGTTTTCTTAAGATTAGATGAGAAAAAATTGAATGGACTGAGCAATTTCATCCACAAATTTAAAAAATACTCAATTGTATAATCATTTCAATTCTATAGACACATAATACAATAACAATTAATTTAAACTACTGATATACTTATTACTTTACTTTGTTGGATTTTTGTATAGTATTGGAAACTACATAAAATGGAGCAAATTCATTACCATAATCTAATTAACATTTTTGCCTATAAAGGCCCACAATCATAGTTAGCGATACTACATAGCATTGATAATAATCAATTTCTAATTATACACATAAAACAACTTTCGCTAGCATTAATTCTTAAATATGAATTAGGTGAAGACATTACCACCTCATTGATCTTGTTTTAATAATGGAATATATTGATATAAAATCATTTTTGCAAAATAAACATAATTTATAACTTATAACTTAAATGAAAAGATAATGGAATAAATTGATATAAAATCATTTTCTCAAAATAAACATAATTTATAGCTTATAACTTAAATGAAACGATAACCTTATTTTTAAACACCATATATTGATATTCAAAAGTTTTGAACATAAACATAACATCTAATGTATAACTTAAATAACTTCAATGAAAAAACATAAAATTTTAAAAGATAATAAATTAACATAAAAACATCTTCAAAAGAAAAATGAATAATCAGAACAATGCACAATTATGAGATGTTGATAATAAGTTAAGTCACAATAAAATTCATCAACTCAAATTTCTAATATCCTTCATTGTTGTAGTCTAATATTAATTGAACAAATTATAAATATCCTTGAATTAACTAAGAGTGTCAAAATATGGCATTTTTTATTTTCTAATTAATATATATAAACTAAAATAGATTAATATAAAACTATTGTTGCGAATGTGTTATTCTTGCTAAAATCCTTGAAATAACAAAGTATATAATGTATTTGATAGTATGCTGAAGCTACATTGATCATTTATAGAACATGCTATCTTTCTTACCCTAGTTATGGGGATATATGAAGATTTGAAGCTACATTGATCATTTATAGAACATGATATCTTTCCTACCCTAGTTATGGGGATATATGAAGATTTGATTATTTGATTAAATGTTGGATCTAAAGGATATATTCATTCAAGAATGTTGTATGTAGATAATTGATGAACATTAGTCACATATAAAGTTAGGTAATGCATGTACTCTATTGATTGTGCTGACTAGCTCATGTTCACCAGTCACATTGCTTGTATAAAAGAGATGGATCTTTCAAATATTAGAGTTTCGATCCATTTATTAAATATTTGGTTTTGGTTTAATAAGGCCCATTATAAAGGAAGAGAACCAATTGAATGGAAGAGGGACTATTTGAGTTACAAGAGGGATTAAAACCAAAGTTGGATCATAACCAAACTAGATGAGCATATCTATTCGGTGAATGGCATGTTGAAAGATATCATTGGAAATGAAGTTGAGTGAGATTTCTTATAGTGTAGAAGTAATACCCTTGGTGCATTTAGGTCATGTAGGTTATTGAAATATGTTATTGTAGTGAATAGACCAAGGTTCATCTCCTTGAGGACTATCTGTAGAAAATTTAGATTTTTGCATAACATTGAAAATATATATTTCTATTTTGGGTAATTATAGGAAATGTTTGTTATTGTTGTGAATTATTGCCAAACTGATTGGTAATTCCTTTAATGTTGTAGAATATTAGAAATTAGTTATATAACTTCTTGGTTGCATTTTCACATTGTAATTTATATATTTCTATTGTTTGGTTATTTGGGCTTAGGAGGAGACATATTGTTTCTATTTTGTGATTTCCATTATTTAAATAGAATACTAGGGACTTGGGTGTTCCCATGAAGATGAGTAACACTTTTTGGCAAGAGAAGGGAACAAGTATGTTGAAAAATGATCACGAATGAGCTATTAATTAGCCCTCAAATGATAGTGTGAAAGCTTGGTCTAGTTCTTAATAAAGCGCTTCATCGAGCCTATTTCAAAAGCTCAATCAAGCTACAAAGTCCGATCAAGGGTTTATCAAAACCTCAATCAAGTTCCCTATCTCGATTGAGTTAGCATGATCGATTGACATTAAAAGTTCAATCAAGAGAATGTGAGAATGAAATTTCCAAAACAAAAGGTCGTGACTGAACATGTTTTTGTGGGATTTGAAATATCAATCGAGCTATGATGCTCGATTTATATTTATAAATATCGATTGATATCTTGACCTGTAATAGGTATAAGAATGAAGAAACATCAAACCTCGGCTTATCTCAATGCATTTGTTGCATAGGAACTTAAATGAGAAGTTATATAGAGTAGATGTGCAAATTTCACCGGGGACTGCAGCTTGCCATGAGCTGTTGGTTATGGATCCCGATCATCCCGATTCATAGATTTTATGTCAGTTGTGTTTGGATCCCAACACCTGATGATACCCCCCACTATAGTTGTCAAGGTGTTCGAGTGGGGGCAATGACTATTTCAGGAGCCCCCTTGGCAGGGGTTCAAGGGCAGCACCCCCATAGTGAAAATTTAGGAAAAAATGCTTTTGTAAATTGTTGTAATTTCAAAGTCATGACTTGGTCAATAATGGGTGATTTACGAGCTCATGGTTTTGGGAAACCTATGGTATTTTCCCATGGTATTCCATTTATAAAAGGAATGCATTGTAATATGATTATGTATTGTATTGTAGTATTGTAAAAGCAATCTCTATGATTGTGAGAGAGTTAAGAGGAAGTGCAACATGGTTGTTGTAGGTTGTATCTCTTCATTTTGTTGGACGGTATAATAAAAGGATGAACAATTTCTATGTGGACATGTAGCCCATCTTGGGTGAACCACGCTATATTTGGTGTCTCTCTTGTAATGTGTTTTATATTTGCATCATGTTTATTATTTATTGTTATCGCTCTGCGATCCTATTTTTATAACAATTGGTATCAGAGTCAAAGGTCTATTTGGATGGTAAACTTGTAGGAAAGAAGGTTCTTGGTCCGAGTGGAAGCAATGGCAGAAGAATGAAAGTTTAGGGTCGATTAATTTGATGACTAAAACTATGAATTATGGAAGATCCAAATGGAGGACTATATGTACGAGAATGATCTATACCTAACATTCAGAGAAAAAACAAAACAGTCAGCATCTATGAAGGACAAAGAATGGGACGTTCTGATAGAAAGACACTAGGAACAATACAGTTGTGCGTGGCTTCATCAATGGATTTCAATATTTCGAAAGAAAAAACAATGGAGGGTGTGATGAGTGCATTGGCTAAGGTCTATGAAAAACCCTCGAATTTCAACAAGGTATTTTTAATGAAGTGTTTATTTAATACGAAGATGTCAAAGGTGGATCTATTGTTGACCTTCTAAATGAATTTAATATGATTACTAGTCAACAAAGTTTTGTAAAAGTGAACTTTGATGATGAGGTTAGGGCTATTATAATCATGTGCTCATTTCCAGAAAGATAGAAGGCTTGGCCATGGTTGTAATTAACTCTGTCAGTGGTTCAAACACTCTTAAATTTGATGATGTTGTTAGTGTTATTCTTAGTGAGGAAATGAAAATAAAAAACACATGCGAGACATCATCTAGTGTGTTGACCATGGAGATCAGGGGAAGACAAAGGGAGAGAGGAAGGAGCCCAGGTAATCACACCAATTATAGAAATGAAAGATCCAAGTCCAGATTGGGAAAGATAGTGTTAGAACTATTGTAAGAAAGGACATCTGAAGACAGAGCTCGAAAGAAGAAAGAAGACAAGCAACAAAAGACTACTCACGAAGAAATTGTAGTAGGTGATGTGTTACAAGATGCTTTGATTCTTGCATTAGATAATACTTTGCTACATGCCATATGAAATTCTTTCATGATTATGTTCCATGTGAAATTGGACATGTTTTATTGGAGGGGGATTAACCATTTGAAATTGTTGGAATAAGTAAGTAATTAGAAAATAACGGTTGTTGGTGTACTTTTAGAGATAGAATAAGTAAATTGTATTTTTGTTCACATAATACTGATTATTATGTGATTTCAATGTTATAATGTGATCGTTAAAACAAAATGGGATCTTGCACTTTTATTGTATTGACACCGGTGCTCTTTCACTATGTTGCTGACGAAATCGATGTGAGACCCACCACCATTTCTCTTTTCGATCAACTTTGTTTCCGTTCAATTGAAATCTTTTTTATCATTAGATCACCCTTTAATGCGATTTGCATCTCATTGTTTTCCAACATTCGCTTCTTTGTCTCGAAATTTAATTACTTGAAAACATTTCTGGCTGGAAAATTCTTGCTCTTTGTTTTTCCTATGCCCTCTAGTCCATAGGACAAGCGGAAAGCAAAAGCGAAAGGTTTTGAAAGTGCAAGAAGATGAGGGACCTTTGAATATAAAATTCTTATTAAACCATTATGTCTGGGCAAGAAGATGAGGGACCTTTTAGATGTAATCCTAGTTTTTGAAAACAAGATCATGCTATATAAAAATATAACGTGTTTTTGCTACATAGCACTTGTTATGGTTAAACTCGAGCCTGACATGTCATGAGACATGTAGGATAGGAAAACATATCGTGTACATGTTATATAACTACAAAACTCGTACCCAATATGTAGTTCTAAAATGCATACGCGTTGTGTAAAATTACAATTAATTTATATACACAATCCCAAAACCCATGGCACATTCTACCCATCAGGAACGCGAATTTCTGGTTGAACGAAAGCAAATTGGGTGGTGTGGAGTATTGGAGGAGCATGATTTAGTTGGAGGGGAGGAAAATTCATGGGTGACTTGTCATCTAACTAGGTAATTCATTCACCCATAGCATTTGTTTTTTGTCAATTCTAAACCTAAATTACGGTTTTTTAATAGTTTAAAACAACCAAATTTTGTATTATTTAGCAAATTGGAAATAACCCAATCTCTAATTAAATTGACATCTCCCTCAACCAAGATGAGTGAATAATTACAATGAATCCCTTTTCAAGAACTCAAAAATTCTTAATTCAACCAAAAATAGAAAAATATAGAACTACTCCCTTTATACAATATATCCATCCACATGAACCCCAAATTTCTGACCTGCAAAGGCCATTTCCCCATGATATTAATTGAATAAGTTTCCTCGGAAATGGCCATAACAAGATGAAATGCATGCACAAGCGTGAATAGAAAAAATGCATAAAAAATTATTAACTTGGTTTCTCAAAGTTTCATCACAATCATTTGTCCATGAACATAATCAAAATTTCATCACAAGCGTATGTAGCTATACATTGCCTCTTAGTTAAGCACCCTTAACTAAATTCCAAAACACATTAACAAAGTGCCTTTCAGGCGTGCCCTTTTAAACATAAAACAATGTATTTATTAAAATCAACAATATATATATATATAAACACAGAGTTAAAACTAGTAACTATGACTAGTTCTATTCCTTCCTCCAGTTTTAGCAGCCACCAACATTTTTCCACTAAAATATTTGCACTTCTTGGTTATAGCACCCACCTCATTTGTGTTTTAACTATACCTTCCTTGACACTTTGCTCTTTTTCTATGCATATGACTTACCCTCCATTCCCCTGGCCTTATCGCAATGAAAAACAAAAGTTGAAATATGTGAACCTTCTCATTGTGATATCGAATTACAAGTCCACACATCCTGACACCACCATACAATCCTAGTACTCATCGCACCATCGAAGAGTTCATAATCATCATGTAGTTCTGACCCTAGCTCTATTGAGCTACCAAAAATCTAATTAATTAAAGGTCATCACCTAAACTAAATACAACTTGAATTTTGCTTCTTTGATCCTATAACATGTGAGACTCACTTGACAAATCACTAACTACTTGCTACAATTCTAGAAATGCTCAACTAACCCTATCAATTACATTGGGAAAATGATCTAGTATCCTTATCCTCTTTATTGGACTTCTCAACAAAATAAAGAAAATTAGAAACATGTGAGACCCTAGGTCTCCCTAAGTTCCCTTGACCTAGCAAAGTCATAAATGAATTTACCCGAACAGTCTATGCCCCTCGATCACTAGGTTTATCAACCGTTTTTTTAAATAGTAAAAACAATGGGTGATATATTTCTACATGTCAAGTCTCTAAACTCATCTACATCCAATTGTATTCTAGTCCACAAACTCTCCATTTTCCCATGTCACTTTTGGTTGGTTTCCATGTTTATACAATAATGGAAATGGTGAACACCCATGAACTACCTAGAGTGTGTCATGAGAGTGTTCCCAACCATGATCAAGTCAATTATATTTACAGGATTGGTGGCATCCCTATATCATCCCTTTTCTTGCCTCACATATCCTAATAGTCCCTCTCCCTTGTATTTTACATATCCAAGGGACGTAAAGGCCCAAACATGTCAAAATAACACTCCTAAATTCTAAGAATTTTAAAACCAAGTGTGCATGGAAAAGTCACCAATGAGGGTTAAGAAGTTCCTTAACTTCTAGAAAGAAGTTGAAGGGATAGTGTAAGTTAATGCTGGTCACTTATGACGTGTTCGTTGCAATGCACTTCTGGAAAAACAAAAATATGCACGTCAAAATTCAATATTAGAGGTACCTACAAAACTTTTTGGAATATGACGTAAGAGTTTGAAACGTGGACAATCGGATTACCTTCCGGAACATATAGATTTTATTTATGGAAACTAAGTATAAATCCCAAAAAACAAGGTTCTTCTAAGGTTGGTATGTTATTTTTTTCCCAAAAAATAATGAATATGTTTGCGTTGGTCCACTCATTTGGTATGCAAATGGTGGAATTTTGTGAAAAAAATTATATAGAGTTGTAGCTAACAAGTGTGTCTAGTGCAACGTTATTTTTCCATATTTATTTATGTTATATTTTTTTTTAATTAAGGAAGTCAGTGATGCCCTAAAATGACAAGGTCAAGTGTTGGTCCACGACATCTTGGTCTTAACATAGTCAATGAACGATATATTTGTTTTAGGATGTAGGTCTTTATGTCTTCTTGTGTGGGTTCTTTTCCGTTTTCTAAATACGTGAGCCAATCAAAACTTATAGCCGAAGCAAATAGCCTACCTTTTGTGTTATATTGACATTAGTCCATTTAAAATTAAATAAAAAATAGAAAAAAATAATAGATTTAAATAAAAATTACATATTCAGAATCTACAGACAGAGTTACACAAGTGTGTGAATTTTGATTAGTAGTGGGAAAGTGTGGCATATTCAAAATCATGCACGAAATAGGAGAAGTGGTACAAAACATGTTTTATGTCATAAGACAGTCCAAACCACTTGGTTTGGAAACCCGAACCTAAAACCAAAGTATCCAAGTCATCAACCATGTAGGTTGGAAAAAAGGTGCCCGTCGAAATTCTAAATTTAAATCATGTGTGTGCATAGTTTAAAAGGTAACCCGCACGTACTAGAAGTGCGCTCGTGCTTCTAAGTGCGTACATGTTAAACACGCATGCGCGCATCTGTTAAGTTAAAACTTTGTTTTGATTTTATTTTCAAGCATTTGCAATGGAAAGATGATGATGAACAATGATGATGATGATGAGGAGGATGATGACAATGATGATGATGAGGATGATGACTATGATGATGAGGATGATGATGATTATGGTGATGACGATGATGATGAACAATGATGGTGATGGTGATGATGATGGTGATGAGGATTATGATGATGATGATGATCACGATTACTATGACTATGACGACGACGATGATGATGATGATGATGATGATTACGATGATGAGGATGATGATGTTGATGATGATGATGATGATGATGATAACCATGATGATGATGCCCATGACGATGATGATGAACAATGATGATGACGATGATGATGAATATGATGATGATGATGACGATGACGATGACGATGACAATGATGATGACACTAGTGGAAAATTAGAGATTAGTGACCAGGAGACCAAAAAATTTCGTCACCACAGTTTTTTTCAAGGGATAAATGACCAAAATTGATAAATTTAAGTGAGCTAACTAAAAAAGACCAAGATAAATGACCACTTTTGGTCACGAGATAAAAGCCAACTAAAAAAAAACAAGATAAATGACCAAATTTGGTCACAGGGTATCTAGACTAAAAATGACCACATACCAATTGGTCATTTATTTGGTCATTTTTAGTTGGCACTCTGGCAATGAAAAAAATTGCAAATTTGACAATGAATTTGTACATTTCACCAAATTCTAACACTGTAGATGGATTCAGAGACCGGGGGCCTCTGAATCCATCTGCAGTGTTAGAATTTAGTAAATTATAACATATATATAATATATATTTACACGTCCCTATATTAACAAAAATGAATTAATGCAACCTAGCTATATGTTAATTTGGACATGACCTTCACATATAAAAAAAACCACTAAAGCCACTAAACCTTGGCATATAATGTTAATTATAAGGCTAATTTGCATGACCTTGGAATATACTTATAGTTTTTACAGGCTAATTTGGACACGACCACGACCTTGGCACCTTGGCTAATTAAATCGATGGGATATTCCACGCCAGTTGAAACCAGTGACACATTCAAGAATCTCGTCGCACTAAGCTAACATGCGACATAATCTCCTTCCTCCATCATCTTATTCTTCCTCCATTGGATTCTCTCTCTAAGTCCCTTTCCGATAGCGTAGTCTCTGTTCACTAGTGCAAAATGACAAATTTGTGACTACACAGCCAAAAACGTTAGTCATGTAATTTTAAGCTAAAAACTACCAAATTTGAGAAATTTTAAGTGATGTGGCTATAAATGATCAATCTAAACTATTAAGACAACTAAATAATGACTATGCTAATATAAATTAGTGGTAGTTCTTCCTTATATGTAATTGAGTTTTGGTAGTGTAGTCATTTTAATGTGCTTTATCATCTTGATCATGATTAGGATTTTTCATGTTGAATTCATTTTTGTAGTATCCATGGACATTGTATTGGTTATATATGATTTGGAATGCCACACCCAATCACATGTACAATATAATTATTTTATATCATGAATTCATACTTGATCCTAAACCACTTTTTACCAACTAGCTTAATCTCAGTCATGGCTGGAAACATATATATAATAGTGTTTCTCAATTAATGTTTATATATTAATTTTGATCCAAATTCAAATAACTTTACTAAATATTATTGCAATATTAAGTTGTTGAACACGTTGTCCAAGAGTAGGTATAGAATCTACATCATGGCATGTTATAAGAGCTTGTAATCATGTGGCTGTAGAGGAGGCTCCTAATAAGCTTCATAATCTTTGTCTTATATTATTTGATGCTTTTTTATATATTGTTTCCTCAACCAAGGTGTTCAAGTTCGTTGAACTTCTTTCTAAACTATGGTCTTCATAACAATCCCCTTGTCAACATTATTTAAAGATCAATACACATAATCAATTAAACATATGAACATGTATATCTTCATAATTCGACATTTGTGAATAATATTATATAAAAAATCTATGTAACATAAGTTATATATTATTATATACCATATAGATACGATATATAATGTATATTTTATATTAAATATAATTATATATTATATATAAATAATATAAAACAAAAAATAATTATAATTACAAAGCAAAGACATGACAGGCATCCCATATACACAAAACCCATAGTTGAATACACACACAACCATAACAACCATGAACCCGTGACCAGAGTGACCATGAAGCTATGATGAAACGTGAAAGGAGGTGTATTTTGCGCCAAATTTGTGGCTTTGGTGGGAAGGGGACCTTTTGTGGGGTTTCGAGAGGAAATTAGGGAGGAGACATAAATCCATAAAAACTATGAAGCCCACTAAAACCTGCAGGAAGGAGGTGTACTTGGTGCCAAATTATCTTTGTCTTTGGGTTTGGCTAGAAGGGGACACCATATTTGGAAATTGGGAGAAGGGGTTTGAGAATTGGGTTTTGAGAGGGGTTCGAGGGAAATTAATGGGAATTTCAGGGAGGGGATTAAGATTTCGGTAACTCAAGTTTCCAAGGAGAGAAGGCGAAGAATTATAAAGGAAAATAAGGACTCTAGAGTTAGTACTCCTGCAAATAATTTGGAGTCGAAATTCCCTTCAACAACTGCTATAGAATTGTAGGTATGTATCATTATCAATTTTTTTTTCTTGGGTCACTCTATAAGTGATATGGTCACTATGCAATCGCCATGGATTTTTCCCATTTCATATTTTCCCCATTTTGTATATACTTCTCCTATTGTTAATGTATGTTAGGGTTTTATATTAAGATTTTGTAATAGTCCAATAATAAATTCCTTGGACACGTCTCTGCATGCCTCTACATTTCCTCTTTTTAGAAACTTGAATTCTCTTCAAATTAGAGGCAGGAGCAACGCAGGGAATGGAGTACCACAAATTATTTCCTTGGCCTCAACCCCTTTACCATATAGTCAGTCAAATGTGCAAGAAGGTTGCAATTATTTCATTAAACAATTGTTGGGGTTTTAATGGCAATGGCATTCTCTCCATATCACTTGTTCCTTTGCATCTATAGATGGGATTCATGTATTTCTCATCCATTCCTCAAAGAGTCTTAAGATGAATATTTTTTGGATCTCAATGCAAAGGAAATAAATGAATAAAAGGTATATGTCATATATATTAATCCGATGTGTGAATGAATATAACATGAAATGGAGTTATTAATTCATTAAAATAGGAATTTAAACTCATGTAACATTTGTCTACAACTTTCCTCAAAGTAGTAGCCACTACTTAAGAATGACCGTCCCTGATACACTTAATTAAATTTTGTTGGTCATCATGGGGATTTGACTTGTAAACATTATGGAGATCAAGATATAGTAATTGCTCTTTCAAGAAGAGAATATCCTAGGATAAAACAAATATGAAATGCACTTTCCATTGCACTTATCTTAGATTATAGATTGGTAATGATTGCCCTATCGTATCGGTTAGTTGAAGTTTGGCTACCCACAAAGTATTTCCGGTGAGATTTAGAAATTGTACATTACAAATGAAGGGGTTTAGATTCCTTTCTCATTAAAACATCTAGATAAACTTCTACCCAATGCTACAGTATGAGTTACAAGTGTTGTTGGTTGGCGGCATTAGGGTCTAGTTTACATAAAGAATGAGGTTTTTCTTGATGCTGTGGATAATGAAGCTAAGAATTTATTACGAATAATTATGCACAGAATGGACATGCAAAGTTTAATTATTGGTATGAAGGAATAGTTCCTTAATGAGATCATAATTTTGTCATTATAAATAAACCTTCAATCTATTTTATTTGCTGAAATATTCATTGCAATTCATGATTTAAGTGTCCCTTACACTACTGTTGGGTAATTGAGACTATGCATGTTGAAGACTAGTCATTATGTTTAGTGTCCTATTGATTCTTACATACACAAGAGGTGACCTCTATTACATTATGATGAAGGCTACATATTCGTAATGGATAGATTAAAGGAGTTGATCAAATATAAAGGCTGCCAAGTTTATCTCCTTTAAATAGAAGGACTATTACTTTCTTACCCTCATATTTCTCAAAGACTCTAAAGAAAAGCCATACAATGTTGATTTCCTCAAAGAAATGTGTAATGTGGAAATGCAAAGATGTTACCTACAATGCAATTAACATAGACTCTTCTAATCCAATTTGCAAATACACTCTCCAAGAGTTCAAATCCACAACTAAAACTTCAATATAAATTCCTTAAAATTAATTTTATGTGAAATACAATTTCCAGCTGATAAATTGAAGTTTGATTATGGATTAAAGTTCACATTGGAATCCCTCAACAAGTATTTAAATCAAAATGGGGCACCAACAGATGTTTGGTTATCTTCAGATTTCAGATTGGTTGACCAAGTGGAAAGAAGGTCAACTCCATTTTTATCCCCGCACTCAAATTTTAGAAATTAAAACACAACAAACTGTAATAGCGGTGAAGCTGAAAATCAGTTCACACAACTTGCTCGGGCTATTAGCAAAGCGGGATGGGGTTTGAATGAGTTTGATACAAAGAGGAGCACAGGCTAGGTAGAGGACCTTCCACGGACCAACATTAGCATAGTGGTGAAGGGTAAGTTGAGCCAACTAATGAAGGGCAATCCTTCTTCGACTTCCTCTTCCTCTTCCAGGGACATCGCCGTTCACAAGGAATCTCTCTTAGCTTGCTCTGAAAGTGCCCGCATCTTCATACACTACCTCTCTGCCATGTAAGTCAACTCTCTTTTAACTTAACTCGGTCGGTCATGGCTTACTTCCTAATAGTCCTAATTAGAGTTCTCTACATATTTTTAACAACTATTGGATCCAACAAATGCATAATTTTTTCTTCAAGTGGTGGCACGGGGTTGATTTTTGATGGGATTGAGACTCCTTGACCATTTGTTGGATGGACAGGCTGAATTTGTCTCTCATATTTTGTTCTCGGAGTCCCTATCCTCTGTGTTCCTCATTTTTGGTCTATCAGTTCAATTATTATGGAGTCCTAAAGAATCCCAAATAGAATCTGAACCCCAATTCATTGGTAGTCTAGTATCTTTTGTTTTTTCTTAGACTGTGTATTTCAATGAACTATCAAGGTCACCCCTGCTTCAATTTATAGGTTATTCATTTATTATGATGGATCTGGGTAGAAATGAGAGATAATCTACTTGTGATGTTGAGTTGGGACTTTTTTAATTATATCTACATTGTGGCTCTACCATTGCATTGGGAAACGTATTAACGAATTCATTATTTTTACTGAATGAAGAGGAGGGGTATTAATGTTTGAGTTGGGACTTTTTTAATTGTACCTACATTGTGGCTCTACCATTGCGTTGGGAAAGTTATTGACATATTTATTATTTTTACTGATTGAAGAGGAGGGGTATTAATGTTGAACAGAATCCCAACAGAGGGATATGCCACTGAAGTGCGATAGTTTGCAACATCACATAGATAATAACTGCAAGTCAATATTGAGAATATATTTCATTACTCTCAAAAAAAGATAGATCCTTTGGAGACAAACTTACACATCACTTGGAACAATAAATGGGATTACATTCTTCTTAACAGATCTTAGTCACTGTCTTCTGTATGCCAATGAGCAAGCTATGCATGACCCATAGGAGATCAGTGTCTATGGTGACAAAGGTTCCCTTCTTGGCCTCAAGTCCTTCCTTCCTACACTAAGGCTTAGTTGCTTTGAAGGAAAATTCTGGCTGTTAGATTCCCTCCTTTTCCAGAGGGGAGTCAGCTGCAAAGTTTCCATCGAATGTTCCATCTTTGGAGGGTATTAATCCAGGTTCTTTAATTAAAGGTGCTTATATTCTTTAAGTGATATTAGTTAAAGATGTGGTTAGATCTATCAATGACTCATTGTTTCTCGAATCTCAACCCCAAGGTTTGTCTCATGCTAGAAGATTAATAATGGAGATATCAGGTTCTATCGAGGTTCAGAAAGTATCATCAAAATATGTTTGTAATAACATAAAAGCCTTCAAAGATGAGGCCTTGATCTGCTGTTTTGATAGATATTGGCCAAACTGTGATGATTTCATGAGCTCAATAAGTGACAACTAGACAACAAATTTATTGGTAAGATTCCATATTTTAGGGTTTTTCATAGTTCGTTACAATAAAGTTGAAGATATGAAGAGAGTAATGGAAGAAGGGTCCTCGATTTGGGGTGGGGCTGGTTCTTCTTGGTGACTTGGTTCCCATAATTAAACCCATGTTCCATGTTTGTCTGGGTGAGATTTCCCAGTTTATCCTTTCCCTTATGGGAAGAAGAGGTCATGGAGAAAATTGGTAAGGCCTTAGGTAAGTTTATTGGGTTTACAGAAGTAAGAAATATGGTAGCTTCTTCTATTATGCAATAATACATGTACAACTAGCTTAAGTAAAGGAAAGCCAAATGAGATCATCCTTGAATGTAATGGAGTACAACGAGCCCAAACTTTGGACTATAAAAACACACGTTCTCAGTGTAGGCTCTATTAGGAAATTGGCCATTTGATAGAAACCTACCCAAAAATGATTTGGAAAGTAGAAGATGAAATTAAACCCAATAGTAATCCCTATGAGAGAGAAAAATAAACTCACTAGAGGTGGACCGAGATGGTTTTCAAATAGTTAAGAGAAGGAGAAAGAGAAGGTCTAGTTGGGGTCAAAGTCAACCTAAAGTAAGAGCTCCATGAACTTTATCAGAAGACAAAGACCAAGAACCTTAGAGATGGAAATTCTAAGGATTCCGAACAAGAAAAAATCTCTGCAGAAGGGTAGGGAAATTCAGGAGAGGAAAATCCAACTGTTTTTTTTCCCAAGATAAAAAGCTTATATTTGCTATTTCTGAAGAAGAAATCAAAATATACATTCTTCTGGTCCTTTGACTCATATTCAGATGGTCAAGAACACCTTCTCCTTTTCTACTGTAAGTTTTTTTCCAGATCCCAAAAATTAAAACCTCCAAGGTTCTTAGAAAAAATTAAAACTTCTAAACATTCATAAAATTTGACTTTTCATTAACCATAAATAAAAAACCACCCTCCCTCAATAGCTTGCAATGTGTCAAATAAGGGCTTAACAAAAACTAAAACTATAGCTTCTCCCTTAAATACCTATTTTTTCAGTAATCTTTCTTGCTTAAATACCTGTTTTTCCAGTAATATTTCTTGCATTGTTAAGGATTCCTTTGAGAGAAGATCTTCTTCTATATTGAATTCCCTATATATATGTGCAAAGGAGATTTCTTCAAAGTTATTTTTAACTACAAGATCAGTTCTAGGATAGGATTCAAGTTCAAGTTTGAAATTTGGCTACGTCCATTTTCCTAGTCTATTAAGAGTTTTGAATCACCTACCACCTGTAATGTTCTGATCCCTTTTTCAACTGCTGCTTTCAAAAGCATCCACAAAGCATATGTATCAACTCTATTATTTGTTCCTTCCCCTTCTCCATATACTTCCAAGCAAAGAATTGAGACATTGTCAAGTAAAGCAATACCCCTGCCCCACACTTACCAGGTGTTCCTTGACAAGCACCATCAAAGTAAACCCAATATTTTGTGAAATCTATAACTGGATCTAAAATCCTTCTTGATTTTGTTTTAGGTGAGGAATCCAAATTTCTCCATATGACAGTCTGATTTGATGTGAAACCAATCCTACAGTCAATTATTTACATTGGAAAATATATTTATTTCTCTCTACCCAACACTCCAAAGTTTAAACCAAGGCAATGCGTTATGTGTCTGAACTGAGCTGTTTGTACACCAGGATTTAAAATATTCTAGTAATGTAGATTGTTCCCATTGATGAGATGCATTTATGGCTTTTCTATTTGTAATTTCCTTCCATACAGAGATAGTAAAAGAACAACTACCAAGGAGATGATTAACTGTCTCATTATATTTTTTACTTAGCGCACACCAACTGGATCTGATCCAATTCCTCTTTTGCCTTTTATCCCGGGTTAAAATTTTGGCAGCAAAAGCTCACAACAGAAAATTTCTTGTTCTTAATGGACTTTCTAAACTTCAGATTTCATCCTATCACTCTCTTTCCCGAATTTGTTCTTCTCAACATTTTGCTTCATATCCTAATTTTGTAGTTAAAACTCCATTTGCTTTGTTCCAAGACCACTTTAACTCATCATCTGTTTCTTTTATAAATATCACACTGTGTTTTAAAAGGGAAACATAAGGAAGCCATTCTGTAGCCAGATCTCCCCACAATTTTAAACCAACTGCAAATTTCCAATACTGTAGCCATACTCCTTGAGCTGCTTGGATGGATGCATATGCTAAAGATTTATTGTCCTTTTAATCATTCATGTCATTCTTTCTAAAAGTACATCTATAAAAAACTTCACAACAACCTTTCCATGGATTGTCACCTGCCCTCACTTTAAGTTCACTGCCAACTTTCCAAGCAATCCAAGGTCCCATAATTGTGAATGCCTTGACCAAGCCTTTTTAGACTATTGAAATTCCATTTTTTGTCAAGGGATGGCCTAATAATGAGATGAATGTTTTTCCAGTTGCGTTAGGTGTGGGACTGTCGCAACTACTTTTGGAGTTTATCAGAAACAGGAGCTTGGTAAAAGTTTATTCTTCAATGGGTTTGAAGAGAAAAAGTGTTCAAAGAGTAGAAAATGTAGAAGAAGTAAAAGGCTTTTCTATTTTCGATCTACCTAAATTGGCACTGGAGGGAATATTGAGCAGGCTTTCACCTACCAGCCTATGTAACATGGCAGGGGTTTGTACGGATCTAAGGGAGAGGTGTAGGAGCAATTACCTGTGGGATCCTCCTTTGAAAGAAAAATGGGGAAAGGTTATTGGTCCTGTAGCCTCCTGTGAATGGCAACCGACTATTGCAATGAATAAGGAGACAAGGATGTTAGATGATTGCAAAGCCAATGGATGGTTTAGGTCCCTGTCTTGCAGTTGGCAATTTTTCGTGGTTGAGATTACAACCAGAGATTAACAAAGAAGGTAAAAGTGGCCTGCCATGTGATTCAATGATGGCATGGTATCTGACACTAGAAAGTGGGAAATTTAGGTTTCCAGCTTAGGTGTGCAATCTTGAGGTAGGTATCAATGTTTGATAAATAACCTCTTGGATTGAAGCAAAGAATTCTTATGGCTGGTATTGTATGACAATATGTTGCTGGTTGCTTGATAAATTAATAAAAATACAAGTCACATGTTTCTAGTTATCTTATAAAATTAAAAGGTCAATGTATATTTTCTGTGAAGCTTGGTCCCCTGTACAAAGAGTCCCATGCCTTTTTAAATTTTCCCAAGAATAATGACGGACATAATTGTAATTTTTGCTAGATTTCATTGAAGTTAGCTTGATTTCAATGGTTTATGAATATGTAGTGGGTTTAAAAAAAAAATCCCGCATACAGTTATTAGAATGATATATGAGTTTCCTTGATTCATGTTGACTTGATTTTGTACAGCATGGACATGTTGGGTTTATGCTATCATGTTATGATGCAGATCTTAGTTATGATTGCAGAACCGACACTTTCCAGGCCAGGTATGTTAAGTATTCATTATATTCACACTCTTTGAAATGGCATTTTTCTCAAACCCTGTTAAATAATGGAAGGATAGAACTACAATTTATTTCTTAATACTAGCAACATATAAAATGCCATGGCTTGTGTACACCCTCTTCTTTTTCAATACCCATCACTTCATTTCTATGGTCAACTTCATTTGTTCTCATTTGCTTGTGTTTTACTTCTGACAATTGAACATAAAGGATAATGGACATAAACCTGGAGAGGGTATGTTCCTTCATTCAATGTCAGCATTACATCCTAAATATCTTCAGCTACAAAGAGGAAATTGTGTTTTACTTCTTACTAATGAACATAAAGGATAATGGCACATAAAACCTAGAGAGGGTATGTTTCTTCATTCAATGTCAGCATTACATCTCGAAAATATTCAGCTATAAAGCGGCAATTGAGGGGCTATGACTGCATTAGCAAGGTAAACAACATTAACAGTTGTTTTACACTAGCACATAACCAGTATTGCCACATTAACACTACCCAGACCTCAAAATGATTGGGTGAATGCATTATCATGGACCAGGGGAGTACACTTGCCAGGTTTTGAATTTTGAACCTGGGTTAACATTGTAGTAAGTGCTCCAATTTGCCACTTAACATATAAGCTAGATGGACCTCACTTCGAAATTATGTTGTTGACTCTTAATTCTAGTTAATTTGCAGGGTACTGCCTGCAGGAAATATTTTCATAAATGCATCAAAATTTAAGGGTTTTATTCGCAGGTATCCGCCACATGGTCATCGAACAGTTGTCATTGAGGAAGGAGTATAGTGGGAGAGGCTGAGAGCACCTCCACTGGACACGCATGCCCATGATCTTCCCCCATCTGATTGTTTGAATGACCTATGTCCTGGAGATAATGTCGAGATACAGTGTAGAAGGAAGAAGGAATTTCCATACAGTACATGTAGCCTCGTACTTTTTATGGATGAAAGTCTTGGATCTTATGCACAAGTAGTTGTTTTATTATAGTTGTAATTATTCTTATGTTGATCCGTAGTCATAGTCAGCTTGACAGGTAAGTACTTTGTTCATGATTCAATTGATATCCTCTTATGCTTGGAGAATACATGATGAGTATTTTCTTTGAAACAATTTCTCATATAAGGTTACTGCTTTTGTTGGGCAGGATGGTGGTATGGGGTTGTGGGCCATTCAGATTATTGTGACAGAGATAATCACCACTGCCAATGCCAATGTCATCTAGATGGTGAGAATCCTCCATATGATAAAAATAGTAAGATGATTTTTAGTTGTTTTGTGTGTCATATATTGATCTAGTTATACAATGAAGCACTCACAAAGTGACAAACACAAAATAATTTCATGTTAACCAAACAATGGGCTTGTTACTGATAATATTGGAGTCCTAGGCATTATTTTTTAGCACATTTATTCATACGTTGTTTCAAAGTGAATCCTTTTAAAAATATTCATCTGGTATATTAGTTACAGAATCATGCTTCTTTTTGAACTTTCTGTCACAAGGTGCGTTGATGCTGCAAAATTAATCTAGGATTTCAATGGGTATAAAAGTATAATATACTACTTTTTTCCTTATTAAGAAATGTGCTATTTGTTATATAATAATATTGAGGAAGGTCCACCAAACTGTTGGGAGAATAAAGGAAAATGGATGAATATGCCATCTAAAAGCCACCAATCTATGCCATCTAAAAGCAATTATAACAAAGAGGCTTTTGTGCAAGAACAAGTTGAAAACGGTATTTTTTTACTAAAAAGATTGCTATGTTGGTCTACTTTCCAAAACCAAAAACATTTGATTTTTCAGTAGAAAACATTTACATTAAAATATAGATGAAGTCCTGTCAAATCTCTTTGAATTGCTATGGTAAATATATTAAATGACGAGGTGTTCAAACTTCAAATGTATCGCTGAGACAATTGCCAACAGGGCCAAATCATAATTAATCTCTCTAGATGTGTGTTAAGTGTGAGCTTCACATAGAAACTGTGTTGCAAATGGATTTTATCCCATCACCTTGTTGCTATTTGTTGTCATATTTTATTGTTTATATTATGATCTTCGAATCCTAATGGATGTGAATCCAGCGTTCTGCAAACAATTGCAAAGCATAGATTGTGTTAAATGTTGGAATACCACTGGGAACTGTCATATCTGGATGATGTTTTTAGTAATATCTTATGGCCAATTTCATTTATTTTTCCAGATCCAAGTGCACTTGATGGTTCATTGTTTTCTTCTTACACATTATTTACTGGCCTTGGAGATATGGAGCATATTCTTACTTTTTTCAGAGTGTTGATATGCAAACAAGATGCAATTTGAATTGGTCTTACAACCATATGCCCGATTATATCATCCATATAAATTTTATTCAACTTGGTTACAAATGCCAAATGCCATAAACAGTTTGACAATGATTGGCCTTGATAACCCATTAATCAAATACAACATAGGACAATAATAAATTCAATCTTTGGTTGCTCCCTATCATTTCTCCTTGCTTATGTTGCACTACAATGTCCATCACTCTTGCTTTATGTCAACAGGGGTGTGTCTTCTTTTTTTTCTACATCAAGTTTTTCATTGGTCTTTGTTAGCTTGATTTCAACTTGAACTATCCGCATTTAAAAAATACCAGATCCAACAAGTGGTCAGCTTCATCCAGAATGAGCACTTTCAAGCCATTTTTGCTACACATGTAATATGGTGCTCCCGATGACTACCTGAAGCCAATATTAGAATGGTATCTCAACAATGTATTAGTCCTTGCAGCAATTTGGCTGGCAAGTTCACAGGTTGGAAAAACAACCAGCACAATAATGGGAGATCTCCTTTGATCTTGGGTCATAGGAGGCATTTTTTACTTTTTACAACCACCTCAATTTGTCGGAAGCTGCAACGCATAACTATAATTGATTACTTTCTAACATATAGAAATTGATAAAAAATGCTAGAGTCTTGCCTGTTCCAGTTTGCTCCATCAAGCCATAGATTTCACACTTCACAAGAAATCCATCCCTACCAATAATTCCTCTACAAGGTCAACATAAATTTCATTTTTTGACTGTTTCAGGTCACTTGCTCGCATTGTTTCAATGCCATATGCATCTGGTTTGGTGTCACGACCTTCCATAAATTTGTTCCATTTTCCACAGGTTCCTGTAGGAATGAGCCCGTCTGATCTAGACATGATGCTACTGCTATAATACCACTGCTCCTTTAACATCCATAAGATTCCATTGCTTAAATCTTTCATCTTTTGCTTCAATACAGTGAGAACTCATTTCAGGATGTTGTTTTAAGTGCCAGATATATTTGAAATGATATTACAACATCCCAGAAATGAGGATATAAGCCACCACTATGGGAAAATCTCATAGACTGTAAATAAATAAAAACCTCTTGATGTCAAAGTGTTCTTCAATCCTGAAAATACCATTGGGTCCATCGACTGCTTCACTTATTGATATATGGCATTTGACTGGATGACATTGGGACATGAACCAATGAAGAACACCTTACTCCATCCATTCTATGGCGTTTGAAATGTCATCAGTTCTCGTTATGAACCCATAAAAGCTGATTGTATTTGTCCTTCATTTCTGAATTTCTGAAGTGGCTTGAAGCTGCTCAAGACATATATTATCCGAACCACATCAATGTAGAGCAATCTTGATTCCATATAAACTAGGGGTGGTGTCGGATAATCACAATTTTCTCACTGGAAACATCTCATAGGACACTTCAAACTTTTCTTCAAGGCTCATTGCTGAGTGCTGATATGCAAACAAGATGCAATGTTTTATTCAAAGATTTGTAGTATTTGCTTAACAGGTTTGTGAGTAGAGATGAGAAGAACAAATATATAGAAGCTCTGTTTGGAAAATCTTTGGATGGGAATTTTTGGGGCAATATTTGTAGTATTTTTCCGGTCTAAGTATGCAAATAGAGGTACTATGAGAAAGCATTTATAAGATTTGGAAAGAAAACCATTGAATGGAAATTTGGGAAGCTATGAGTTTTAAAGGGCGGTGAAATATCCTTACAATTAAAGTACTGCTCAGAAAAGCTTTGAATGGATTGTTTTCATGACCTTGAGTTGTAAAGGCCGGTGAAATATCAATTTATTTAAAGCTTTGCACAAAATCCTTTGAATATAACTTTGTCCAAGTGTGAGTTGTAAAGGCCGGTGAAATATTTATGCACTGTTTTTTTTATTTGTTAATTTTTTAAAGTCATGGAGGTCCAGAAAGCCTATAAAGGATCGCAGGATGAGGAAATCAAAGGTGAATTTGCAGTAGTTAATGTTTTACAGGAAGGGGGATCTGCAAATTGTAAGGATGGAAGACCTAGTGTTGGTTATCAGGATTGTGCCTTGGATTCCCCCAAAGAGGGAATGCCAGTGCTTGATTTTGATGTCCTCTGTGCAACCCTGGCTATGCAAAGAAAACACTTGTTGTTTGAGTTTTGGAGGTTTCCAGGAAGAGAATCCGGTGGGGGAGTGGATAGAACCTGGGAGGGTGACCTGATGGATTGCTGCGATGACCACAACATTTTTCTTCGAACAACATTGTATGTTTTCTGGCTCTGTTTCTTTTTAGTCTTTAATGTTGGAACTTGTATTTGCAAAGAATACATTTTCTTGATTTTTGGCTTGGTTCTTATTTGGGTCATGGCATAGGGTCTCAATCTTTTGGGTCATTTGTTTAGGTAAAAATTAGTTTTTATTTTATAGATAGTAGGACTAAGTTTTGTAAGAATTATCCCTTTATTTCACTTATTTGGCTTCACAAACGGGATTAGCTCATTACTCACATAGGGTGGCTTGTATGAATTCTTATAGCACCACTATTGTTAGACATATAATGTCTCAATGTTCTCATACCTGGGGCTTGTATACTAGTTCTTGGCCTGATATGATGTCTTAAAATCATGCAAAATTGATTACGTGCAACACATCTAGCGACGCCAATATTGTGTCTTATAAAAGGTAGCTTTGGAGATTGTAGAATTATGTCTTGACTATACAATATCTTTAGAAAAAGGAACATAAACCATATTGTTTACCTCCATGAACATGATATCAAATTGAAGAAGGTAGAGAACTTCTGTTGCATTTCCTGCCAAACTTCAACTTCCTCGCTACTAAAACCTTTCATATTCCTAACCTCAAGCTTGTGAAGAAGATACTCTATAAATAATGGCTGGATTGCCATGTGGTTTTCCAATGATTGCAGTATTTCTTCCACAGTTTCCTCAGACATATCTGGTGGTGCAATGCCTATGATTCCTTTTCCTTTCCCAACTTGGAGATTGCACAAATCTCCTCTCCAGTAAGCTGCTCCCAAGACCCACCAAAATATATTTATTTGCAAACTACCAGTCCAGGTCCTAAAAAATATTCCTACATCTGGTTCAGCTCTTATGGGGAAAACCACCAATGGCCTCCTTCCTCCTAGACATTTTCTTCCTTTCTCAGGTCTTTACCTGACGTTTACACTCCTCCAGTTTCTCCCATTATGGTGAAGGATGGCACAACATGAAAGCTTGCACATTACTGGCTCACATTTCAGTATAGATGATCATATGTCTTGGTTTTTGTTCTTTGACTCAGGATGGATAAAATCTCTCCCTCCTTTTCTGCGGTCCTTCTCAGTGGAATTGATTCCATCCTCATGGAAGCTTGCTTTGAGTCTCCCTTTGGCATAATTTTGAAAGCCCATACCAGTTTCCCTGTTCTACCTTTTCCTTGAGAATAGATGGGTTTCATTGTTTCTCCAGATTGAATGGGAGCAAGTGAGATAATGATTAGCTCAAACAATCTTGGCATCTCATCCCCTTCATTAATGTGCATGTCAGCTGATAATTTGTTCTGCTTAACTTGTCCAATTATGTTCCTGGTGGAAATTGATTCAAGTTCCATCACCTTTATCAAAATATAATAGATGGACAATATAACATGATTAACCATGGTGTGCAGTGCCTTATCAATGATTGGATCATTGATATCCTGCCACATTAATGTGCAAGCCAGCTGATAATTTTTTATGCTTAACTTGTCCAATTATGTTCCTAGTGGAAATTAATTCAACTGTTATCACCATGATTGAAATCTGATAGATGGAAATACCATGATTAACTATGCCATGCAGTGTCTTCTAAATGATTGGATCATTATATCCTGCCACTTGCTGCCTATACCTCTTACTACCCCCACATTGGCATCAATATCCATGTTATCTTGCATTTCTAAGAGGCATATCTTCCCCAATTACAGAAGAATCTATTTATTGTTATGTCGTGGCATTCTAAATCTTTTTCCCACCATCATTGCAAATTAGGATTCCATCAGATCTAACAGAAAGCATCGGCTCTTACCAATTGAGAGATCCAATGTGCTAACAAGGCATGTAACATAAATATTAGAATGCAGATTTGAGTTATTTCAGACAGAGTAGTTACACCATACCATTTTTAAAGCCTTGGAAATTTATATTGAAAGGAAGAAGAAATTTCTTATATTGTTGTTAATATTGTTTAAATGGTAGTAGTTTATTTGGGCCCTGGGAATTGAAAGACAACAATCTAGATTTTTTTTAAATTGGTTAATCAAAGGATAAATTTTATTGTTCTTTTAAGGTACTCTTCTTATGTCTTGGAAAGAACAACCAGTTTGTTTTAAAAACCTTCAAGTCAAACATTCAATTTATAGATTTGATAAGCTTTATAAATAGCTCTCACTTTTCAATCCTTGAATATGTCAAGTTTCAAGGTAATGTTCTATATCCTATTTGCAAGGCTATTGGAATTTGAAATTCAATGACACAACAAAAGGGGGTGGGAATTACAAGTAAATTTCACTTTGATTCCAAAAATAAACGCCAGGGAGATCAAATGTTGTGTCAAACTGAAATCATTTTACATACGTTTGCTTATTTTCATATATATTATAATTTTCCCCAGGGTATGAGTTGTTCTTGTATCTAAGGAATCCATTTATGTTTTGGCAAACCTGTCATTTAAATGAGGGGCTGGGAAGGAAATAAGTTGGAAGGTTCAAGATGCTAAAAATTTGTGACTAGCTTACCTTTAGAAAATGCATAATTGAACACACCAACCTTTAGAAAATGCATAATCCTACACACCATTTGAGACTTGTCATTTGTGACTTGAACAATTTTCCAGTTGAAAAAACTATCCTAATAACGCCTTTGTAATTGCAGCTGTCCATTCTTCACATTTGGAAAGAACATGCAAAGGGCTAGTTTTGGAACATGTGCTGGGTAGGTAAAGTCATATTTTAATTATTTAAACGACTAAGCATCTGAAAGGTTGTAGTGTCTAAGCACCAAAGTTTTATTCTCTATGTTCAATACTAATGTTGAAGAATTATGTTTCTTGTGATGTTTGGAGCCATTAAGGAAAAATTTAAACAAACTTTCTGTTTTTGGTTTCTGTTTCTGTTTACTCTACACTCTAAAAATTTATGTTAAAGAAAAAAAATATTTGTATTTTTTCAAAACTCTTTGCATTTATGCCGCATACAATTTTATTAGAAGAAATTGCAATGGACCTTCAATGGTATTGCACGTTCCCCATATCTCACTTTTAGAGGTTGGTATGTCTTATCTTGATTGATTCATGATCTTTATGCCTTGTTTCCAATTCCAAAGTACATGGACATCACATGGAAGTTTTGATATCTCCCTTCTTGAGGTTGGAACAGTTTGCCTTGTTTGGATTAGATTCTCATTGTAGCTTGATGGAGTGGCCCATGCACATTGATGCATTGTAACTATCAACCGGAAATAATTTTTATGAATTTATTTTTAAGAGGCCTATAGATGTAGGTTCATTATAAAGCTTGGAATCATCCTAACTAGCTATAGAATACACACTTTAGTGAGTTCTTGCTTGGAATGTAAGTAGCATGTTTACATGCTTCTTGGTAACCTTGAAAATATTTTAGAATGGATTTTGTTTTTGTTTTAATAAAATGCCTCCTTTAGCTACTGATACCATAAAAATGTACATGACATTCTACAAGAAAAAATTGGTTGCTTAAGAAGCCACTACAATAATGCAAAAAAATCGGTGGATTAAGAACAAAAATTCCCATGAACAAGACTCATTTAGAACCTTGGTAAAAAGATAAACCATACAAATGTACAAGGTATGAAAAATAGTGTACAAATCCACTAACAGCAGGCCCAATGACCTGGAATTACATTTCAGTTTACATGGTAAAATTAAATTGTATCTGAATCTAGAGTATTGTCCATGTTCATTGTTATTACATTTGGATTTTTGGATCATTCTGTTGCAACATTCCATGTAAAAATATTTCTAATTTTTAATTGCGTTTGAATCTAGATTCATGTTTATTCTCTTTGCTTTTCTAGTTGGATTTGTGCCCTATTTTCCTGCAATTTTTCATGTAAAAATATTTTTAATTTTTTTTCTGCAACATTTCATTTAAAAAACTTTCAACTATATGAATTTTGGATTACATCTTAATGTAAATAAATGTCTATTCTATTTTTTTTTCCAATTGGACTTGTATTGGTAAGTGACCAACCTAATCATTACCAACCTAATCATCATATCTTCTTACATTTTGGGTAGCAGCAGAACTAGAAATCAAAATTTCTATGGTAAATAGTGTCGAGCAGCTCGAAAGATGATTTTTAAAAGGGGTGACTATGTCAAGCAAACTTTTAAACAAAATTCCTCAAACAAATACTCTTCAAACATAGCTACATACATAGGTGCAACAATTCATTGGTTTGCAAATTTTGGAGAGTTTTTACATGGTTATGATGCATTGGTAGATTCTTGTATGATTGTACTTATGAAAGAAGATACTACCCACACCATAAATGATTGTGTTGAACAATGAAGTAAAATTCAAACTAGCCAACCTGTGCTTATTTAAAGTTTGTTACTCTCTTTTTAGTGTGTTTCATATAATGTAGAAAATATACCATTATATTATGTCTCTACGTTTTTAGTGTGTTACTGTATTTCTTCTTTCCATATGCCTTGGAGTTTTGGGCTTGATGAACGTCAATGAGAGTAATCTCACGAGCCGATCCTACTTAGCAATCCATGGATTCTTTCTCATATCCAGTTTTCATTATTTTTATTTTCTGTACAATTAAAATTTTGGTTGTGATATCACACACCTTAATCAAATCTCGAAATTGCCTTATGTTTATTTCGGTTTCCTGCTGCAGTTAGTATCCTCAATGCACTGAAAACAGAACAGGGAAACACGGTGCCAAGAACTTGGAATGGTTCTGATCCCTGCCACTCTCATTGGGATGGAGTCACCTGTACAAGCTCTGGCCAGATAAATTCACTGTCAGTATTCCCTCCTTGGATTTTATGTTATTACTACAATTTCAAGATGTCTTGTCATTGTAATTTCAAGATATCCTTATGTTTGGGATTTTGTTTTACATTAATTTTATATTTCAGGGGTTGAATTTATAAGAACAAAGTAGTTATCTTGGTTGATAACCATGTCTGTAATTTTGAATAAAGATCCATATTAGAGTTAGTTTGATTTGAGTTTCTATATCATTGTATATGTGCTTGGATACAAATCTTCATAAACTTCTTGGGCAATTTTGTATTAATGAGTTGAGTACCTTACTAAATAATTCAACAAGTATGTGATTTTGAATAAGAACTCAAATAATTTTGTAGTTTTGATTAAAATTTTATGTTGGTTTTGAATCTTTGTTTTAAAATAAATAATCATTGTTCAGACAACTACCTTCTAAGGGACTTAGGGGACAAATTCCAGTTGATATCGGTCATCTTACTGAACTTCAAACACTGTAAGTATATAGATTATATATATGAATGAGTATTGACGATTAATATTATAGACTAAGGTATTGATACGTTAATCCATGAATATATTCCTTGGGTATCACAGGGATTTTTCATACAACTTGTAGTTGATTGGAAGCCTTCCACGGACCCTAGGAAACTTGACTAAACTGAAAAAATTGTGAGTATATACTAACCCTAACTCATCATACGTTTTGAAGCAGCAGCAGAAATTTAGATTGAAATTCTATGTAATATTGATATATACCATGCTCGGACTGCAATCTAATAGTAATTTTGTGGACTGCTCAGGGTTCTGATCGGGTGTAATTTCAGTGGAAACATCCCATATAAATTGGGAAACCTGGTTAATCTTGAGTTTTTGTAAGATTATTAGTGTACCATTAATAAATCTCATGTTATATTTTGTTCTTTCAGGGCTTTGAATTCCAATAACCTCAGCGGTCCAATTCCTACCTCATTGGGTAATTTAGTTAAGGTCAACTAGCTAGATCTTGTGAAAAACCAACTTACTGGAACTCTCCCAGTCTCCAATGCAAGCCAACCTGGATTAGACAGACTCGTTGCTGCACAACACTTGTAAGAAAGATGGAATGTTTTTGGTTTATTTAGTTCCCATTAATGGAGAAGTTACTGATGAATTTCTTATTGTTTCCCGTTATTCAAGCCATTTCAACCAAAACAAGCTTACAAGTTCCATTCCACCCAATATTTTCAACTCGAGTATGGTACTACTTCATGTGTAAGTGAAACAGATCTGTATCTTTCTAAGTTTGGAATGGTGAATATGGGTTAGAGAGATCAACGACTGTTCATATTTTTTTATATGCTAGATTGCTTCAGAGTGATAGCTTTACTGGAGAGATCCCCTCTACTCTTGGACTTGTACAAACCTTGCAGGCCTTGTGAGTATCAAATTTTCCATCACACCTTGTACTGATGCATTGTTTTTTAGATTATGCATAGCTTTAAAGACCAAGTATAATGATTTAAATGTAAAACAATTTTTGTCTTACCTTATTTGCTATGTATGGATACAAGAGGCTTGACAGAAACTCTTTAAATAGTACAGTTCTGTCCAAGATCAATGACCTACAAAGTCTCACTGAATTGTAAGAATCTTCTTATATCTATTCTCTGGTTTTTAGAATTGGCATCTTCAATCATGCATAAAGACTGACATTTATAGGGTATTTTCATGTTAAACCCACTGCCTTTCCAGTGAGGATAATTAGTGACAAACAGACTATCTGATGAGGATAATTAGTGACAAATAGGCTACAAAACTTTGTAACAGAGCTCTGGAACACACATCAAAACAAATAACAAAACCCTCAACTCGATTGCTCATTTCCAGAACATGACTGATCTACCCCTATAATCTGCTTACAAAAACTTCATTCAAAAAACAGAGCTCAGGGCTCCAAATAACTTACTTGTAGCCCATCAGAGGCCTTTGCATGTATTCGTTTACAAAGTGCTCCAGTGACTAGAAGGAATGACAGTGGAGAAAGGGGACAACCTCTCCTGATGCTTCTGGAGGCAATAAAAAAGTGTGAACTTGAGCCATTAACTAGAATAGCAAAAGTGGATGGGGAAAACCAGCCCTCCATCCATCTTAATGAAACACCATTGAAACCACACCTAAAGAAGTAGGAGTCTGAGGTGGAGCTAGTTAAATTTCTCAAATGCTTTAGACATGTCTATCTTTGTAATCAAAGTCCATTTGTTGCCTTGACAAAGTGAAGGACTATCTGGGCTATCCCTATGGCATCTTTAATGTCCCTCTTAAGTAGGAAACCCATCTTTTTTCTTGAGATATGTTTAGAGAGATGGGGCTTGATTCTAGTTGCAATGATGTTGGAAACGACTTTGGATTTTATACACACTATTGCAAAGTGAAATCAGACATAATTGATCAAATGAAGGAGGAGCATTTACCTTTGGTATCATAGTGATGAATATTGTTTTGATATCAAGCCATATTGTCCCAACAACAATATAGGTTTCTCACACCCAGAATGGTTTATCAAACACCTTCATGTAATCATACACGTGACTGCCATATTGTCCCAACAACAATATAGCAGAGGATGGCAGTCACATGTATGATTACATGAAGGTGTTTGATAAACCATTCTGGGTGTGAGAAACCTATCTCAACCTAATCCTGAAACAACCTTGAAAGAATTCCCTAATAGTCTATTAATTTGTTACCTTAACACCCTTCCTTATATTTCCCTAACGTCGCTACTTAACCCGCATCCTAAAGGAAACTCCCAACCCCTCTAAAACTACAAACATACTTACCTATTCAAAGTCTAAGATAACATCAATTCATAGTCACTGTAGGAGCTGGAATTTACCATTTTGGACAATCATTGTTTGGATGGAAATTATTATAGTTTGACAGTCCTAGTTGTCTACTAATTGAGGGCTGAAAATCACCTTGTTTGGGAAAGTCGTTATGTCTATTCCCTTGGCTGCAAAATATCTTGTGTTGGGCAATTACATTTCACCTCCTTTTGATTTGAAATAGCCTCCTATGGACAGTCATTGAAACACATATGTAAGAAGGGATATGACCATTGGGAGGACGTCCCTACTGATTAAATAGGTTTAATTATGTAATTATATTTATTACACATGCCTCCATCATATTCAAGGAGATACCAACAATCTAAAAAACATAAATTTCAACAAAGGTGACACATTTTGAGTCCAAGGTTGCTAAAGCACTTCAACAACTTGCACAAAAGGAATCTTGGATGTGGGGAAACAAATAAGTAGCCAAGGGATCCTACGGAGGACACATAAAATCTATCAACATGGAAAGGAATTATATAATTTGTGAACAAAAGTTTCAGCACAGAGCTTGTTGTTAGGAATCAGTATTAAGGGATTACTATTTCTGTATGGTTGTGTTTCCAACAAGATGTTATTAATAGTATGAATCTGTGGGGATTGATAGGAAGAGTACTACTAGGATCTAGGTTTTATTGCTTGTGAACCTTCTGAAGGAATTGAGGGATAGATGGAAATCCAAGTTTCCTATGTTGAACATGCTATCACCTGCTCAGACAATGATATATAAATAATATTATTTTTTATTAGGAATAAAACGGAAGGATCTTAAATTAGGAAAAGAAAGACAGTCATCAATGAAACATATTTTCATTAAGTTGTAATTAAGCAATAGAACTGGCAAAGTCTAGAAAAATAACAAGTACAACAAGACATATGGGTAGCAAATGCTCACATATAGTTTTAGAAGACTAGGAATATCCTCCTAACTTTGAGAAATCAAGTCAAGCGCTACAATTGTTGACATATCAAGGCACCAGAATCCAGATTATTCACCACCAAAAACTTTTGTCAAGGAGTTCTTAAAATGTCTCACTCTACATTAATAAGCTTCTCAATTAATTTTTTACCATTATTTCTTTTCATTCTGAAAGGAAAAAATTAAGAATAGAGATAATAGCTACTCTGCATGAATTGAGTCATTCTAGCATATCTAATCTAATAGCTTATTCAAAGTTTGATTGAATCTTAGAAAAATCTTAAAATTCTATCTCTACTTCAGCATGGCCTTCCTTTTGGACTTACAAATTTCTACCTTTTAATTTGGTAAATACACCCCACTGAAATATTCTAGAGAGAATGAACATGAGACAAGTTTATAGCTTCGGTAACCCCACCTTTCCACCAGCTGGATCCAACAACATAACTGTTTTTCTCTGACTTATATTTTTAGATTTCTCATGTTCCTCTCTCTGCAGTTCCTTCTTCTACTATCAAACCCAATGCAATTAGATTCAATGGTTATAGATCAACTTCTCAATTAGATTAATGTGCATAAAATGCGAGCCAGACACAGAAGTTCCTACGTTGCAAGGTAAAAAGAAACCCACAAGGTAAAAACACACCAACACACTAGAAGCTCAAATGTCTAGGAAACATAATAATGAAAAAACTGCAAAGTTTGGAAAAAGTAAGAATTGATGACCAAAACGTGTATGTTCTACAATAACAAAATGTGCACTGTATCAAAATAAGAGACACTACACATAAATTTCGCAGTAGGTCACAATAATAAAGAATAAAGATTATGTCCTGGTCAAAATGCTTCAAAAATAATTCCAGTAAAAGCTTGATCAGAACAGATGGCCAAAACAGTAGGTTTTCAGCTTTCACTCAAAAAAACATTATAGAGGGAAGAGCTTGATTTTGTTATACACTATTGACATTATTTCTGGTATAGTCTGTTCTAAACTCTTTAGGATTTCTGAAGACGACATTTATGATAGCTACATTCACAATTTCCTATTGCTGAAAGTTTTTTTGTTTGACAACCCTTTATATGAGAAAGACATCATTATCATTGACACAAAGCATGTTTTGTTCTAAACACTAATCTCAATCATATCTTCAGGTCTGATATATATAAGGCATACATTAGGATAACTACACAATACACTTTTTGACAGTGATATACCTTAAAACGTTTTCTAATCATTGTCACGGTGATTCAGATTGGTACATTGAATTAAAATCAGGATTCTAACTTGTTTATTGATGTATATGTTGTTGTCACTATCACTTGCAAGGGCATAGAAGAAACACATTTTTTGATTGCTTGGAGCATGCTAAAATCATTTGAAAGCTTTCTCATATTGATATGCATTCAACCATAAATCTGATAACCATATCTAGATATTGAAGTTAATGCGTTTAGCCTTGAAGACAAGCATTGTCACCTATATTTGAACACATTACTGAAACACACATTTGTATGTATTTTTGTATATATTTACATACACTTTACATATTTATTGATTAGCTAATTTCTTTGTTCTTTGCCAAGCGCAGGTTGCTTGTTACTTGTTTCGTTGGACCAAAGTAATGGCATATGCAGATTATTATGAGCGTGATTTGACAAATGGTGTTCTCAACATCCAAATATGTAATGGGATCATGATTTATATGCTTCCCCAAAAAGCTGAAAGTTCTAGGGTTGTTTTATTCAGTTAACATGCTAATAAAAACAACCTAAAATTGCCTTTACTATTCAGATAGGGAAAACAACCAAGTTTTTCCTCAAAGCAGGTCAAATGGCTGAATTAGATGTTAGAAGAACTGAGGTATCGAGAAATTCGGCAAAAATTATTCAGTGCAAAGTTTGTTCATATATTGCTAGGAAAGAATTTCTTGCTTTGCGCAATGTTGTCATTGATCTTCAGGCCTTATGGAGAGATATTTCATGTTCATGTATTTGTAGGTCTGTTGGTTCTAAATGTTTATGCATTATGAGTACACTGGTTGTTGTTTGTTGGAAATATTATTTTTTTTCCATGTTAAATCTTGTGAAATTACTATGTACATTTTTCAGTTATTTGTTTACTCTTTTTAGCGAGCAACAAAATGTATTGCTTAACATGTGTTGTTTGTAGGTAATTTTACTTGTAAGCTTTATAACAACATGAGGAGAGAGGTTGTTGCAGTGTGGATACAAAAGCACGTGTGTAGATATAAAGCTCAGAAAGCTTAGAAGCATGTGGAGTGCGGATATAGAAGCACGTGCGCAGATAGAAAGCTTAGAAAGTGGGCCGTTGAGTATGAAGAACCTGTTGCTGAGACTTTTCCATTGAGTATGAAGATCTTGTTTTTGAAGCTACCGAGGGGTCTAAGTATGGTTTTGAAGTTGTTGTGAGATCTAAGTATGGCTTAGCAGCAAGTACAAGTGGGATGGCTTAGCCATTGTAATATTTTGAAAAGTGATTGATGTACTAGATGATTTTCATGTAAAGTTATATGGAGATAGTTTTTTAGAAAACTCATATTTATTATAATACTTGACATTTCATATAATATAATTTGTGTGATTTAAAACTTATATGGTTGTACTTTATATTATTTATAAGTGTTGTAATTAGCTAATTAATGTGACATTCCATAATTCACATGTGTATTAGATGATAATAAATAATGTATGATTCATTTTTTAATTTAAACATAATATTATATTAACATTTTTTATTGATTAATAATGGACACCATTAAAACTACTAAAATATAATAACCACACATAAAACAATTAAAAACGACTAAATTAGTGACCAATAAATGAGATTGATGACCAAAATTCGCATATAAAATGACCAAAAATTGAGAGATATGTAATCAAACAATGAGATATAAATGACCAAAAGAACGACCAAAATTCGTATATCAATGACCAAAAAAAAGTTTTGGTGGCTAATTTACAGTCTTTTATTACGCGACCAAATTTAGTCATATTCTAGTTTGTCATGAGGTCATTAATTTGATCATAAATGTGGTCATATATTTGGTCATTGATTCAAATATATGACTAAATTAATGACCAAATATATGACCAAATTAATGACCAACTGAGAAGCTATAAATGACCGAAATGAAAATGACCAATTTTGGTCGCATAATAAAAGACTGCAAATTAGCCACCAGTGATCGCCAAACCAAAAGTGGTCATTGATATGCGGATTTTGGTCATTTTTTTGGTCACTAATCTCTCATTTTTTACTAGTGTGATGATGATGATCACGGATAGTATGACTATGATGATGATGATTATGATGATGAGGATGATGATGACTATGATGGTGATGATAATGATGATGACGATGATGATGATGAGGATGATGACTAAGCTAATGATGATGCAGATGAGGATGAGGATGAGAAGGAGGAGGAGGAGGAGGAGTAGGAGGATGATGTTGAAGATGATGAGGATGATGATCATTAGGGGAATTTTGAGGTCTAAAATAGGCCTTCAAACAAAAAAAGTACTATCAAAATCAACTTTAAAAGAACCAATCACATTCTAGAGAATGACATCATCTATTATAGTTGATGTGGCATTGTTTGAGTTAAAGGTACTTGTCAATTTCTAAATGGTGGATTAAACCCATAGTTTACTATCACGGGGACTTCACTTAGTGAACCTCTCACATAGCACGTGCGATCGTGGGATATTAAAGAATACCCTTAATTTCCAAAGATATTACCCCAAAGTCTTTTTTGTTGAAACCCTCTCCCAATACTTAAAACCTCCTCCCCACCCCTTTTTATACCCCAATCCTTATAAACCACCCTACCCACCCGTGCGATCGTGGGATATTAAAGAATACCCTTAATTTCCAAAGATATTACCCCAAAGTTTTTTTTGTTGAAACCCTCTCCCAATACTTAAAACCTCCTCCCCACCCCTTTTTATACCCCAATCCTTATAAACCACCCTACCCACCCTCACCTTAAACCCCTCATCCCCCCTAATACCTGCAATAGATTCGTTCAATTTTTGATAATTTTAAAACCCACAATATGAACTAACGTGATAGGATATTGGTCAATATGTGAAGCCTCCATGTTTACTATACTCATAATGGAAAAAATAGCTATACATTACTTTTGAATATAATATTTATATGCTTAGTACTTTTAAGTACTCATAAAATAAAATACTTTAAGATAATTTCATATATAATTAATATTTTAATATAAAACCTATTATTAAAATCAAAAATAAAACTTAAAGTCAAAATTCTATGACTGAAGTACTTTTTATAATGAATATGTAGTACTTCATATTATTATTATATAATATAATATATAATAATATATTATATATTATTATATTATATAATAATAAAAATATGAATAATTTAAACTTCAATTGATTATTCAAATTTTCATTTATAGGTGAGTATTTTGTATAATAAATAAGTGGTAGCACTAAATTTATATAAAATATTAAATAAGTTATGAGGGAGTTATTCAAGTTTTAATTTATATATATATATATATATATATATTGATTGTAAATGAATATAATATAATATTGTTATAAATAAATAATTTATTAATTTATATATTTATGATAAATAATTGATGATATAAATTTAAAGTTTAAATTTTAAATGTGTTTAGATTTAACTTTTAATTAAATTAAATTAAATAATATTAACTATATTTAATTGTATTTAATATTTATTTTTTAAATTTTAATTTATAATTACAAATATGAGTTTAAAATTATTTAATAAATATTAATTAAATTGGGTTATATATAAAAACTTTAACTTAAGTTTAGAATTCATAATTAAAGTATTTTACTTTATTTTATTTATTACTACTTTCTTTTAGTACATCGTACTTACATTTCTAGTCATATCTATGTACTAAAGTACTTATATTTCTAGTCATATCAAAGATAATTTTTTCTTATTTTATTTTTAGACATTTTTTCAATTTAACTCAACCATAGTTATAAATTGAAGTGCAAGAGATGAGTTGTAGATAAACCTTCCCCACAAAATGACTAACTCATATTATTTTATTATATCTCTTATGGGGCCCATTTTAGACCTCAAAATTCCTCTAATGGCTGAGGATGATGATGATGATGATGATGACGATGATGATGATGATGATGAACAATGATGGTGATGATGATGATGAGGATGAGGATGCCCACGATGATGATGACGACGATGGTGATGATGATGAGGATGATGATAACGATGATGATGATGAGAAACACTATCACATGCCCCAATTTCCAAAACATTTTATGTTTTAAGAAAAATTGTGTTTTATTTTATTATAAATTTTGTAATTAATGACCAAGTAGGGGTCAAGGATAATTGAATGTAATTGCTGAATATTTTATTAATTAATAAATGAAAGATGAGACAACAGCATAAGGAAGCTGTTAAATGAGTGTTTTACTGGTCACTTAGTGTAGTAGGCTGGGTTGAGAGCAGATTGACACTTGGCAGCATCCTCAAACTACTTCTAGTTGTTGTAGGAGGAAACTTCCCTATTTTTGTGGTCATGTTCCCCAAGAAAGTGGAACAAGAGCAGGTGGCCCATTAAGTGAAAACTGAACCAAAAGACCTAGGCATGCTAATAAAAATTCCCATTGAAGACATGTGAGGCTGCTCATTTTTGACTTGTGAACATTCTGAGTGAATGAAGTGCATAAGAAAATTCGATGGAGGGGACTAGCTGAATTTTGTTTTGAGTGAAAAGTGCTGAAGATCTAAACTAGTGCAACTATTCTAAGCTGAGTTCATACTGCTGCATGTAGAATAGATTTACTACTGAACACTTAGTAGAGTTGCAGAGGATTACTAAAGTACATCTCTCACCCAGTACTTCTACTAGGTCGACTAGGAGACAAGCTCGGGGTTCCTGAGATTTGTAGTTCAGCTTTCTCTAAGAGTTGATTGGGAGGAACATGTTCCTTAAGTTGTTGTCACCTCTTCTACATTTTCAGGTTCTACATGATTTATCTAGTTTTCTAATTGTTTATTTACATCTAGAAGGATTGAGTTTAAGCAATAATGTGTTATGTTTCTTTTCTGTTGTTGTTAGGATTAGTTAATGAAATACTTTAATGTGAAAAATATATTCAAATGTTGTATTAGATATATATTAGGGTAAATGATTAGAAGAAGTTCCAGTTTTACTCATGGATTAAAATAATACCTAACTGTATTTTTCCACACCTTTTTAAAGGTAGTACTCTAGTACAGTAGGTTAGATTAAATGCAGATAAATAATCGATTGAAGTATGCATGAGTGTGTTTTATTACCTTCTATAGGTTTCATAAGAGTTATTCATATGTATGTTTTACCTTTCTATTTTAGATGTTTTCACTTAGACAAAGTACCTGGTAATAACATAAAAAATTCTGTCTTAGGAAAGATTTAAAAGTATAAATATACTTAGTCTATGTATTTGCATACATAGTAGATAGACTATTTACTAGAAGTTTATTATTATAGAAGTTAAAAGACATTATAAAAACAGAAAGTAAATAAGTAGGATTAAATTAAAGGAACAGTAAATAAGGCTAGAAATTTACTGAGATAATTTCATCATTAATCGAAGTAAAATGAAACTAGAATAACATTATAATCAAATACTAACTATGTAATAATTTAAAATTAATTAGGGTTTTATAAATAAAACCTATATTGAATAAACTGTAAAAATTAGGAATATCATTACCTTCTCTTTTACTAATAGAAGGATTTTACAATTTTACCCAAAATTAATTTAACGTATACATTTCTTCATTTGTATACCGCAATTATTCATTGTATGAATATACACGATTTAATACATTTCCACTCGAAACAGTAGTAAAAACTGTTTGGTAAATATAAACTAAAAAGTAAATAAAAACCTTTCAACATAATTTAACCCTGAAAAATACAGGAAAGACTTAGGTTGTAGAATCAACCTTTCTCATATCTACTTACTGAAGTAATTGTTATTAACAGTAAAAATCAAATTATATTCTAAAAACCAATTGTCTGAAAATTTGATTTCACTTTTAAACATAATCAAAATAAATATCAATTTACGGTAACAATAATATCTGTTTAGGTTAATTTAAATAGAATTGAATAAAAACTAGAACCTATAAGAATCTCACAATTGCCATCATCTTCTTACAAATACACTATATATATTATCAATTATAGAAGTTACGAAACAGTAAGCTTAAAATATTATAAAAAATTTAAACTAGTATTTCAAAAAAACCCTAACCATTACTGTAACCATATCAGTTACAGCCTAATGGCCTTTTTACAACTTAGAACATGGCTTAAAAGCCTATAAAAAATAACACTACTGAAATCAAAACTACGGACATGAAAGCCCCAAGTTTTCCAACATGAAACAGCTGCTAGGCTTTAAAAATATTTCATATTAATACATCAAAGTCTCAGCCACATGGCCTTCCAAAAAAAAATAAACCAAAATGTATCCATGACCGAGCAGAATCCAAAATCCAAGTGACAGTATCACTAAAACACCATACAACTAGTGCAAGAGAACCTCAAGTGAAACCGAGGCTTACCAGGATGGATGTGAAGCCTGGAATTTCTGCGTGGAGTCTTTATGGCGTACTCTAGCACAAAGCATTCCCTTGAGAACCTGCACAAGTTTAACAAAATAGTAAATGAGAAAATTTATACGAATGACAAGGTGAATTATCTCACGAACTATGGAGAATAGTATAAATTACAAATAAACTGTTCACCTGAATAGTTTGACCCCACCCCTGAACTGGATAACGAGAAACGACCCTAGCCACCAGAAATTTCACGCCGAACAACAAAGGATGCACTTTCAAGAAACCCTAACAAGAAATTCCAAACCAACTCTAAGGTAAACCCAACACTGAACTCACACTATAGAGTTTTACTCTTACACCAATGCTGAAGGATAGCTCATGCATAAGCTAAATAACGACATCAGAGACCACCTACATACAGAGAAATGGTAACGGCGACAGAGGACTCTCACACTAAACGAAAGGAAGTGGTCATATGAATCACTTACGCAGTTGAAAAATGAAATGGAAAGGAGGTCTATCCAAAGTCAAGGGAGTGACAGTAAGGCCATGCAGCCATGAGCCTGCAGCTCACCCACTCTATAGCAGAGACGATAAGTTAAGCAAAATGTGAATTTTAGGGTTTTAGGAAAGCTTTATATTGAACCATAAGTCAACAAAACCCTAACCAACAAACATCAACCACGTGTATGATAAATAAACTATGTTAAACCTTGTCCATAACTTTCATTATCATGCATCATGGTTTTTATGCTTGTTATATCCCTAACTAGTAATGTAGGGAGGTAGTAGTTATACTAGTGTTTATATTATGAAATGGTTAAAGAAAAACTTATGCAAGGAACTATTCAATTTTATTTGCATAATAAACAATACCTTGTGACAAAGTATAGACTTATGAAAAGACCATGTAAAATATTTAGGAAAATACAACAATTAAAATCATTCATGTATATATACTTGCAACTATAGAAAAATGCACAGCTAGAATATTAGCCTAGGTATTAAATTAGTATCATTTTTAAGATACTAGTGTTTGTTTTTAATTTTCCCCTTATGAGATGAAGATTATACGAAGGTTAAAAGGGATAGATATTTATAGAAAATAATCCTTTAATCCTTACACAAAAAGAAGTAATACTATAGTTTAAAGATATAAATTTTGCATTATTGCATCTTTATTTTGGTAAGTACTAGAACAATTAGTAAACTGTCTATGCACTAGGTTTTATTTTCCAGGTGTGAATGACAACCATTATACTTATGACTATATCTAGATTCAGGTTTTCTTAGTTTACCTAATTTGAATATTGATGAAATGAGTACCCTTGAATTACTAGGGTGTTAAGTATTAAGGTAAAAAAAAAGGACTTGCTATATTAATTACCGTTCACTAGAATTACATATAGGACCTAAGCTGATAATAGATTGATGAAAATTAAATGAACAAGTTATAATTATAGCGAAATGGAAGAGAAAGTGGACTATGTTCAGTTTACTAACACTTATGCTTACCAGAAACTATTTGGAACATAAATACATAGATCAACGATACCTCATTCATTTGATCAAAGCTATAAAATAAATAATTTTACTAGCATCATATTTTATGCTACTTGAGATAATAATCTCGATCCAGAAACTGGTAACAAAACGTCTTACCTGTAAGTGACTTGTAAAAGAAGCATCATTTCATTGCATTAGCTAAAAAGCTAAGTAAGCCTCGATCTCAACTGAAGTTCCTTCATATTTCCACAAAACAGTAAACAAACTTAGCACTAGTAATTAAACAGATGTTTCAATTCCTATTATTCCAAATCATAACCTGCTAAATTGAATCCTTAATAATTATTTATAAAAACTAACAATTAAGTATGCGTAACTAGAAATTAAGAAAAGAATCAGTTCTAGTTTAAAACTATTTACGTTAACCATTAACAAATAAATGTTTCCTCAATAGTGACGACTGCAAACATTTTATGTCATATGAAAATTTTTAAATATTTACAAATTTTTGGAGTATTACAAACAATGATGATGATGATGATGATGATGATAGGTTTAGTTGAAACTTTGCTTTGATTTTATTTTCAAGAATTTTCAATGGAATGATGATGATGACCACGACGATGATGACGAACAATGTTGATGGTGATGAGGATGATGATGACAATGATGATGATGAGGATGACGATGATGATGAACAATGATGGTGATGATGATGATAAGGATGATGACAATGATGATGATGAGGATGATGATGACGACAATGATGACGAGGATGAGTATGATGATGATGATGATGATGATGATGATGACGACGATGATGACGATGGAGATGATGATGAGGAAAAATGATGATGATGATGATGATGATGATATGTTTAGTTGAAACTTTGATTTGATTTTATTTTCAAGCATTTTCAATGAAATGATGATGAGGAGGAGGAGGAGGATGACAATGATGATGATGAGGATGATGACTATGATGATGATGATGATGATGATGAGGATGATAATGATGATGGTGATGACGATGATGATGAGGATGAGGACAATGATGATGATGATGATAACGATGACTATTAATATGATGAAAATGCTTATGATGATTACGATGATGAGGATGATGATGTTGATGACGACAAGGATGATGATGATGATGACTATGATGATGAACAATGACGGTGATGATGAAGATGATGATGATGATGAGGATGGGGATGATGATGATGATGATGATGATAATGATGATGATGAATATGATGATGAGGAGGAGGAGGATGATGATGATGATGATGATGAACAATGATGGTGATGATGATGATGATGGTGATGATGAGGATGATGATGATGACGATGATGATGAGGAACAATGATGATGATGATGATAGGTTTAGTTGAAACTTTGCTTTGATTTTATTTTCAAGCATTGGCAATGGAATGATGATAAAGAACAATGATGCTGATGATGAGCAGGAGGAGGATGACAATGATGATGATGACTATGCTACTACTGCTGATTATGATGATAGTGATGACGATGATGATGAACAATGATGGTGATGATGATGATGATGATGATCACGATGACTATGAATATGATGACGATGATTATGATGATGATGATGATGATGATGATTACAATGATAAGGATGATGATGTTGATGATGACGACGACGATGATGATGACCATGATGATGATGACCATGACGATGATGATGAAAAATGATGATGATGATGATGATGACTATGATGATGATGATGATGACGACGACGACGATGATGATGATGATGATGATGATGATGATGGGGATGAGGATGATGATTATGATGATGAAGAGGAGGATGACTATTATGATGATGATGAGGAGGATGAGGATGATGATGAGAAGGAGGAGGATGATGAGGAGGAGGAGGAGGAGGAGGAGGGGGGTGATGATGACGATGAGGATGAGGATGATGATGATGATGATGATGACGATGACGGTGACGGTGATGATGATGATGAACAATGATGGTGATGATGATGATGAGGATGATGACAATGATGATGATGAGGATGATGACTATGATGATGAAGATGAGGATGAGGATGATGATGATGATGATGACGACGATGACGACGATGGTGATGCTAATGATTATGATGAGGATGAGGATGACGAAGATGATGATGAGGAACAATGATGATGATGATGATGATGATAGGTTTAGTTGAAAATTTTCTTTGATTTTATTTTCAATCATTTTCAATGGAATGATGATGATGACCATGATGATGATGATGAACAATGATGATGAGGAGGAGGAGGATGACAATGATTATGATGAGGATGATGACTATGATGACAATGATAATGAGGAGGATGATGATGATGATGATGATGATGATGATGATGTTGAGGAACATTGGTGATGATGATGATGATGATAGGTTTAGTTGAAGCTTTGCTTTGACTTTATTTTCAAGCATTTTCAATGGAATGATGATGATGACCATGACTATGATGATGAGGATGATGAGAATGGAATGACGATGATGATGAACAATCCGTGATGAATATGATGATGATGATAAGGATGAGGATGATGATGAGGAGGAGGAGGATGATGACTGTGATGATGATGATGATGATGATGATGATGATGATGATGATGATGACGATGACGATGATGATGAAAAATGATGGTGATGATGATAATGATGACAATGATGATGAGGAGCAATGATGATGAGGATGAGGATGAGGATGATGAGGATGATGACAATGATGATGATGAGGATGATGACTATGATGATGATGATGAGGATGACTATGATGATGATGATTATGATGAAAGATGATCCTAACATTAGTGCAGAAAGCTGAGCCTGAGCTTAGTGCAGGAGCTCAGCCTCCTTTTAGAATGCATTTTTGGCATTTTTTCTGATATGATGGAAAATATACTTCATCTTGAAATAGTTATCCCTCGAGTTCCTCATGGGATAATTTGTATCGATTCATCTTATGTTCTCTTTAGTCTTGTCTGATGTCCTATGGGGTAAGATGTTAATAAGTTGAGCTTTTGTTCTTGAAGATAGTGAATTTACTATATAAATGATGATGAAAGGGTGTTTTCAAAGTAATGGGAGTGATTAAAATTCCAATACTATAGTGTTCGTGACTCGCGAGTTGATTTTCATGTGACAACTGTTCATCGATGTCTCCAAATGTACGGTCCATAGAATAGAATTGCTCATATGGTACCAGAAATATTCAAACAAATGTGTGGCCATAAGTGTAATGAGTGTTTATATGTGTATTAAATATTTCGACGGTTTTCAATATTTAGTAATGAGATTTCTCCCGTTTTCAAGATTTAGTAATCAGTATTTATAGTAATCCATTTGATACTCTATACAGCGTGACCCCTCCGACATCACATCTATAAAATTTGAAAGACGGAGGCTTTTGTAGAGTCCACAGAGCCCGATGCTTTCTTCTTTCTTGATAGTAGCTGTCAATTTCAATTACTCATGGAACTTGTGTCCAGGATTTTGACGTGTTAGCTCGCACAAGCACTCTCTGCATTTTTCTTAGTACATGATTGACCACTTATTAACAGAGCTTTATCTATCTCGTTGTTTATATATAACAAGAAACCATTCCAAGTTTGATTTGAGGATGATGAGAATGATGTTGATGAGGATGATGACTATGATGATGCTAATGAGGATGACTATGATGACGATGATTATGATGAGGATTACAATGATGATGACTATGATGATGATTATTATGGTGATGATGGTCATTGTTGGAGGCTTCCCTTACCCTCCACCACCCATAGGAAAGGAGCCTAAGACCTCATAATGGCACCCATGGGCCTAAGAAGAAAGTGGTGGTGAAGACTATATTGTAAAAATACTCGTACATGTGTGAATACCAAGACATTTTTTAAGAACATTAGTCATTAAATGAGATAAACGTTAGTGAGTAATTGTTTTAAATGTTAGGCAACAACACATGCGCCTATTTGCACGTACGGATTAGTACATGCATGCTCTCTTATACACGCGTGCATGCTAATAAATACGCATGTGCACACCTATTACTAGTTAAAAAAAATAGAGATCTAGATTCTCGGGTTTGCTACCAATTTTCATGGGTTTTATACAACTGTTCGCGTGTTTTGTGCTTCTGAACTTTCCAATTTGGCTCACACTCAATCATCAATTGGACACTCTTTGATATATTGGATAGAAGATCACTCTTGGAATCTAATAAACATATTCAGTGGTCTTGGAAGTTAGTGGATACATTCAAACTACAAGTTTTCATTGCAAGAAGAGATCATTTTGAATAGGTATGTTGAATTGAAAATAATTGTTTTCATTCACAAGCTTTCAAATCATTTCATTGATTTATGTTTTATCATATGCCTACAACAATATCTCTCTCATAGACAACAATTAATTTCACAAGAATAATTCCCAACTTCACATCTAAACAAGTCTCATATTCTCCATACAAGATGAAGTATGCAATGTTAACTAATTTACATTTGCACATGAATATATTTTGATTTCACACAATGATGGCATAGATGAAGTTATCTCTTGAGACTCTTCAATTTAAAAAAAAAACCTTTGAAGCAATCATGGGAGAGGGTCCATATTGAATAGTTCACCAACTTGTCCATGCTCTCCTCTTCATGCTAGATTTCTCATAACATGCCTTTGAGATTGACATGGATGCCTCTACCTCAATGATTTCTCCTTTTTTCGGAGGATTTTCAACCTCCTCATTATGTAATTAGTCAATTTTTTCTTTTTAGTTAACTTGTAACTTAATGACTGTAATTTATTCAATTTATTCCCAAGACATCCAAACACCAGATTGTGTCTTCCCTCGCAACTAATGTGGCAGATTACGTGTAATGTCATCTTGTCCGAAGGTGTTGGAAATGAATAATATTTCACTCATCTTCTTGTGACTTATAATAATTTTTGAACACAAAGGAAGTCATAATCCTATAGCTGTAATACCTGCAAACTTGATTCTCTTTACTTGACTCAAATAGAGTATAGAAATGAAACTTTAGTCTGAACATAAAGAGGAACCTTTAATCAGCGTTTATGTATCAATGCCAATAATTACCATTCTAACATATCTATAATTTAGTTAATTATGTTGGAACACATCACATTTATTGTATAATGGAACTAATACCTTATTTGTTTCTTCTTATGTAGGGGTAGACCTCATAGTTTTGACAAATAAAATTTTGGATATGGTAAAATCACCTAACAAAGTAAGAAAAACTAGAAGGAATATGCCCATTGAAAAGGAAAATGAGGTAAGAGAAAAGGTCAGGTCAGCAATGGAGAGAGTGAGACATGGTACAAAAATTTCCACTAATACTGCGACCGATCCTAACAGAGTTGATGACATAACAACCTCTACCATAGAACCACGAGTGAATGAACCATTCCCAATATGGACCAACATGTGAATGAAGCACCACAACAAAGAAGCCCTGGGATTCATAGCTTAAGTCCACCTTCACTACCTCGACTGCCTAGTGTAAGAAAAAGGACTCCTAGATGTATCCATGTGGATGAAAGTTGTATGCTAGGCCTTGAAGGTAAGTTTCCAAAACGCATTGTCGATTGGCAATGTAGCAAATTAATGAAGGAATTTTTTGAATCCAAAGGCGATGCAGGTAAATGTCAATTATTACTATGTTTGTTAAATTCAAATTGTTTAGTTGTTGTTAGGAGAATTTTGGGCATAAAGATGGTTATAAGTTCATAGGGTAACAATCATATTGTTAGAAATCTCCAATCTAATTTTAATGCGATTGGGAAGATGTCTCGTACTAAATATCTTTGTGTGGCTCATCATGTGTTATTAGAATCAGTTGTAAGCAAGTCCACATGACAAAATCACCTCCTTTCACACACTCCTCACATACTTAAATTAAATAGAAAAATTGTTAAGAAGTACTTTGTTATAAGAGAAAATATTTAGACTCCAAGTGGAAAAGATTGTTGGGCTTTTGTTGGCAGGTTTTATCGTCTAGATATGAAGCTAATTGATGTTGTTAAGGACATAGTACAAAAATTATGGCATGACAATAACAAACCTTCATCTAACCAAAGAGATGTGCTAAAGCTGAGAAAAGGTTCTACTGAACATGAACCCCACGTCAAACACTTCCTTGACACAACACAGACTGAACTCTATGAGAGATTCGGGAATGAGCACCCACAATTGAACATGGGCCAAAGGTCCTTTCAGAAATGTAAACCCTGGTACGTTCATATATGCATTGATCAAAACAAATGCTATTGTAGATACCATGTAGAATATGAATATTTTTATGACAAGTATAAACATATATTTTGTGATTTGCATACTAACCTTGAGCAGGGCTGCAATGAATTCATAATACCACTGAATGCATCAATAGATTTTATCGTCAACATCATGTCTCCAAGGCATGAAGGAAACAAATACTATGGAAAATCATGTCTATATGGGAATTTTTCTAGGTGTAGTGGGTTTTCTCTTTTGAACGGTTGCGTTCCTAGAAGCGATGAGCATCAATTTGGCAATATGAGCATGGAGATCCAGAGCTTCAAGTATGTATTCTATCAATTACATAGTGGGAAGGAAAGTTAAAAGATTGCATTAGTGAATTCATAGGTGCAAATGATTATTGCATGTTTTTCCTCTTACATATTCAGTTTCTACATATACATTCTTTAAAGGTCACATTCTAATACAACCCCTGGTTTCATAGAAATAGGTATGGGTATGTGATTTTTTGATGGATTTCTACAAGAAAACTGAGCAGTATGTTCAACATGTGCATGTAGCACGATGGCAGGATGAGCAATATAAAAAAAGCAGTGACAAATTTCCCATTGGGACCATATTGTCAATTGTGGATTTTGCATAAAACTACACCCTTCAGCAACAAAATGAAATTCAGAGTCAATACTAACATTTCAACCAAGTCAACATCATGGTACATATTATGTATAGGCATGGCCCTAGGAGCAGCATTAACAATAGGATAATACAGAAGGAGACAAACTTTTACATAAGTGATGAAAGATGCCATGATCTGCATTATGTGCAACATTGTTTTTGAATTTTCTATGATCAGCTAAAGGAGGGAGATATACAGATGGATTAGAATTGGATATGGTTAGATGGTTGTGCGGGCCAGTTCAAAAATTCCTGAGTCTTCCAATGGATGAGTATGTTACATAAGACTTACAAGGTGCCACATATATGGAACTACTTTGAGATCGAGCATGACAAAGGTGAGCATGACGGGGTCGGTGCATGCATCAAGGCCACACTACGAAGGGAGGATATGAGGTTTACCAGAAATCCCCATATCAAAGATGCAGAATCCATAGTTCAATGGTGCTCTGCAACAATGTCAGACCAAACTAAAGTGCAACATACATCAATAGGGGCAGGAAGGGCAGTCAGGATTTTTTGGCATGTGGTTGACATAGATCGATCCCATTCTTATATTTGTGGCAAAATAAAAGGAACATGTGGATTCCATTCGGTTTGAAGCTTAAACAACCCCCTATTTAAAATATGGACATGAAAACTTGCTTACTTTTGCAACCCTTGTAGTAGTGGTGAATGGGCTGAATGTGAATGCTTGGATTGGGTTGATGATTGGGATCATGTGTCACTTGCAGTAGACCCATGTGTAGTCATTGAAAGAACCCACTTAAAGGAGGGTCAGTCAGCGATTTCGACAGACTATGACCATATCTCAGATCTTGTACAACCAGGACACATATATGCAGTTGTTTCCTCGAAAGACAATGAATGGGGAACATATTATTGGATGGAACTATGCATTCAAGGTAAAAAATCCTGAATGGATCATTGGTTGATGATGAAAGAAATGAATTTCCTATTAGCTTGATGGTGGTTGAGGGTGAATATCTTACACTAGATGGGAGATCAAGAAGAACTAGTGGGCATGTATTTGTTTATTACAGACCATATTCTATGGTCTATCACTTCACAAACTTGATTGTTGGCATGAAAATACATCTATGGACAATTTCAAGCAAGAAATCAACCAAAGTAAGTTACTTCTTTCCTCATTCAGAGCATGAGAGATTGGTGGAGGAAGTTAGCAATAGAGAGGATCCAGATGGCTATATTGAATGAGATTGGGTAACTGTGCTTACACTCCACTTGGGAGAAACCCTAGTTTTCATAATATGGCCCGGAGCCATGCTTGAGACATGTCGAGGAAAGGGGGAGGCCACCTTGGCCATAATCTTGTGCCACAATCCCAACAGAACCGATGGTTCATCCATCGGATCCCTGGTCAATTTTCTATGGTGAGTTTCAGTAGGCCTACAAAAGGCATTCAGGAACACCTGAGCCAATTTAAGGTCGAGTTCCAAAAACCAAACCATGTTGAAATTTCCAAATCTATCGGCACTTGCTAGTGTGTTTAGGCATGGCCTCCGTGGGTACGCTACCCCCGACTACCTGACACAAGGTTTTGCAAGGCCGATGCACTGTTTCTAGGGTTGCATGGACCCCACTATATCGAAACCCTAGTTTACAAAATTTGTCCTAGAGGCATGCTCAATACATGTGGATTTAGGTGGGAGGACACCCTGGCCATAATCTCATTGCATGATCCTAATGTAACCAATGGTTCATTGATTAGATCGTTGGTCACATTCTGTGGTGAGTTACAACAGGGCTACAACTCTAGCATTGGTGGGTCAACTCTGCAAAATCCTCCACCATTCTAGTCTTGGTAGTGTTTCCATATTGGAATTGGAAATACACACTTATCAGATCTAATGACATGCAATCTTGCTCCTCTGTTTTGTTTTTCGCTCCCGGTCCGAGAGTCACCAAGTGTCGCTGAACGACATTTTCATGTGACTTTCAACTCGACATAACTCAGCAACCAGAGGTAAAATCGATGATCCATCGACTCCTTTGGTCTCCTGGCATGCCATTTCCTCTAGTGGGTCCTCTCCACTACATTTTCAAGGCCCAGTTATTTCATTGTGCATCGTTTTCATAAACTAGGGTTTTTCTCAGTTTCCTTCAATGCAACTCTCACATTGGTGGGTCAACTCTGCACAACCCTCCATCATTCTAGCCTTGGTATTGTTCTGATATAGGAATTGGCAATACACACTTGTCAAAGCCAATGACATGCAATATTTCTGCCACGTTTGGTTTTTCGCTCCCAGACCGAGAGTCACTAAGTATCCCTGAACGACATTTTCATGCGACTTTCAACTCGACATAACTTAGAAACTGGAGGTCAGATCAATAAGCTGTTGAATCCATTTGTCTCTTGGCATGCCATTACCTCTAGTGGGCCTTCTCCACCATGTTTTCATGGCTCAATGAGTCCATTGTGCATCAGTTTCGTAAACTAGGGTTTTGCTCAGTTTTCTTCAATGCAACTCTCGCATTGGTGGGTCAACTCTGCAAACCCTCCACCATTATAGTCTTGGTAGTGTTCCCATATTGGAATTGGTAATATAGACTTTTCTGAGCCAACAAAATGCAATCTTGTTGCTCCATTTGTTTTTTTCGCTCTCGGACCGAGAGTAACAAAGTGTCCCTGAACGACATTTTCATGCGACTTTCAACTCTACATAACTCAGCAACCAGAGTTCAGATCGACGATTAGTCAACTCTGTTGGTCTTTTGGCATGCCATTACCTATAGTGGGACCTATCCACCATGTTTTCATGGCCTAATGAGTTCATTGTGCATTGATTTTGTAAATAAGGGTTTTGCTCAGTTTCCTTCAATGCAACTCTCGCATTGGTGGGTCAACTCTGCAAAAATATCCATCATGCCAGTCTTGGTAGTGTTCCCATATTGGCATTGGAAATACACACTTGTCAGAGCCAATGACATGTAATCTTGCTGCTCCGTTTGGTTTTTCTCTCCTGGACCGAGAGTCACCAAGTGTCCCTGAACGACATTTTCATGCGACTTTCAACTCGACATAACTCGACAACCGAAGGTTGGATCAACAAGACGTTGACTTTGTTGGTATCTTGACATGCCATTACCGCTATTGGGCCCATTTTAATGGCCCAGTGAGTTCATTTTCCATAATTTTTGTAAACTAGGGTTTTGCTCAGTTTCCTTCAATGTAACTCTCGTATTGGTGGTTCAACTCTGCAAAACCCTCCATCATGGTAGTATTGGTAGTGTTCCCATATCATCATTGTATATACAAACTTATCAAAGCCATTAACATGAAACATTTCTCCTCTGTTTGGTTTTTTCCTCCCGGACCAAGAGTCACAAAGTGTCCCTGAACGACATTTTCATGTGAATTTCAACTCAACATAACTCGACAACTGGTGGTCGGATTATGAGTCATCGACTTCGTTGAAATCCCAGCATGCAATTACCTCTAGTGGGCCATCTGCATTGTGTTTGCGTGGACCAGTGATTTCATTATGCATCGATTTCATAAACTAGGATTTTGTTCAGTTTCAATAAAAAGTGTAGAAGCCTTGGTGAATCTTGCTAATTCTTGAATTTTTAACCATAAAATGTTTGACAATATTTTCAACCATAAAATGTTTGGTGATATATTAATTGTTCTTGTTGTCCAAATATTGTGTGCGTGCAAATTTGAATTTCAACTTATATTATCTTCATGATCGGGTATATTCTAGCATTGGTTATAAATTCTAATTTGGAAAAACTTTGGGTTGAATTTGTTAAGTGATTTAACACATATATTGAAAATAAATTTTTTAACATATGTCTTGAAAATAAAAGAGTAGATTTATTGATGTTGTAATTTGTTGTAATAAGAGATTCTGGATATGTTATATGCTTGGAAAGAGTTCCCTAAGGGATGTATCTTCATGGTGTTAATGTACACTTGAACTAGGGTTTATTTTGTTGGGTTGCCTTGTGATATTAGGATGAAGATAAGTGAAATATTGGACCATAGTGACCACCTTCACACACATATTGAGGAGAAGCAAATGAGCATATTAACCACCTTGGCACAAATATTGAGGATAAGCATTGGAGCATTGTAACTACCTCTGACACATATGTCAAGGAGCATTGGGAACAAGAATATGTGGTACACAACTAGAGGAGGAATGCATTACATGAGAAAACTTGGATATGCATGAGGACACTAGGGTTTATATATGTAAGTAAACCTTCGAGAAGAAGATATAATAATATAGGAATTGATGGTTGTCTTGCAGAATCTGTAGCTCTTGTTGTGAAGGAAAATGAGGTAAAATTAGGTTTCCAACCCTATAGAAGATACAAAGAAAAGAGCTAACGTCTTTGGTGATATTGCAGTCCTTTTTTTAGTTTCCCTTTCCACCCTCCTCACACGTGCTTTTTTCTTCTGTGTTATTTTAGTTTCTCTTATGTAGAACCACTTAGACCATATACCCAAGCTACAAGAGAAAATAGAAAAAAAACTAGGTTTTCACGAATTACAAACCATAAACCTAAAAACTAGGGCTTATACATTTACACATATAACTACAAACTAGGGTTTTATAAAGTAGAAATTCACATACACAGAGATAATGTTCTCTATTAGTCTCACTTATCTAGAAATACCTAAACCACCTACCTAAGCTACATGCATAAATAGAAAAAAAAAACTAGGGTTTCATGAACTACAAACCACAAACCTAAAAGTAAGGATTAAAAATACCTATACCATACACCTAATCTATAAGAACAAATGTCAAGAAAGCTAGGGTTTCTTGAACTAGAAACCACAAACTTAAAAGCTAGGGTTCACATATTTAGACATAGAACCTCAAAGTAGGGTTTATGAAATCATTAGATTTGTATCATTATATTTGTTAGTCTCACTCAACTAGAAACTAATAGAACCATATACGTAGAAGATATATACCTACACCACAACATAGCTAGAGTTTCATGAACTATATTGGATGTAATTTTCCTTTCAATTATGCATGTGGTTGAAGCATGTTAGTGGTGTTGATGGGACGTTATCACCATATCGTACAAATTCAACCTATTTTGCAACCGATGTACATTGACATAGACCCCAATCAATCCACTTTTCGTGAAGATAGGACTGTCAAACTAAGAATGATTTCCATCCAAGAAAGCATGTCCGAATTTTGGGGACGATTCCTCCCTGAAGACCATCAGAGATGGGATTTTAGCATACCATTGAGCTATAGGAGGGGGATAATCGTGTGGTTACAACCCCCTATCATCACCCTAATAATTTGAAATATGAAATCAAGAAGGCGATAAAAGAGTTGCTTGACTTGGGGCATATCTGACCTAGTTCCAACCCATTTGCATCATCAGTAGTGTTGGTTAAAAAGAAAGATGGCACCTTGTGGATGTGCATTGACTATATAGATTTAAATAAGAATACCATAAAAAAAAGTGTCAAAATGATTATGAGAGTCCAAAACACTAATTTCCATCTTGCCAAAATGAGTGTGCAATCCCAAATGCAAGTACTAATGATAAACAAGAGTTGAAATGGAACTTTGAATTAGTGAAAGTTACTGTAAAAAAAAAAGTATTTCCAGCCAAGCATTTAGCATTATGAAAGTCATATATTTCACTTTTTAGCTTGTAATGACAAAGGTACAATATTTTAAGTAAACATCAGTGATAAACAATTTTATAAGTGCCAAGTTTCCAAGCCAATGGGACTCTTAAACCAAATCAAAATTCCAGTCAGGTAAAATTTCTTATGACAGTCCAAGATGTAATTTCTAGTCAAGTAGGAATGATAACAAGTATATTCACTTGGCTTTTGATGACACAATGGCATGCAAGCAATTCAAGTCCTTTTCTTGTATTTTGCCAAGTTATGGATGTTTATATACAACTATCAAATTTGTTTAAGTATGGCTGGGAATGATTGTTTAGATACAGTCCCTTTAGGGTTTCTTTGTGCCACTTTAAATTGGGTCTTGGACGAATATGAGGTGAGGCATTAGTGAGTCGGTAAGATAGGAAGGAAAGGAAGTGACCTTAGGATAGATAGGTGGGTAACAAGGCTATTAGGGCTTCCCTAAATAGGATATTACAGTCAATAATTAGGCAAGGGTTAGGCTAGAATAGAATGGCTTAGGTGTGTCTTATGGCTGCCTAATAGGTAGTATTACAATCTAGTTTTATAGACATTCCTAGGGTTCATAAAGGTTATAAAATGGAGTAGAAAGCCTATTGATACGGAGAAGGTAATTCCAAAACACATGTAATAAATTTTTCGCTTCTTTTCACTATGATGCTTGAATGGTAACTATGGTCTAAATCTAGGGTTGGTACTCTCTATGCATTCATTTCCCATCCTTTCCTTCATTCCTTCATCTATTGCATGCTAATTTATTCTTATCAACTCTAGGCATAAGCCTATTATAGAGCCTCTTTCTTTATTGCATGTTAATTTATTCATTCCTTCATCTATTGCATGTTAATTTATTCTTATCAACTCTAGGCATAAGCCTATTATAGAGCCTCTTTCTCTCATGAGTTTTTAATGTATGAGTTGTGGAAGATGAGCTATGTTTTACTTATTTCACTATGGTTTATAAAAGGAGTGCTCACGAATCTCTAACCCTAGATTATGTGAAGTAACCCATGCTTAATCTTTGAAGTATTTCATTTGATTAGTCTATAAAGAATATGTGACATATGACTACAATCCTATGCATGCTTATATACAAAAAAAAGGGTACTTTATAAGAGGCCACAAGAGATGGTTAGGTAGGGTTGGTGTTAGGGTTTCCCTCCTAGGTTTAGGGTTTCATCATTGATTCGAAACCCTAGGTTATGCATGCTAACCCTAAAACACCATTTGGGTTAGGGTTTCCTTGTTGATTCTAAACCCTAGGTTATGCATGCTAACCTTTAAATCGTTAAAATTGCAACAAGTACAATAGATCATTAAAATTGCAAGTGCTAAAATAGCATAAAAAATATGTATGTATTCAATGAGAGTGAGAAATGTCAACTTCGTCTTCAAATGATATGAATTGCAAAATTGATCAAAATCAATGTTTTCCAAGTAGATGTAAAAAATTCAAGCCAACAACAGTCATGTTCAATATGATTCTCAAGCTCATCAATACTATGAAATTTCAATTCAATCAAATCGTAAGATAAGATCATTCCATTATCAATTTCTAGCTTGCAAATGAGACAATAATTACTATGTAAATACCAAAGGAAAACAAGTTATTTCTATTGCAATTTGGACAATGAATAAGACTATATGTGTTAGTATGTTGGTTCAATATGAGTTAGGGTTCTATAGGAGTTAGAGTTCAACAAACAGATAGATGACATTCTTCATAAAATTTAGCTTGAGGAAAGAAGAAAGTATTTAACTTTGTAGCTTTTGTGAGAGAAGAAGGCTAGGGAATGTGGCATTTGAGAAACCCTAAGGTTACTTGGTGTGCTTGTTGTAATGATTATTTTTGGAATGAGTGACCAAATTTAGTTAGAATTGATTCTTATTTAGGATTTGTTGGTAGCTAGGGTTTCAGAGAGCTTGACTTGTAGAGTCCTAGGAGGGATGCTAAGGCTAGAGAAGGGTTTTTGAAAGGTGGCGAAGGTCTGATCCTATAGGTCAAGGATAGGAGTATGATATTCCAAGCTTAGGGTTAGGAAATGAGATAGGAGAGGTGGAAAGGTAAGTGATTAGGTTAGGATATGGAGAAGGGAGGAAAGGTTTGGAAGGGTAGAAAGCTAGGTTTTTAGGTTAGGTGTCTATTTAGGTCTAGGTCCTTAGGGTTTAGGTCTGCAATAACAAGGATGAAGGTAGGTATGACAAGCCAAGAAATTTTTTTGAAGGCTTGACGGGTGAAGGGAGGCTTGGAAAACTAGAAAAATATCTTGATAAAATTATTTGGTAGAAATAAGAATACTTCGTGGAAAAATTTGCTAGATTGAAAAATTATTTGCACTATGATTTATAAGAGAAGGTATTTGGTATTTAAAACTATAAGTTGTTATTGTACACTTTTATGCAGTTGTGTATTTTTTTGTTAACCAAGCTACAGTGTTAAATGTTTTATACATTTTATTGTGAACATAGAGACTTTATTTCTTTGTCAACAATAAGTATTACAAGCGCATCAACTGTAAACTACTACTGCATTCAACATAATGTATGCAAATTTGTAATAAAAGGCAAAGTAATATAAAGAAGTGCAAAATGATATATTAATATACACAAATTTCCAATCATATACAGTAGTAGTTAAAAATGGAAAATCATTCCCAATGTCTATACAATGGCAACTCGTGCCGTATACAAAATATGGCAACTCGTGCCCGATACAAAATATAACAACTCGTGCCCTATAAAAAATATGGCAACTCATGCCAAAATGCCACATCATGGCTAGTGTACATAGGAGGGTCTCTCAATCCTCTTTCCCACCCTCCGAGATCCTAGGTGCACCTCCAAAATCAATCTTCCTCTTCTTCGAGCTAGAGGAAGCTCGGTTCATATGGATGCTTCGACCACCTCCCCTTGGGCTCTGAAATGACAACAATCAAATGTAAACTCCTACAGGAAATTATACAAGTATAAAACACAATTTAAAAATAAAAATTACATTTTCAAATATTAAATATCTCACTTCAGACGAGACCGTAAGTGGTGAGTGGACTAACCTCCTCGGTGATCCAAGTCTCTCGGTAATGCCACCCTGCAACATTTAAACAGTAAGATAACTCATACAATTTACTGCCTATGTTAATTTTTGTTAATACTGCATGATATTTTCATAAACTAATCAATCTCACCATGAACAAAATAGGCTTGTTTTGGGGGCTGGCAGGTGGAGCAATTGGCTGGTCCTCGGGGGTGATAGGTGGAGTAGTGGGCTGGACAACCTCCTATAATGATAGGGTGGATGGCATAGTGGGGCATGTAGCCACATCGAAGTTGACTACAAAACTAGGGGGCATGGTGAGAGAGGACCTGGACTAGAGTGGGCGAAGTGGTGATGTACAACAATAAACCCCAACTGCCTGTAGAATGGAATGGGCACCTTGGAAGAGGAAACGAGGGTGGTGGGGGAATATGGGGGAGGGGGTTGAGTTCTGGGATGGGTGAATGTGGATGTATGGTCTATCATGGTCGAAGGGGGGATGGTGGAAACATGAGAAATTGCAAGGGAGGGGGTGGATGGGTGGGACGGGGGGTGGGGGNGACCCACATACATATTCATGGCCTCATATATTAGTACATAAAAAATATAACTATACAAATCTAAACCATCAAAAACGAAATTAAATTTATCCTTTATTACAAGATACCTGCTTATGAGGGGATCTATTGAACCTCACCGGGGATGGCTGGTCACTCACTCCTGTAGACACCTGTCCTTTTGCATAAAATTATTTAGATTCAATTACTAAATATTAACTACATTGGATGACAAGATAAACTACTAACATTAAATTTAATTACTAAAAGAAAAATACATGTGTGTATGGTGCTGCGATGTCCTCTGCAGCTTCCATGGTTCCATCTAGGTTGAAGGAACCAACGTCCTCCCACCCAGGTGTTGGAGACTCAACTTTCAATAGTTGTACATTAAAAAAAATCAAGCCATCAACATATGATTCTAAGTTAAATTTATTAGAAATCGTGATATTGCATAACGTATAATCAATACTTGAACATTAAATAAAATAATAACTAACATGGTGTAGGTAGTTCTCTGTGGCATGATGCTGCGTAGGAACATGGCATGGATTCCCACAAGGAGAACAACGATGTGGCACTGGTCCCGTCGAGCTGGATGGATCATCCTGGCTACCACCTGTATTTGCTTTCCCTCACCCACCATTAGTAGACCATGCAGAAGTGTGTCTCTCAGGGTGGTCCTGCTCGCTCTATGAGGACATAGCCACAAATGTGGTATTCCTAAGAAGGTGTCATGTGTCACGTCTAATGGACTCATGGATCTCATCTAGCCTGCTACCTAAACCAGGGGGTTGAGGAAGTGGGTTTGGCTCTCGCCTAGGTGCAGGACGTACTCTGAGTGAGTTCCAGTGGGCATGAGGTAGATCTTGGGTTGAGCCAAAACCAATGCCCTGGAACTTAGTGATGTTGAAGCAGTTCACATGGAACCGTAACACAAACTTAGCCAAAAGTTTCCTCATAAAATACTGTGGGACCTCGACATTGTTGCATGGAGGCTTGTCAAAACCCATGAACCATATCTTCCTCCAGTTTTCTCTCCATGGCTGGTAATTACACCAGTCCATGCAAACTCACCTCTACCTCACATCTGGAGGCTGTCTTGTTCTTGGATCTGTAAATTTACTCCACAGTTAGGATTTTGTGATATTCAGGTTTTTCATATCCTCTTTGGATATACTAGTGCCATAATATTCTCTCATTTGAGCCCTATATTCACTCAAATTGGTTATCTCATTATGGGAAATGTTGATAGACTCTATTATGTTTTGTAGTGATGTGGCGAGGGAAACTTGAGAGGGTTCCCCGTTGTTTTTCAGTTCATCACTAAAAATTATTAATTGGTTTAAATCCTCATGTAATTTATCTTCAATGTTTTCTTCATTTAATTCAGGGTTTGGGTCCTCTGATTGGTTTGTTTCATTCCTTTATTGGGATGGTTCATTGGTATTTGTCCTTATGTTTAGGCAATTTGTATCTGTAATATCAAATTTTATCCATTACAATTTATTTGCAATTTTTTTTTTAATTTTGTATTTTATTTGAAAAACAATAAAAAAAATTAAAATAAACAACAAAAATGACATTCCTACTCCATCTACCTTACTCCAACATCGTGGGTTTCATCTTAGGTATCTTGGACACTTTCTTTGGGCTCGTTGGGTGTCGTTTTCTCCTCCTTGGGGGTCGTTTTCACCTCCTTGCATGCTCGCGGGTGTGTTGTGAAAAAAACAAAACTGTTCACTATTTTTTTTAAACATAGGGATGCGCACACGTCCCTGTATGCGATCGCATGAAACATGCACATGCATCCACATACATGTGCATGCACTTACACATGAGCATGTCATTAGGGGAGCATGCATGCTCCTATTGTCCACACTGGAAATCCGGTGTGGAGGTTTGCCACTGCCGAAGCAGGAGCGTGTGCATGCATCCAAGGGTGCATGTGTGTTCTTGTTTTTTTCCACTTGCGTGCTCCCATTGCATCATATTTGGGTAGCATCTTCTTGCGAGTGCCATGAATGAATATTACTTTTTAATTGTTAAATGTTTAATTTTAAGTTTTAAATGTATGCAAGTGAATGCCATTAAATTGCTTACTTGAGTTTGATTTAATTTACGTTTTCAATTTTGAAGAGACATCATTATATACCATGTATATGTTTCTAATGATTTTCTTATTGATGTTTTTATTGTAGTTGCAGCTATGGACACAAATGTCGAGATATTGATTGAGCTTTCCCACTTGAGGGGACTTAGTATGGATTTTAGTGGTGGTGATAGGATTCGACACTCACTTGCATCCACTGTGGATGCGATTGTTGAGACTATTTCATTGTCAAGCAATATACTATATGATATTACATCATATAGAGAAAGAAAAATACAAGAATACGTTGATGCGCTAGACTACAATGTAATAAAAAAATTGAAAATAACCAAAGAGCACATATTTTCATTGTTTAGGGACCCTCGGATGGGGGAAATCCAAAAAGCAAAAAGGCCTCATATCTCTATTGAGTGGTGCACATTTCAGCCATTTATTGATAACTGGATGGAAAAATGGTATATGGTTTTTGATATGCCACCACATAACAATAGGGAAATCCCCCTATATTTCCTTTGAAAGATGTATGCAAAGTTCGTGTTGGGTAAAAATGTAAACTATTTTGATATCTTGAAGTTTCAAGGGATCAGTGGGGGGATTCCCCAAAAATGACCCAATTCCAGGCTTTGAGACCTTGATCGCCCTATCCCTGCACCTCGCAGGAAGTTACCTGGGCTAGATGTTGCACCTATACGTCGTGCTATTCTACAAACACGTGATGCGTATTTGAGTTTGGCATGGGTGATTGTTCGTCATAGCACTATGGTTCAGCATATGGGTGATTGTTCATCATAGCACTATGGTTCAGCATATGGGTGAGGAAGGGACATCTATCCTTGGTGTGGTACATACACTAGGCTGTCACGATGCATGACCATCTTCTAGTGTAGTACCACACACTAGTGCAGGACCATCTACTAGTGCAGCACCATCAGCACATCCCTAGCCTAGTTTTGAGCCTCACAAGTGCACATCGTGTGGTCATCCCTGCTATGATATTTCCTCAGATGTTTCCTTTAATGGGTTTTTGAGTGATGTATGTAGATGGTTAATTGTAATAAATTCTTCATTTCTTTTCCTCTTTGTACATATATATATATATA
>LPNX010027321.1:536471-624349 GCA_001517045.1 Pseudotsuga menziesii
GTCTAATGTTCAACACTCTACAGGGGGCCATGACATTTAATCCACTAATCCCTTCATTGATGGAAAGATTCATATAGCACCTGTTATAGCCTCTTTTTGCTTCTCATTTTCTCTTTTTGTTTCTCATTTTTATTGCATTTATTTGTGATTTAAAGCTTTGTTTGGTTCATTTATTTTTAAATATATAGTTTTTAGGTTAGTTTTAATCTTTTCCTTTAATTTTCATGTTTATATTTAAGAGATTTCATAGTTTTATTTTTTTTTCAATTTTGGTTTGATTTATTAGAATTCATAGTTAAGGGGCTTATAAAATGTTTATATGAATTAAAAGGTCCTAAAAAAATAGCATAAAGTCTTGATCAAGGTCATTTAACCAAGGTTAAACCATTGTCATAAGTTGTATTATTGAAAATCAGTAACATAGGTTTCCTTGTAGCGCAAGCCTGAGAAAGTCCCACACATGCACTACAAGAAAATTGTGCAGTTCGAAAATCATGATTTTTGGTTCAAATTTTTCGAAATTCTCACACACGAGAGGTCATTCATACCTGGTTAATGGATTTGATACATGTATCCTTCAGAATGATCATTGTGACAGGTGTTAATAATTCAATCAAATCATCATGAGGGCGAGTTGCGGTGGTCTATTGCAGAGTGATGAAATAATGATGATTAAACACGATGAGACAAATTCGCCTTGCATTTCGTATCCCCTGAAGTGCATGAAGATCATATGAGTTCGTGGAGAAGTATTAGCAGTGTGTAATCAAATACTGAAGTAGTTCGGAAATTTAGGGCTTTGAGGAGCGATCATTTGGAGTTATCATAGTGGTTAGAGAAGATTGAGGAATGAAATTGGACACCTGACAGTTAAGAAAGCACGATTCTAGCACATGGATGCATCACTTTGATAGTCATTCAAAATGAAAAGAAGTGGTAAAACCAATAGAACTGAACCTTCAGACATGAGCTGGGTTTAAACTTTTCCAGACTATGCATAACTATTTTTAGAGGCAGGGTGGTTAAGTTTTTTTGAAATAATTGAGGGATATCACTCAAAAGTCTATTATAAATTTGCTCAGTGTTTGGACAAAGATATGGTGACTTTTGATACTTTGAAGTNGGGGTTAAGTTTTTTTGAAATAATTGAGGGATATCACTCAAAAGTCTATTATAAATTTGCTCAGTGTTTGGACAAAGATATGGTGACTTTTGATACTTTGAAGTTTAAGTTGACCAAAGAATTGCTAGCAGAAGCTACAGGGATCTTAGATGACAGTGAATACTGGTTTAAAAAAGTACCTTTCACCTTTGATGCACAGAAATACTTACTTCCAGATGCAGTAGCAGATTGGGGAAAGGGAGTACCTATTCAGAAATTTAAACTAGAATGAATAGAGCCAATTAAAATCCTGCAAAGTTATATCACTTGTGAAGGGAGATTTTCTTTTGTTTTTAAGTATCATTTTAGGTTTTTGCAACATCTCAACCATGAAGCCAAAATGAATCTCCCATTCTTCTTCTTGAAAAGTTTATAAAAAATGTCTATCAGGGTGAAGGAGCATCAAGATCACACCAAATAATATGTGTTTCATCATGGGCTTATAAAACTAGTCATAAGCACTGTACTTCAAAAAAGGGAGAAAACATGGGATTATTTATTATTTTGGTCTGGTTTTCAAACAGAGAAGGAAGAGCAATCTCAGAAGAGACAATTGAATAAAGGTCATAATTTGGTCAAGAAGCTTAAAAAGAGAGTCACATTCAAGAATGAAGAACATAGTGAACCAGGAAAATCTATGAACCAAGAAAATGAAAGTTTTCGAACTACCTTCTATTACACATGAAGAGAAAGTTTTAAAAATGTTAGGAGAAATTGGAACAGCTTGGAGGCCCAATACTAGGCCAAAAACAAACTTAGATTAAATATGAAGAAGCTATTAAACCCTAAACTAGTTGAAAAGAAGATTACCGTAATTGAAGACTCTTCATCTCAGGAAGAATTAGAAGACAACGAAGATCAAAATAAAAAGGTTATGAAGGGTAAAAATCAAATAGTTTCAGAAAATAAACCAGTTTTCACTGAAACCAAGATCTCGGAAATATTCAAGGAGGTTCGAAAGAAGATGATTTTTAGACCATCATCAAAATGATTTAAAGAGATTTTGTATAGAGAAAGGAGAGGTTGTTGAGAAATCAGCTCAATGCAGTATTAAAGCCAAAGAGTATTTAGAAATCCCTTTGACCTTGACAGAGCATATGGAAGAAGATGAAGAAATGTTTAAGAAGATGAAAATACCTTGGATGCCAAAAGGAATGCATCTAGTATCAGAAGGAAGGTGCATTGATTCTGAAAATGAAAATTTGCATAGGATTATCAAACAATACAAATATCAAATTGAGTACCTACATGAGACCAATGAAGGATTAGTGACTGCAAATAGAAGACTGAGAGAAGATTTGGAAGAGGCAAATAGTCATTATTAGGAATTAATTTCAGTTTCTAATGAGGCTTTAAAAAAAAGAGACAGACAGAGAGCTTGTTTACAAAACTAAAACAAACTATTCAAGAGTTGACACAACAGAATGAGGTGCTGACAAAAAGAGTTGAATATTTGGAAGCACATCACCAGAAAGAAAGAAGGAAAACCAAGCTTTAGAAGGAATTGCTCTTTTAGTAGAGGTAGCAAAGGACTTGTAAAAGTACTTTAAGAAAAGCAGTTATTAGATAGTTTGTAAAAGTTCTTTCATTTTTGTATAATGATAGTTTTATTGAACAATTCGATAGATGACCTATAGGTAGTTTGTTCAGTTATATAACTGTTTTTGAAAAAATAAGATAAATGCAAGTTTGGGAAAGGACCAAGGGTTCGATTTTTGTTGCAAGGGGAGGCTATCAAGTTGTGGTTTATGAAGCTAAGTGTAAAAACTCTTTTGTATTTTTGAAACATTGATTATGAAATATATGCAACTATAAGCCCTATTTATCTTATTGTCTGGTTTCATTTCTGATTTGTTTTAATCACTCAGTTGATATACTCATTTCTTGTTTAAGGTTATTATGCATGAAATGCTTGTTAACTGTGGGTGGAATTTAGTGTTGTCATTATTGTGTTTGGTTTATGTTTTATATGTTATGCATCTCAGTCCTTCAAATGTTCATGATTCAATGTTTGCTTTAGCTTTGTGGAGTTTCTACCCTCTTGTTTAGAAATTGTACAACCAAAACCCTAAAATACCTATTTTACTTAATTGTATTTATTGAGATTGTGTTGGCTTGTTCTTTCGTAGTCTGAGAACAATTTCTGGCACTAAAATATTTGGCGCCTTTGTCGGGGACGAAGCTAAAAGACTATTTTCCCTGGGTTACTCATGTTTTCACTGGTTTTGAGAGGTGAAATTAAACCAACAAATTTTAAAAGACTACTTTTCACCAATATTTCACAGTGGCTACTAAAGGAGTTGGAACAAGAAGTATACCTACTTCACCTTTACAACTGGGTATCTCAGACCCAGAACAGATTTTGAAAACAACTAGGAAAATCAAAAGGTCTCATTCATCACCAGCCCTATGTAACCCTGATAAACTAAACATATCATCACCTTTTTATGTTTTAAATGGAGAGGAACAAGATTCATCCTGGTTAAAACCTACAATCCCTGTTAGTAATTTTTTAGGTTTTTACTGATCCTCAATCTTTCAAGAAAGAAAAGACCTTATCTCCTGGAAAAATCCCTTTATTTCACCTGAAAGTTGGAAAGACTCCTTTTCAACCAAGTCCTAGTAAGGTTGTTCCTCCATCTAAATGAGTCAATTTAAATATGGCAGCCCAAAATCAACCATTATACATGATGGACCAAATGGTGGTAGCTAGGTATGCACCTCTAGTTTTGCCTCAGCCTTTGAATGCACTTCCTGGGGGAGATTACCAAAAATACTTACCTAGGTTTAATGGACAAGGTGAGACTACAGCTAAGGAGCATTGGGATGCATTTCTCAGCTATGCTGATAATCAGAATATAGAAGCAAAGGATGTGTGGATGAGGATGTTCGTACAAAGTCTTGATGGAGAGGTCAGAAGATGGTTTAGAGAGTTACTAAAAAACTCTATTACTATAATAGAAGAGATTTAGTATCGTTTCATGAGATAGTGGGCTGATACCAAGGATCACACATATTACATTACAGAGTTTGGAGCCCTTAGAATAAAGAATGATGAGACTATAGCTTATTTTTCGAAGAGGTCCAATAAAATGTATAGCAGAATTCTTGTAGAGATTAAACCTTTACAAACTTCTACAAAACTCACTTATGCCAATGCTTTTGATCATGAGTTTTCCCTACTCTTGAGAGAAAGAAGACCTGTTACTTTACTTAACATGCGGGATTCAGCATTATAAGTGGAGTCTAATATACTAGCTTCTAATAGATTGAAGGGAAACTCAGCTCAACAACTATATGACAGAAAGGGTAAGAAAGAGGCACCAGTGGTTTCAACATCCCATTCTGCAGAAGGTAAGATTGATGAGATGGAAAAGCTAGTGAAAATATTAACATCCAAACTAAATAAATTGGAATTAGGGAAAAATTCAAATAAACCTGTTCAAGAGGGAGACAGAAACCCTAACAATCCAAACCAATTCAAAAGACAATTTGTACCTCGTTTCATTCCCAGAGAGAGAATAAACAATGATATACAATGAGAAAGGAGAGAATCTGAGGATCAAAAGGTGCCACCACCACTTCAGAATAATGTAGCTGATGAAGGAGAAATAGAAGAGGAAGAGTTCTTTGAGGATCCAGATTAGGATATGAATTATTTTGGAGAACAGTTGACTAAAGGTTTTGTGACTGAAGAAGAATTTTTAAACTCAGAATATTATGATGCAGATGTGTTTGAAACAGAAAATGACTTGAATCTTGAAGTAACTGTTGTGTCTGCTGATATATATGAGACTGATCCAAAGAAAATTCTAAATTTAAGATCAGGGCCAAAACAGGTGATTCAAAATCCTAGGAAAAAGGTAATTATGCCTCCTAAACAACAGTTTGATCCAGTATTAGAAAAAAAACAAAATCAGGATAAACAAAAGAAAATTGTTGAGGTTGAAGAAGTGAACAAACGTATGCAGAATTTTAATCTGGAAAATGCATTGTACAAAATTAATATTCCTATGCCTTTTACTGAGTTGATAAAGAATCCTTCTTATAAAAATTCAGTCTTGAAAATGATTGGTTCAACAAACAGTCAAGTACCCTCTGACACAGTAAATCTACAAGAGGAAAATCCTAAAATTTTCATCGGATCAGCTTTGGCAGAAAAGACAGAAAATGATGCAAGTGCATCTCCTCCTTTTTATATTACTCTAACTATTCATCAGCAAATGATACATAATTTCCTTTTGGATTCAGGAGAATCTCATAATCTCATGCCAAAAGCAGTCATGGAGGCTTTAGGTTTGAGTATAACAAAACCTTACCATGACTTGTAAGCTTTTGATTCTCGAGCTGTCAAATGCCTGGGAGTGATAAAGGATATGGTAGTTAGTTTAGCTCAGCTACCTATGAAGAGTGTAATTATGGATGTTGTAGTGGTAGACATTACACCTAAGTTTGGAATGCTCCTCTCTAGATCTTGGGCCGAGAAGGTAGGTGGAACACTACAGATGGATTTAACATATGCAACCATCCCTGTTTTTGGAGGTGAAAACAGAAGGTTGTATAGAGAGTTACAATTTGCTTATATTGTGATTGATGACAAGAATCCTACAAATCATCCCTTGTATTATGTTGAAAAGGATTTGGGTACTTGTATGTTGCATTTTAGTGATGATAATGATGCTGCTGGATTATTACAGGTTGAAAAGAAAAAATCAGTCACATGCACTAGGGAACGAGAGGATGAACTTTGGTAAATGTATTTTGATGGATCATCATCCAAAGATGGTGCTAGAGCAGGAGTTGTTCTGATATCTCCTGGTGGTGAAGCGGTAAGATTAATGTACAAGTTGGAATTTACTACCACTAATAATACGATAGAGTATGAGGCTTTGTTGTTAGGTTTGAAATATGCAAAAGATTTAGGTATTCAACAAATATCTGTGTATGGCGACTCCGAGTTAGTTGTTCAGCAAGTAAGGAATAACTATCAAGTAAAACAAGATCTACTAAAATTTTGCCGAAATGAAGTATGGGACATGATAGACAACTTCTTTGTGGCTTTTAATATCACTTATATTCCTAGGGACCATAACCAAACTACTGATTCTCTTGCCCTAACAGCCACACATTTCAGGATTCCTAAAACAACATAGCTGAAGTATCCTATTGAGGTTAGGTACAGACCTTCTATGCCTGATAATGTAAATCAATGGAGATTTTTTGAAGATGATATTGAGATAAAAAAAAAATTAGAACTGACAAGTGAGTGTTCCAATTCCTTAATTGATCAAGAACAAGATGATGAAATTGAAGAGTTTCAAGGTGTTGCAGAAAATGAGATTGCAGGTCACAAAATCACAGAGCTGAAAGGTAATTTCATTCCTAAGGGTTTGGTACCTTTGTAGAGGATTTTTTTGAAGGATGATACTCCTTTAAAACCAGTTATGCAGTCTTCAGAAGAAAATGTGATGGATTGCAATATTGGTACTAAGGAACATCCCAGAATGGTGAAGATCTCAAAGGCACTAACAACGGAACAAAGAAACAGGTACATCAAGTTTTTGAAAGAGTATATTGATGTTTTTGCTTGGTTATATGAGGATTTGAAAACATATGATACTGGTATTATACAGCATAAAGTGCCTTTGAAACCAAATGTTAAACCTTTCAGACAGAAATTAAGGAGGATAAATCCATCTTTGTTTCCTATTAGAGAAAAGGAGGTGAAAAAAATATTAGATGCTAAGATTATTGTTCCCCTCTGGTATTCTTCATGGGTTGCCAATTTAATATCTGTCAGAAAAAAGAATGGTGAAATTAGATTGTGTGTTGATTTTTGAAATCTGAATAGATCTTCATTAAAGGACAATTATCCTTTGCCAAAGATTGAACAAATATTGCAAAAGGTGGTTGGTGCACAGATAATTTCAATGGTAGATGGTTTTTCAGGGTATAATCAAATTGCAATGCACCTTGATGACAGAGAAAAGACAGCTTTTACTATGCCTTGGGGTACTTTCATGTATGACAAAATTCCTTTTGGATTAATGAATGCTGGAGCTGCTTTTAAAAGGGCTATGGACATAGCCTTTGTGGGAGAGAGGAATAAGTTTGTAGTAATCTATTTAGATGATGTTACAGTCTTCTCTCAATCTGATGATGAACACCTAAAACACTTAAAACAAACTTTTCTGAAATGAAGAAAATATGGTTTATCTCTCAATCCCAAGAAGTCACATTTTGCTGTACAAGAAGGTAAGTTGTTGGGTCATTTAGTTTCAGTTGATGGCATAAGAATAGATCCAAAAAGGGTGAAAGCAATTCTAAAAATTATTTTACCAAGGAGCAATAAGGATGCACAATATTTTATTGGAAAGATAAATTTTCTGCGTTGGTTCATACCAAATTTTGTTGAAACCATTAAACAGATTACAGCTATGTTGAAGAAGGAACAAGAAGTTAAGTGGACTGCAGAAGCTAAAAGTTCATTTGAAAAGATTAAGGTAGTTCTGATTGAAGCACCAGTACTATTAAGTCTTGATTTTAAAAAAGAATTTTTGACTTTTTCTTTTGCTTCAGAGGATACTTTAGCTATTGTTTTATTACAAGAGAATAAGGATGGAATTGAACAACCAATTGCATTTTTCAGCAAGACCCTCAGAGAATCAGAGCTCAAGTGCAGTACTTTAGAGAAGCAAGCTTATTCTTTGGTGAAGACATTAAAGTTTTTCAGAGTCTATGTTTTACATTCCAAGGTCATTGCTTATGTACCTAATCCTGCCATTAATGATGTTTTGACTCAACCTAATAGTGAAGGGAAAAGAGGGAAATGGATTGCAAAAATAATGGAATATGATGTGGTCATTCGACCTACAAAGCTATTAAAGGGACAAGGTTTAGCTAAATTACTAGCTGATTCAAATTTCCAAGCTTTAGGTCTACATATCATAGTAGAACAACCAACATAGGAAGAAATTCAAGCAGATATTGTACACTTTCTTTTGTATTTGCAATGTCCAGAACATCTAGACAAGAAAGCTACTAGGTATTTGAAGTTGAGAACTACTAAATATTGTTTGATTGAATAGCAGTTGTTTTGGAAAGATCCAAGAGATATTTTGCTTAGATGTTTGGATAAACCAGAAATTGAAGAAGTAATCTCTGAATCACATGAAGGTGCTTGTGGGGGACATAAGTATTGGAAGGAAACAACATATAAAATTCTAAGAGTCGTATACTATCGGCCCTCTTTATTATCCGATGTATATCAGCAGGTAAGAGCATGTATCCCTTGTTAGAAGTTTGCTGGTAAGCAAAAGTTATTGTCATTTCCATTAAAATCAATTGCAAATAATGCCCATTTTCAGCAATGGGGTTTGGACTTCATAGGAGAGATAAATCCATCCTCTTCAGGGTAGCATAAGTGGATTTTGACTGCTATATATTTCTTTACTAATTGGGTAGAAGCTATTCCCACAAGAAATGCAATAGACAAGGTAATCATAGATTTTATTCAAGAAAATATTCTTAGTAGATTTGGATGTCCCAAGAAGTTATTTACTAATAATGCTAAATCTTTTAAATCTAAGGCTATGGTGGCATTCTGTGAAAAGAATGGGATTATGTTGAAACACTCAACACCTTATTATCCTCAGGGAAATGGGATAACTAAGTCATCTAATAAGAATATTATTCAGAGTATCAGGAAGTTATTGAAGCAGAATAAATGATCATGGGATTCAAAGTTAAAATATGCATTGTGGGCAGACAGAATAACAATTAAAAAGGCAATTGGAACTTCTCCTTTCCAATTAGTATATGGTATTGATGCAGTATTTCCTGTCCAATTGGGTATTCCAATGATGAAATTTTTTCAAGATTGTCAGGAAGAACCTAGTGATATGCAAAGAAGAATTTATGCACTGATAGAGTTACAGCAGAAATAGGAAATAGTAGAAGAAAACGCTCAGCTGTACAGGTCAAAGATGAAAGAAAGGTTTGATAGAAAGATCAAAGAGAACACTTTTCTAGAGGGAGATATGATTTTGAGATGGGATGCTAGAAAGGAGTATAAAGGAAAGCATGGAAAGTTTGATAATCTATGGTTTTTCCCTTTCGTAGTATCAAAAGTTCTGGAGAATAATACTTTTGTGTTACAGACTTTGGATGGTGAGGGATGGTCTAATCCAGTTAATGGATGTTTCCTTAAGAATTTTTACAGTTTTTGAGATGGATACTAGACTTTCATTGTATATACCGGTGTGAATAACAGAATAAAGACTCCATGACACAATGGAAATTTTGCAGACTAGCAGGCAGAAGCATAGAAGGTACTGATATACAGGTTCTTGAAGCCTCACAAGGATGTCTTCATCCCACAACAGAAGCCAGATGTTATAGCCTCTTTGTGCTTCTCATTTTCTCTTTTTGTTTCTCATTTTTATTGCATTTATTTGTGATTTAAAGCTTGGTTTGGTTCATTTATTTTTAAATATTTAGTTTTTACGTTAGTTTTAATCTTTTCCTTTAATTTTGATGTTTATATTTAACAGATTTCATAGTTTTCTTTTTTTCAATTTTGGTTTGATTTATTAGAATTCATAGTTAAGGGGCTTATATAATGTTTATATGAATTAAAAGGTCCTAAAAAAATACCATAAAGTCTTGATAAAGGTCATTTAACCAAGATTAAACCATTGTCATAAGTTGTATTATTGAAAATCAGTAAAACAAGATTTCTTGTAGTGCAATCGTGAGAAAGTCCCACACATGCGCTACAAGAAAATTGCGTAGTTCGAAAATCATGATTTTTGGTTCAAATTTTTAGAAATTCTCACACATGAGAGGTCATTCATACTTAGTTAATGGATTTGATACGTGTTTCCTCCAGAATGATCATTGTGACAAGTGCCAATACTTCAAGAAAATCATCATGAGGGCGAGTTGCGGTGGTTTGTTGCAGAGTGATGAAATAATGATGATTAAACACGATGAGACAAATTTTCCTTGAATTTCATATCCCATGAAGTGCACGAAGATAAGATGAGTTCATGGTGAAGTATTAGCAGTGTGTAATCAAATACTAAAGCAGTTCAAAAATTCAGGGCTTTGAGAGGAGATCGTTTGGAGTTATCGTAGTCGTCAGAGAATACTGAGGAATGAAATTGGACACCTGAAAGTTAAGAAAGAACGATTCTAGCACCTGGATTCATCACTTTGATAGTCATTCAAATGAAAAGAAGTGGTAAAACCAATAGAGCTGAACCTTCAGACATGAGTTGGGTTCAGAATTTTCCATACTGTGCAAAACTGTTTTTAGAGGCAGGGTGGTTAAGTTTTTTTGAAAGAATTGAGGGATATCACTTAGAAGTCTCTTATAAATTTGCTCAGTGTTTGGATAAAGATATGGTGACTTTTGATACTTTGAAGTTTAAGTTGACCATAGAATTGTTAGCAGAAGCTACAGGGATCTTAGATGAGGGTGAATACTGGTTTAAAAAAGTACCTTTTACCTTTGATGCACATAAATACTTACTTCTAGATGAAGTAGCATATTCGGGAAAGAGAGTACCTATTCAGAAATTTAAACCAGAATGGATAGAGCCAACTAAAATCCTACAAATTTATATCACTTGTGAAGAGAGATTTGCTTTTGTTTTTAAGTATCATTTTAGGTTTTTGCAACATCTCAGCCATTAAGCCAAAATGAATCTCCCATTCTTCTTCTTGAAAATTTTACAAAAGATGTCTAGCAGGGTGAAGGAGCATCAGGATCACTCCAAAAAATCTATGTTTCATCATGGGATTATTAAATTACACGAGACCTCTGAATCATCTCTTATAATGATGGTATCCATTAGTCTCTTGTGCTCTGTATCCGCTAAGAAGTAGCGTACCTTAGATGAATTTCAGCTAGAAAATGTTCATACCTGGAGGTCTTTACCAATGATTAATTTGGTAAAGTGATACACACTTGCACCTGGTTTGTAATCCATGTAAACATATCCACCCGTCTTTCTTGCATTGTTGTCCTGTGTAAGGTATTCACCTTTAAAAAATCATATACCTGATTGGGAAGTGGTTGTTTTCATCATTAGTCATGGAAATATTGATTGTTTGATTTCCCTCTATACAATGTGCCAACCAGTAATCATCACCCCATTCGCTATCTTTTGAGGAAACCACTCCGTATATGTGCCCTGCATAATATGATTGTAGGTATATGATCAAAATAATTTTTGTGTGATACAAGGCCATTAATGTGAGTTTGAATACTACATAAATAAACAAAAAAATATGAAGGAAATGCATCATACGAGATTGTACAAGGTCTGAGACCTGATCAAAATCTATAGAAATATATGATTGGTCTTCTTCCAATGGAGTTAAATCAATAATTTCACGCTGATCAAGTGTAAGTGATATGCGATCCCATCCATTAACCCAATCCAATGATTCACACCCATCTTAGTCACCATCACAACAATATGGGGAAAAATGAGCGAGTTTTCTAGTCCAAATTTCAAATTCTAGGTTATCAGAGCTTCGAACCAAATGAAAGCCATGAGTCCCAGGAATAGTCTTGCATTCCCATGCATGTGAATTATCTATGTCTACCACCTCCCAAAGAAATCTCTCCACATGTCTCTTTCTTTTGGATTCTACTCACATAGTTGATTCCTCTCCCATTACTGATGTGCAACACTTGACTATAGATTGAGCATTTCGAATAGTAGATATTGTAGATAATTTCAATTCCTTTATTTGTAGGGATGTTTGGAAACAAGCTCTGGATCCATCATGCTCTCCTTTACCATTCCAAGTCTCAAAATAGTTCATGAACAAAACCATTGAAATATGCATGCATTTTTTAACTGACTAGCACATTCATCAGACCAAATCTAGTGTCGATCCATCTATATGTTCTTTCCCTTCAAGTGATCATAGAACATTATGAAGCAATGATGTACATAGTGTATGTCATGGAACCTATCATCACTTATGTAGAATTTATATTCCTTTATAATTTCTCTTTTCTCTTCATTGCTATTTGGGCCATGCCTATATGTGATATGCACCATATAAGGAAACATGCTCAGAGTGATAATACTAACTTTGGATATCATTTTGAGGTTGCAGAGTGTAGTTCTCAACAAAATGATCAACTAAAAGTATAGTACCATGGGGAAATGTATCTCTACATATTCTAAACATCTCATCTTTCCATCGTGCCAAGTGGACATGCTGAACATATTGATGTGTCTTTTCAATAAATTCCTTGACGAAGTCACTAACTTGTACCTGGTGACACAAAATGATCTCCATATAAGTTTTTTTCATAAGTAAGGAATGAAATGTAACTGTTCAAACATAAATTTATAGATACATGCATACCTGAGATGTCACCAATTGTATTTTTTTGCTTTCTTTCCCTGGGACTATTTCATAGCTAATATATTTGAAACTTTTCATGTATGTAACCATATTCCCAAATTCATGGTCTCCAATCTCATGCATATATTGGCTCAATAATTCCATTCCAGCATAGTTGGAGCATGTTCCATCTAAACAATATTTTGCATAGTATGTTTTCCCCTCAGGCCTATTGCACATGATGTTATGAATGAATTCTCTTGATGAAGTCGGTGGTATTGTCAAGGAGAAATCTTGCATATGGTTAGTATGCAACACACGACGAATGTACAAAAAATTTTCATAGTAATATTCATATTCTACATGGTATCTACAACAATAAGTGTTACGAAGAGTATTTATTCTAACATACCAGGGCTTACATTTCTCAAAAGATCTTTTCCCCAAGTTCAATTGTCTATGTTCATTCCTAAATTTCTCGTATATTTTTTACTATGTTATATCAAGAATATGCTTAATTTGTGGTTCACGATCCTTTGAACCCCTTCTTAGTTTTAGTACATCCTTCTGGTTTGAAGAAGGCCTTGTGTGATCATGCCAAAAACTCTGCACTAGTCCCTTTACTACATCAACTAGCTTCATGTCATGACATGGAAACAGACCAATAAAGGCCCAAAAATATGTCTGATCGGTTGTGTCAAGATGTTCTCTTCTAATAGAATACCTATGGAGGGTTTTTACATTCAGATTAACTAGTTTGGATGTAGGCTTGAGAAAATGAAGGACACTGGTGTTCTTATTTACAATTGCTTGTGACAACACACGACAAGCCGCATTGTGGTCCTTTGAACGTGTGTTATTACCAATTTTACCAAAGGAATCTACTAATATTTTAACTATATGAGAACTCGGTCCGGAATTATTTATCATCTTTATCCCTAACTTTTTCCTAACAATATTCATGCCCCTAGATTTTAACAATGATAAAAATAATCTACATTTATCTCCATCACATTTAGAAACAAAATATTTATTTAGTATCTATTGAGTTTGATAATAAATAATATGTTTAGATAGTGTACATTCAATGGAATTGAGGAGTCTTTCATAAACTTGTATACGCTTCAAATTTCTTTGACATGTGCTTTCTAATGGAGGTAAGAGGGTTGGAATTCTATCATCTAACGCATCAACAATATGCTCTGGTGTTTGAGTAGTATCTTGTTGTCCTTCATTCTCTTCCTGGTATTTGGATGGTGGAAGTCAAACATCCTCATCGATGGTCCAGATAACCTTTTATTCTTCAACAGTAGGCTCCATGTCCAACACCTCTTCAATAGTAGGCTCCATCTCCAACGCCTCTTCATGAGCTTTATATTGAGATGGTAACTTATCACTTTGAATTGAAGTGGGAATTGAAACATCCCCTAATGAGCACCTATGTTTTTCTTCTTGAATACTTCCATGGGGTCCTTTTTCAACAACTATTGTGGAAATTGAAGGCCCCTCTAGTGAATTCTTCATTTTTTCTTGTGGTGGATGAATAGGATGAACCGTGGTATCCTCTATAATTTTATTTGGATTAGTTTCCAAATAAAGACTCTGATTCATCATGCCTATTCTTTTCTTTTCTTTTTCTTCTTTAATGACGTATTGAGGTCTCTTGTTTCTTTCTAATTTTCTTCCTCGGTTACGTGCATTCCTCATCACCACAATGATTAATTCAATATAGTAAGATTTCAAACCTTTAGTGGTTTATAACTATAGATCCTTCAAGGTGCTTCAATCTTTCTTCTCAATTGTTCATATTTCCCATCAAAACAATGATGAATGAGAAAATTTACCTTTGGTTCTCTTCAATAATAAGAAAATGAAAGTTAAATAATAAATTGTTCCTCGAGCTAATTCTCTTGTACAATTGTGTATATCCACCGTCACCATGAAATGGTATTGATGCTTGATATCTTATCATGTGTTCTCCTCAACCATGAAATATGTCCTCAATGCTACATCTACATAACAAAAAGAATGATGGAGAATGTGTATTGTGAATATTTCCAATGGTGGGCTCGTGCTCTATTGAAAAAAAACACATGATAATCTATTTTTGGTTTAGATAGAGTAAAGTTGTTGCCAGATAAAAATAGTCCACTGTTTATATAGTCCGAAAACATGCACGCGCTATATAAAGGAAAAATGCGTATGCGATATGTAGAAGCAAAACGTGCACGCAATTTTTTTTAAGAATAATAAATATGTTAGGTGCATGGCTAAGGCAACAGATAAAATCAAAAGAAAACAAATTTTTTCTATGGTTACATACAAAGCAAATGTTTTTAGTGTTCCCTTCTTTTCATGCATATAAATGTTTCTCTCTATACCCCCCTAAATCTCTCCCAATAATCCCTAGATACCCCCTATATCTTTATAAATATACCTCCCTCATTCTCTCTGCATCCCTTCCTATATGTTTATTTCTCTCCCTTACTCCATCCATGTCCATACCACCCCACTCTCCACCTTATCTTTATATTCACCAGTATCCTCCTTAAAGCACTCTCTCCCTTCTTCTCCCTTAGTCACTAACCCTATGTACCTTTACCCCCCCTTCCCTCTCTCTCTTACCTTGTACCATCCATCCCTCCCTCTCTCACCATCTCTCCCCTTCTCGCGGTGGTATCTCTTGCTCGTTACTCCTATAGTTGATGATGTCGTTGCCAATAGAATACCCTTCTCGTTAAGGGCGAGTGTTGAAATATTGTAACTTGAAAGAATATTATAAATGTATTTTATTGATATACCCCAAGGGAGATTTCTTATTCGTCCATCGAGATGTTACAATTTTATTTGGTCATCATAGTGTCATGAGGTATAACCTCCATTGTAAGTCGGGTCAATAGTAACCACACACATTATCTCTTAAGGTTATCCTCAACCTTTAAGTTCGAATATGGCCATGATTAGGATATTTTTATCATTAGATATGGAGGATAAGGTGTTAATCATGGTTGGTAAATATAGATTTAATTTTAGGTCATAAACCAACTTTTAGGGCTCAAGATCCATGAACGACATCATGAATCACCATAGATGACCTCTCATGTTTATATTTTTGTTTTGAATGGGGATATGGGAACCAATATGGGTTTCTAAGTAATATGTATGTGTCTTGGGACCTTATACATTATAAGGGAGGAAACCTAGGCCTTAGCCCCTAGAATATGATTCTATCCATCTAGAGCCAAGAATGATGTGTTAAACAACCTCAATAGATCCTTCCATTTTTTCATTTACCTTGAAATGAGGATACTAGTTCCATTAGAACATTTTTAGCACTAAGTACAGATATTAGGCCCCTTCACATGGGTAGGGAGAAACACTTGGTCCTTAGGCCTTAAAGGAAGTAGTTAACCATTTAGGGCCAAAATTGATTCCTCCAACCACCACACATGACATTGAAAGTGAATCATTTGAATCTTAATCAGCATATGCATGCTATCATAATTTGTTTAGCACTAAGTATGCATCTCAAGGCCATAGACATGGTCAGGGGAGAAAACTATGGCGTTAGGCCCTAACTTAAACTTCTAGGAATATAGGGATAGGAAGGATTCCTTAAAAAATCACACATGGTATCTCATAGATATATTTGGACTATGAATATGGAAGTTAGTATAATTAGGTGGTTTTGAGCAGCAGGTATGAGACCTCATTCAAATTAATTGTGGGAATATGACCTGAAGCACCACAGGTGGCCTACTCAACGTATGATTGGTCTCCAAGAAAATATGCACATGCCTTTAAGAGGTTTGGAGCATTAGATATGGGTATTAAGGCCTCAACATGGTCAAGGGAGGAAATCCAAGACTTGATTCATAAATAATATTTTTTGCATCTATGGATACACATGTGCCTTACTCACTATCCCTCTATTCCTTACTCACTGGCCCTCCTTGCCTTTGTATTTCCATCTCTTACTATCTCTATGTGCATTTGTGTGTGTATTTCCCCCTTCTCTCTCACAACCTCCCTCTCTCTCTCTATCTCTTTGTGTGTGTGTGTGTCGCTCCCTCACTCCTCGTCTCTCCCACACAATCTCTCTCTCTATCTATGTGTGTGTGTGTGTCCCTCCCTCATTCCCCCTCTCTCATAACTTTTCTCAACCTTCACTATACCTCCCTCCACCACTCTCTCTCTATCATTCAGTCCTCCCAGCCTCTCTCTATCGGTCACCGCCCTCTCTCTCTCTCTTTGTGTGTGTGCATGTCCCCCCCTTCTCTCTTTATATATCTATGTTTCACTACTACATTTCGACCAAAAATCCAACGGCCGTATTGTCGGATTTTCGACACTCCCCTGTCGCATGTATGACACTATGATTTTTTTTAAGCGTCCGTGGATTTTCGTCGGTTATCCGACATCTTTCCAATCTTTTGGTTAAGTGACAGCGTAGTTTACCGTCGGTTAAATGTAAATCATCGGTTATTCGACATCTAATTCATACTAAATTTATTAAAAAATCACCTACAGGTCGTCGCTTAAGCGACGGCTATTCGATAGATTATGAAAAAATTAACCTACAGGACATCGCTTAAGCGATGACTATTCGACGGATTATGAAAAAAATTAACTTACAGGCTGTCGCTTAAGCGACGACTATCCGAAGGATTATGAAAAAAATTAACCTACAGGTCGTCACTTAAGCGACGGCTATCCGACGGATTTTAAAAAAATCACCTGCAGGCCATTGCTTAAGCGACGGATATCCGACGGATTATGAAAAAAATTAACCTACAGGCCATCGCTTAAGCGACGGCTATCCAACATATTTTAAAAAAAATAACCTGCAGACTGTCGCTTAAGCGACGACTATCCGACGGATTTAAAAAAAAACACCATTACGATGTCTGGATTTGAATAAAGTGAGATAAAGTGAAGCAAGATATGAGCCACTAAAACCAGTGAACACCACAAAGTTTGACTCATACTATTAATTATAAGAATGACAGAAAATCCCTACAATCTCGAGATGTATAACATTTCATCTTCAGATTGATGAAAGCCTATCAAATTTTCTCAGACTTGATTGTAATTTGGCCTCACCTTTGAAGAATTTTCAAGTTTTTGATTTGATGTTTCTACTTTGCGTCTTTGAACTAGTGTGCTTAAAAGTTCTGCTTGCTGATTCAATGCTGAAAGCTTTGGATTGTCCTTTGAGAGAAATGCATTTTGTAGCTTGGAACCTACAACTTAGCATAATTTGAATGAGTCCATCATTCATAGCCAAAGGACTTCAAGGATTCCAATAATGTTCAGATTGTAATATAGTTGTTTATCAGTATGGATACTCTGTCAAACAGAAGAATAGGAGTAGCTATTTTTTCAGAAAGAAAACCTTGGTTGACTGGGCTCTTAATTGCAACAAATGGATCACGTGGACTTGAATGGCCGAGGGATACTAGGAATCCTTTGTTGGTTAAACGATCATGTGGCAAAACAGTAAGTGTTGTTCGAAGATGCGACATGGATTCTGATCCTCTATCCTGAGTCATCAATTGGATGGCTCCATCCCCTAGAAATACTCCTGAAATATTACTGGTCCTGCATGCAACCCATTTTGAAGCATTATTCCATTTGAGGGGTTGACAAATTGGTTTACAAGGGAAAAAATTGCATTGATAACTTAAAATTTTACCTCATCTTCTTAGAGCATACTGTAGGATCAAGTTTTTTAAGAATGCTTTTATTTTCAACCATAACCCTTTTGTTGTTATCATTAACATGGATATGTTCATCATTCTCCTTAGATAATGCTTCCCTTTTGGCTTGCTTTTTACACAACGCATTAAAACGGTTCTTGACAACATTGTCAGTCCTGTTTGGATTCCAAAGTAATCAGATTTTGTTGTAGAAGTATACCAAAATAAATAAAAGTTTAGGAACACATGTAATATACTTTTCAGATCAAAGGTTACAAGAATAATATCGTAAAAATGTGGAAACCTTACAATATCAATGATCATTGATAACCTATAAGATTAATAATGTTGGATTACTAATTACAAGTTAAAAAATTTAATTACTTGTCTGTATCATACAAATATTATTAGTATGGCATGATCTTAAATAAACTACTGCCTACCTGCGCTGAACTACTTTTGCGATCTCTGTCCAGCGGTTGCCAAATTTTTTATGTGCCTGTGTAGAAAAAAGACCAAAAGATGGTCACCAATGATGAACTTGTACAGCATGAAACTTTATGTTCTTCAACTGTCCTGGTATTTATAAGATAAGCAAATTTAATTCCAGTATTATGGGTAACGTGATCTAACTTGAAGGCTCAACTTCAGAAACATTCAATAGAATTGTAAGCAAAGAACATTAAACAAGCTATGGTGGTTACCTGAGAGAAAACTATTTTTGCATAGTACTAAAACATTCAATTTGTTATTCAGGAATTTTACCTCGAACAAGATTATATCCTCTTCCTGCGACCAGCTCCCTTTTTTATAAGCTGTACTCAAGTACGTGTTCCATCTGTGACATAGTCCATAAAAGTTTCAGATACTTGGAAATAGAAAGACCAATGCTAACTAGCCTAATTGGAATTTATCTCCAAAGCTGCATTTGAGTAAGAATCACTATTTTCACCTTCTCCTGCACTGTCTGCTTGTTTTGTTTTTCAATTCAGATGAAATGATAGCCCACCTATATCCACCGCAGTTGTACCCAAACTTAAGAAATTCCATATACAAAAGTGTTACCAATCAGGTATTAAATTTTGACCTCCATACTCAATTGGCACAGATGCAGAAATGATAATGAAATATATTTTATTTCTTATTGACCAGAACACCACAGGCAATTGATTGAAGAAAACTCATAATAAACCTTTAAAGATAGCTTTGATTTTATAGAAAGAAAAAACAAAAAGAATTGGGGGGAGGAGAAAGGGTGATGAACAAGAAATAGTAAAATGATCTTGTTAAAGTTGTCTTAGGAATCTGAAACTACAAATGATCTCTCATTGATCTAGCAAAGGAAGCCAGCAATCAACATGACCATATCCAAATGCAGAGGCAGCATAAGCCCAATCAAAATGACATGTTAGCATAGCTACCTAACAATCGATGGGTAGTGGACCCACAATTTTACTGGCCAAGGGAGAAACGTAGGGTGAAAAGAAAAGAGACCACTTTTCTCCCAGCAGAAAAAGAAAAACAGAGTAATTCACAGCTGAAATGTTGTAGCAGACTCTAGACCATTAGTATGCAGTCACAGTATCCAATTGCACCATGATTCTGAGATAGAGAACTCTGTAATCAATAATCTACTTTAATAAAGAAGAGTATCAGTTTCCCGATGAATATTTTATTTCCGATGAGGGTTTTCTCCATGTAAATGCCAGTGTTACTGTGTGCATGCTGTCTTTTCTGTGTTCATTATCATTTCATTGATATTCAGCAGACTCTTGAATGCAAGCATTGCTACTTTTGTTCATTGTAATTCCAGAGTTCAGTGTATATTCCTGTCGAAAGCTCCGTTATTTGCTCACTGTGTTCTATGTTTATATTTTCCTGTTAGACCTGCCAAATACATTGATGGCGGGCATTGAAGGCATGAAATTCTGTGGAGATTAAGTTAGTACAACAATGCAACCTTAAAAAAGCTTGCAGCTAATATGAAGTGTTTCATCACTGAAATTCAGTTTCTGCTGAATACATTGATGACAGGCATTTAAGGCATGAAATATTGCGGAGATTACATCAGTGCAGCAATGCAGCATTAGAAAAACTTGTATCCAATATGAAGTGATCACCAAAATTCAGTCTCTGTAATTTCAGATCAAGTTGGTAGCAAGGCCACGTTCAAAATTACTTGGAAATGAATCCTGTATAGTAAATCCAGGAGTGGGTATGAAAAGAGCATAGAACCACTTCAGCAAAAGTTGGAAATACACAAACAACAAAAAATGAAGGGTCTCCCCATGTAAGGCAATGCCAAGAGGACCCAGAGGTCAAGTTTCCTTGTTGGAGTGAAGTATTGTTGTGCTAAGACCCAAGAGAGATGATGACCTATCTCATGAAGACAATGGCCAAGAAAGAGGAACTGTTGCAGCCTCCAGGAATGAAGAAGAGAATCCTGACCAAGAGGACACCAAAGGCAAGAGGCATGAGACCTCCATTAATGGCATGGATTATTCTTAACCTTCTATTGCACCATTCAAAGTAGAATCCAATATCAATATACCAACCTATGATGGACACATTGGTGCTGAAAAGCTTAATGATTCGTTCAGGCAAATAGAGGTATATTTGATATTTTAGTATTTAAGGATACAAAGACAAGAAAAAAGCATAGTTTTCTATGCTGAAAAAGACTACCCATGCATTAGTATGGTGCGAGAGCTACATGTAGCCCTCAAAACAACAAAATAAAGCCCCATTGGCTTCTTAGGAGGAGTTCAAAGCACTCCTAAAAAAACAGTTGTATCCCATTTTCTATCAAGAGGAACAGCTAATTGAATGGCAATAGTAAATAATTCTACCAAAGCGATGGTCAAAATGTCCAAGACTAGTACTCAAAAACACACCATGCTTCATTATATGGCTCTGCTAGGCATGCCCCAACAAGCAACTCTTCACCAGAGTCTATATCCCATGACCAAGCTCCAAGGCTAACTTTACAATCTATCTTAACACCTTCCCGCTTTTTGCAATAAAAAATCTATTAGGTAGATGAAAGCAAGAGATGTTCAGGTTTGCATGAGGCATCTGATTACTTTGAATCAGGATCAGATAACAACATAGCATTTTTTATTTCACTGGTATCACATATTACTTGACATGTGTTCCATTTTATATTTATTTCAAGGTTGAGTATTTTCCTAGGCTTTTCAAGTTCTTGCTCCTAGCTTGCATGTGCAATTTCATAGAGGAAGTCGTGTTCTATAGATTTCTTGTTAATTCGATCCTTGTAATATGGTAGCTTCCTTTTACCTTTTTGATCTGAAATTACAGAGATTGCATTTTAGTGATGAAACACTGTAAGTTTTTTACCGATGCATTACTGAATAGGCTTAATCTGTGCAACATTTTGTGTCTTCAATGACTGCCAACAATGTATTCAACAAGTATACCAGAGAAATAGAAACTAAGAACAGAGATTCTAACATGCATACAGTAACACTGAAATTTGAGATTACGATGACAGAAGGAACAATGCCTGCATTCAAGATTCTGTTATCAATGAAATTATAATGAACTCAGTACAAAATACATAATGCACACATTAAAGCAAGGGTTTATCATTTATGTGGAGAAAACCCTCTTGGTATGTACAAATTCCACTTCCAAACAAATACTCAGTTTTATTGAAGGCCATTAATGGTTACAGAGCTCTCTATCTCAAATTCATTTCATTGGTTACCATGTCTGCATACAGATGGTTTTGAGTCTCCTACAACATTTGGCTTTGAACTCCCTTTCTATTTTTCTTTTTCTAGTTTTGTGTAAGGAAAAAGAATGGACATGAATTCCTCCCTCTTCACATGGCTGCTAGAATGGGCTGTCATATTATTATAAAGCAGTTCATAGAACAGAATTGTGATCTAAATGCAAGAACAGAAATAGGTGAAACTGCATTGATGCTATGTGCAAAGGCTAATCATCAAGAATGTTTCATGGAGCTACTGGTTGCAGAGGCTGATCTTGGGCTTGTAAATATGGCAGGACAAAATGCAGTAAGCATAGCAGAAGAAAGTGGTTTTGGTTCTTCTGTCCATCAAATTCTTTGGGATACACTAAAGGCGGGACAGAAAATAAATTCAAGTGATCTCCAAGTGTTCTTTCCTCTTCATTTTGTGGCCAGATTTGGTGATACAATAGTTCTTCAGAAACTTCTACAACAGTCTGACATATATCTGAATGAGCAGGATAGGTATGGGTATTCTGTTGCCATGATTGCTACAATAGAGGGCCATATTGAGGTTTTCAAAGTTCTTTTTTTGTTGAAGCTGATTTGAGCTTGACCAATAAAAAGGGTGAAACAGCCAAAGTCCTCTCAGAAGCCCATGGAAGCAAAGACGTTATCGAGAGGGTTCTGCTGGAAGCTGTTCTAGCAAATAAATTGAAGGAAGAGTAGTTTAAAGACCTCCACTATGCAGCTCGAAGAGGCAATGTATAGGCACTAGGGAAACTTTTGAAAAGAGATTGTGCATTCAATGCCCTTAATGAGGATGGTTACACTCCTCTGATGCTTGCTGCAAGGGAGGGCCATGCAGATGCTTGTAAAATCCTACTTCTCAGAGGATCTGACTGTTGTCTAGTAAATCATAGAGGTGAGATGGCTTTGGCACTTGCTAGGAGAAATAACCTGTCAAGAGTTGTTGAAGGTGTCATATTGGATCATCTTGCACGGAATATGGTTTTTGCTGGTGAAAAAATCTGCAAGCACACTAGGCAAGGTAAAGGTGCTCCTCATATGAAGATGGTTCGAATGCTTAAATTGGGATTGCTAACATGCGGCAAATCTAGCAAAAGAAATTTTATTTGCAAAGAAGTAGGGGTGGGACCAAGTGTTACATTCCGCAAAAATCGTTGCAAAGGTGATGCAGATAAACCAGCGATATTTAGAATTGTCACTGTTAAGGGAAGAGAGGTTCATTTTGAATCTGGAAGTGCCGCAAATGTAGAGCTTTGGGTATGTGGAATCAATCTGATTGCCAAAGAAATGACTACTTTGAATGGAAATGCAATTAGGAAATGAAATTCTACAGGGAGGTAAATGTGGTATTTGTTTCTTCATTTGGAATCAAACTCATCCAGTCTATAAATGAAAATCCATGGTGGAAATTGACTAAAAATGGTTTCTTTCTGATGCCATCCTCACAAAAATGACATGATACTGATTCTCAACCATACAGAAGCTTTAACAGGTTTAAATGAGTACTATAAATGTAGAGTCCTGGCGTTACTTTGAATTAAGATTGCATATGCAGCCTAGCATTTTCAACTACCAATGCAGTTAAATATGGAGGTCTCTTTTATCTTTACAATTCTATATCCTCACATTCTGGACAGCATGACAGGTTCTCAGAATGCTATCATTTAGAGTGTAATGTAAAAACAACATGAAGATAGATAGGCCGATATATACATTAGGTTGTCCAAGCCTCTAGAACTGTTTAACTGTTTATTGTGTGTTACGTGGTCAATTTTGGAGTTAACTGCAGAACCTCTAAAATGACCTTTTAGACATCTTGAAAAATGTATGGGTTGCAACTTGTATCAGGCAGCACTGAAAATGCCTATACAGGATCTCAGAGAGGTAAATACATTTCACATGACATTACATACTACAATTTGATGTAATTAGTTCTTCTTGTATGAGATGTTCAACTTTTTGGCATTTGGCATTGGCAAGAATTGCCATTAATAAGTGATTAGAAATGTGACATGAAACTTGATTTGACATAGCAGTTGTAGAATTGGAGTTTTTGAGGCTAAAGAGCTCAATGTGTAGCATATGCACTTGGATATGGTTCCTTGCATGTTTGATTTTGTGTTAGACTGTGTGCAACCTGATAAACCAAACTAACAGGATATTTTGTTTGTACAGCTAAATACATGTTTTAAAATGACTAATGAAAAATTTTCAATTCCGATATATTGTTTTTACATTTTGTTTATAATTTCTAAATATTCTTTGTTGAAAGTTTGGGATGCATTTCTCCAGCTGTCAAAATGATAATCAAAGTTTAATTGCAAAATTAAAATTAGAAGTCTGGTCTTCGATACACAATCAGATCTTATTACTGTATGTAGACAGCTGTTAAGCTTACATGGGATAATACTTATCTTCCAGGCTGGTCTCCTTATCTGCCAAGTTGGCACACCTTATTTTCCTGGTTGGCATCCCATGAAATTATGAACTGTGAGCTTCTCCCAGTTTGTTATAAATACTGGCAATCTACTGTATTTCAATAACTTAATAGTGTATAGATTCAGATTCTTGCTATCCTATTATCTGTTTCTTGTGTCAAGGGCCATTTATGATCCAGGTTAAACCTGGATTTCTACTTGGTGACAGACCAGGCGCTTCTTGCTCTGCTTTTCTGAGTGATTGTATTCAGCTCTGTTTTTTCCAGCGTTCCACCAAGTTTCCGAGACCTGGGAGTGTTGGAGTGGGGAAATGCACATGGGGGATATGTGGAGACACCCCCCGAATTTTAGGGAAATTCATGGGAGACAGTGGGATGTTGGGGTAAAATGGAGAGTGACGAGTTAAAGACTCAGTTTGAGGTCATCAGTATCTAGAGTGAAAAGTTACAAGGAGACTGTACCATGGACTGCTCCTCTACATTCGGCATCAAAACACTTGACAGAAACACACAAAGGCACATACATTCCAAAACCCAAATTTGTAATAATGAAAAGGTAACTGGATAATACCTCTACCATCTCGACAACCGCACTCTCGTTGAACATTTTGGCAAGCCCTTCACTGTCAACGTCAAAGGGGATATTACCCACATATAGTTTAGTGCCCTCAGGAAGAGGAGGATAGTCGTAGTCTTCTACTATCTCTTGCTCTGCTTTGCTCTCTGTACCAATTGCTACATCTCATTCTTCCTCCTGAACCACTTGAATTCCCCCCAATTTCTCTTCCGATTCTTTTCCTTCTGAAACTCCTGATGCAGGGGGGGCTCCTCCACTTCTTCTTCTGCTTGCACCAAAGGAATCTCCTGTGCCTCCTCTACCACTTCTGCCACCACTGGTGAATCCTGTGCTAATGATATAATTCTTAGGACCCACCTCCTGCCCAAAACAGGGGTCAAACAAGAAATCCCATGGAGGGCATGGGATATCCTTGAATGACAAGGGGCAGCCGTTGGCAAGGCCATCATAGGAAGCCTTGAACAAGGAGCCTTCAGACATGTTAAACCTCCTCCTAAAGTTGTTAGTGCTGTTGCTTCTAATGAAGGCAGCACTTGGGTAGTCGCCATTGAAAAGCATGAAGCTGCCATCTTCACAAAACCTCAAAAAAAACCTGCCCTAAAACCTTGCAAAAATTCTAAAACTGCAAAAAACACACACCTTCGTACCGCGACACTGAGAGGATAAGGTGTAAAAGGGATAAGATAGCAGGAGTCGGGTGGTTTGTGTTTCGACAAGATTTAGATATTTTTCTTCCATTTATATGGACAACTATATAAACATATAAAGCTTGAAAGCTATTTAGGAACGAGATTCGTGTTCGTGTCTTCATCTGTATATATTATTTGCTTTTGTTATAAAAAATGGGATGTTTATGGGATAAGATATGATTAAGATGGATTTAAGTTCATTTATGTTTTAATTTTGAAGTGGATTAAGTTTTGATGGTTTTAACTCGTTAGGATGGGTATCTTAGTTGAAACATTACTTTATCTTTCATGGCATTAACTTAGATGAAACATCACTTTACTTTTTATGTCATTAGCGATGATATGATGAAACTCAAGGTGGAGGTCTGGTATCTAAAAATTAAGGTAATGGTGGGAGTAGCATAAAAAAATATTATGGGTGTTACATTATATAGAGTGTTAACATGTCTCATATGAACGAGATATTAACTATTTTGGGTGGATTACCAAGTTATGTCAAACAATCTTAGTTACAAATTTTATTAATTTGTTAGTTTAATATAGGGAGGATGATTGCAAGCATGTATTTTATTATCACAAGAAATTATTGGAGGACTAGAATAAAAATAAAAAGCATGAAAAGAAGATGGCATTGATCATGGCTCATTCAATACATAATATCCACTACTATATCGTTCTTCACCACATCAATATCATGACCAATTCAAATCGCATGAAGTGTATCTTGGGATGTTAGCTCATTAAAGGAAAATTTTCTCATTGGATATCCTTTCTCCAAGAATTTGACCTTAAATTTTATACATGTAAACATAAGAAAGCTTTGTCCCTCATCAATTTCATCACTGACTTCCCTACCCATGTAATCCAATGACCACTCAATAGTATTGCTCCTGACAAGCATATTTTTGTTATAGCATCGAACAACCCATGTTATGACATTATCTTGAACTACCTTTACACACTGAGCTTTGATCCACATCTCTCTCAAGATGACCATCAAGACATTCATCATTGGTGTGCTTGTTACCTCCTCCTTAAAGGCAACATGTATCAATGAGGAGTTGACATCATAGTATGTCAATTCCTAACTCAGAAAGAGGTCAAACAAGTTCTCAATAGATTTCATGGGATGCTTACAATGACCATTTATCAAGAATGGCCATCACCCAAAAGATCCTTTATGTGGGATATTTGTTGGCTTTCTTTTCACATCACTACATTCATGAGATTAATCTATGCAAGAATTGTCAAATTCTCACCCCTAAAACCTAAGCAAAATCTACTCCTCCATATCCCATTATCATTATTAACATTTTTTGCAACTAAGGGATCAACGTTATGGAATGTCACCCTATATCCAATTGTGACCACAAGCAGATTATTGGCCATTACCTAATTTATCAAATGGTTTAAGCAATGTTAACATTTGTCAACACTTCTCTTACGACCACCCACTTCTTCCTCAATCACATCATCACTTGCTTCAATGTCCTTAAATAATCTAATCTCTCACAATGGAAAACATTTCAAACAAAAAATCCACAGACCAATTAAAGGCGTCGTCGCTTAAGCGATGCTTACTAATGTGCCATCGCTTAACCGACAGTTATGAGAATAGCCGTCGCTTCACTGACGCCTGTGGCCACATTTACAAAAAAAAATGTATCCTTGTGATTTTTGGTAAGTTTAAAAAGAGAAATCCACGTGCTGTCAGATTTTTCTATCGGATTTTGGATCGAAATGTAGTAGTGTTGGTACTTATGATTCTTTGTGAGCTTCCTGGGCTGCACATCGGGCTGACAGGGAAGTATATACCTAGGTACGTCCTTAGCAGACACCTTTGCACGATTTGTTGACTCCATGAATCTTGAGCTCGATGGACCCTTCTGTGCAGCTTCATCTGCTGCCCTCATAGATGTTCTAGTCTGCCTCTTCTACAATGTCGAGAAGCTATGATTTTGTCCCTTCCTCTTCTTCTTCAGCACCGATGATGATTCTATCGACATACTTGCGATTTCCTCCTCAATGGTTATCGATCTGACTGGTGAGTCGCATTCACTTGAAATCTCCACTGTGATAGGTTCACTCTGCATGCCACACTAGTGCCCTGCAATGCTTAACAGTCACTCACCATCTCTTCACTTAGCAAGTTACTCAATTCACTCTGATTCTGCTCTGTAACTCTATAATTCTACTCAATATTTCAAAATGGTGTCTTTCGACCACATCGAGCCCCTTCTTATAGGATCAAGTCGATCCATACCCATCATTACCAAATCAACGTGATCCTCTTTACCTCCTCATGACTAAATAATGCATTAACTACTCGAATCCACATTTCGATCTTGTCAATCCAACGGTCATATCTTCCATCAATACGCATAGCTTCAACAAGCATCGTTGGTTAACTACTTTAACTGTATACATTTATTGTTGATTTTACTACATCGTGACCCTGCGGCCATTGCGACAGACCTTCCTAACTGCGCTACTCACTTCCTTACTTGTGCATCCCCTTCCCCTTGGTGCCCCATCCTTCCATCTAGCCATCCTACCTATTTTTTTTCATTGCATGGTGCCTCAAGCATCGCACAGTTTTGGGAAAGTTCTATAGGGCTTTAGCTTGCTACCGTTCACTTACTTTGGTAGCTTCACACCATCTAATTGCTGCAGTTGAATTGCACCTCCTGAAGTAATGGAATTAACAAGATATGGAGCTAGCCAATGTGTCTGTAACTTATCTGGATGCTTCATGAACTTGATGTCATATAACAACACCAAATATCCTTGTTGAAACTGTCTGTTCTTTATATGGAGATCATGCCAAGCCTTTTGTCGATCCTTCTCAATGTGCTGGTGAAAACCTGTAATAAAGTAGTATTCCTCAAATTGAACTAACTGGTCCAATCATTCTGTTAGTGCTTCTCCATCATCCATGCCCGTCACTGCTGCAATGCGCAGACTCGAAACAATGTACTCCATATGCATGACTGCTTCTTGCCCATACACCAATTTGAATGGTGTCTGTGCTATCAATCATTTGCAGGTGGTGCGATATGACCACAATACTATTGGAATATTCAAATCCCAGTCATCATAGTTTTCATTACATACCTTTGTAAGCGCATGCCCCAATACCTTATTGATTGCCACCACTATTTCGTTCGCTTGAGGATGATATAGGGTACTCTTCTTATGTTGTATCTGAAGCTCCTTTGTCAATGCACAGACTGTGTGATTGATGAAGTGACTCCCCTAGTCACTCATCAATATACTTGGACATCCAAGCTGTGTCACAATGTTGTCGAATAAGAACCTTGCTATTGTCACAGCAGTGAAATCCACAACTGGTGTGGCCTCTTCCCATCTTGTCAAATATTCTGCCACTGTAATGATATAGTGCGCACCAGTTCACTTTCCAGGTGGGTTGATTGGTCCCACAAATTCCATCGCCCATTTATCAAATGCCTACAATGTCACATGAGGTACCAGTGGCATCTCATCCCTCCTTGATGGTTTTCTAGTTTGTTGACAGACATCACAGGTCCACACATAATCTGTCACATCTCCATGTAGAGTGGGCCACGCCATATGTGAAGCAACTTCCTCATAGTAGCTCATCCTCCATAATTTCCACTAGAAACTCCCACATGCACCTCTGGCAAAATATGCCCTTGTTCATGCAGTGGGACACATCGCCACAAAATCTCATATGGTCCTAGTTTATATAACTGCCCAATGATTAACTAGAAATTCGAGGCCTTAACCACCAACTGCTTCTTCTGACTTCTAGTAAGGTCCTCTGGTGCAGTTCTTGTTGCCAAAAGCTGAATGATTTGATCATAGTAACCATCAACCATGTCAATTGTGTTTCTGGAAATCCATCTTCAATGTTTGTAGGTTCCTCACTTGTCTCAATTAAGGATAAATGATCAGATCCAACATTCAACTGACCTGGCTTCACAATTATCTTGAAATTAAACTCCTGAAAGAGAAGTATCCAGTGACATATCTTCCCCCCCAACATAGGCTTATTAACCAGATATTTCAAAGCAAGATGGTCTGTAAACATCTTGAAATGACTGCCCAATAGGTAATGCCTAAAATTTTGTAGCGCATATACCATTTCTAGACCTTTGCTCTTTGTGGTCATATAGTTTTTCTATGCAGACGATAGCTTCCGACTAGTGCAAGAAATTGGGTGAAAGACACCACGCAAGTGGAAGATGGCGTGCAAGGAAGAGAATAGAATATTTTATATATTTTATGTCATATTTTGTAGTTTTGGACCATATTTTGTGGATATTGGTCATTATTTCGTAGAATCAGTTAAGATTTAGTTAGGAATTTGTCTAAGTGGACCTTGAATTTAAAGGCGCACGCCTATAAGTAGATGTATAATTGCAAATGTGAAAGATATAGATCTGGAGAAAGCACTTTCGTATTTAAGGAGCCTAAAAAGAGTTTAAAGAGAACTCCATTAACCTTTTTCATGTTTGAATCCAGAGCACAAAAAAGTAATAAACTAAGATCAAACCACTTTTCATGTTTTAATCAGAGCACGAAAAATAAAAAGTAAGATCAACACCATCTTATTGTTTTTAACGAGCTCGAAGATCAGTTGAAAGAATGCTCGAGGATTGGTTTCATTTTTATGCAAGCTTGAAACCAATGGGTAAACTATGCTTGAAAAATCCCATTAACATGATATACAGAGGTTGGAATCTTTCCCCTAGCATAATTGGTAGAAAAGCTTACCCCTAGCATGGTTGCTAGCGGCTCGACATGCCCCCAAGATTCGTTTCATTTAATGTCGATTCTTCTTCCATACCCAACATAAAAACCTGGTTACTAATGTAAAATGTTCACCAGGGGAGTAGGAAGAACGAGAATCAGGAAAGTAAAAAGAAGGTTCAAGTTCTAACACTAAATTGAAGACTCAACTCAAGGGAAGGGGTTTTGTTTAATTTTTACACAAGCTTGAAATAGAAGGTAACTATGCTTGGAACATGGTTTCATTTTTGTGCAAGCTTTAAACCAAAAGGTAAACTATGGTAAAGGAAACCTACTTCATTTTTTAATGAGCTTGAAATAGAAAATGAACTATGCTCAGGAATGATTTCATTTTTATGCAAGATTGAAACCAAAAGGTAAACTATGCTTGAGGAGACCCATTTCATTTTTTAACTAGCTTGAAATAGAATGGGAACTTTGCTCAGAAAAAACTGACATGATGGTCAGAACCTGACATGATGGTCAGGTACTGATGGTCAGGTGATGTAAAATCATACCTTAGAGAACTCTTCCATTCATGATTGGTTGGAGTGATCCTTTTTCATAAATAGTCCTATTCGAACCGAAAAAGAGATAACCTACCATCGGACAGACGACTCTTCAAATACTTTAACGAGCGTGAAGAAGACAAGATGGCTCAACAATATTTTCATATTTAAGGAGCCTAAAAAGAGTTTAAAGAGAACTCCATTAACCTTTTTCATGTTTGAATCCAGAGCACGAAAAAGTAATAAACTAAGCTCAAACCACTTTTCATGCTTTAACCATAGCACGAAAAATAAAAAGTAAGCTCAACACCATCTTGCTGTTTTTAACGAGCTCGAAGATTAGTTGAAAGAATGCTCGAGGATTGGTTTCATTTTTACGCAAGCTTGAAACCAATGGGTAAACTATGCTTGAAAAATATCGTTAACATGATATACAGAGGTTGGAATCTTTCCCCAAGCATGATTTCTAGTGAAGCTTACCCCTAGCATGGTTGCTAGTGGCTCGACATGCCCCCTAATGTGAAAATGTTCACCAAGGGAGTAGGAAGAATGAGAATCAGGCAAGTAAAAAGAAGGTTCAAGTTATAACACTAAAGTGAAGACTCAACTTAAGGGAAGGGGTCTTGTTTCATTTTTACATAAGCTTGAAACAGAAGGTAACTATGCTTGGAACATGGTTTCATTTTTATGCAAGCTTGAAACCAAAAGGTAAACTATGGTAAAGGAAACCTACTTCATTTTTTTATGAGCTTGAAATAGAAAATGAACTATGCTCAGGAATGATTTCATTTTTATACAAGCTTGAAACCAAAAGGTAAACAAGTCTTGAGGAGATCCATTTCATTTTTTAACGAGCTTGACATAGAATGGGAACTTTGCTCAGAAAAAACTGACATGATGGTCAGGTGCTGATGGTCAGGTGATGTAAAACAATACCTTAGAGAACTCTTCCATTCATGATTGGCTAGGGTAATCCTTTTTCGTAAATATTCCTATCCGAACCGAAAAAGAGATAACCTACCGTCGGACGGACGACTCTTCAAATACTTTAACGAGCGTGAAGAAGACAAGATGGCTCGACGATCTTTTCGTATTTAAGGAGCCTAAAAAGAGTTTAAAGAGAACTCCATTAACCTTTTTCATGTTTGAACCCAAAGCATGAAAAAGTAATAAACTAAGCTCAAACCACTTTTCATGCTTTAACCAGAGCACAAAAAATAAAAAGTAAGCTCAACACCATCTTGTTGTTTTTAACGAGCTCGAAGATCATTTGAAATAATGCTCAAGGATTGGTTTCATTTTTACGCAATCTTGAAACCAATGGGTAAACTATGCTTGAAAAATCTCGTTAACATGGTATACAAAGGTTGGAATCTTTCCCCCAGCATGATTGCTAGCGAAGATTACCCCTAGCATGGTTGCTAGCGGCTCGACATGCCTCCTAATGTGAAAATGTTCACTAGGGGAGTAGGAAGAAGGAGAATCAAGCAAGTTAAAAGAACGTTCAAGTTATAACACTAAAGTGAAGACTCGACTCAAGAGAAGGGGTTCTGTTTAATTTTTACACAAGATTGAAACAAAAGGTAACTATGCTTAGAACATGGTTTCATTTTTGTGCAAGCTTGAAACCAAAAGGTAAACTGTGGTAAAGGAAACCTACTTCATTTTTTAATGAGCTTGAAATAGAAAATGAACTATGCTCAGGAATGATTTCATTTTTATGAAAGCTTGAAACCAAAAGGTAAACTATGCTTGAGGAGATCCATTTAATTTTTTAATGAGCTTGACATAGAATGGGAACTTTGCTCAAGAAAAAATGACATGATGGTCAGGTGCTATTTCATTTTTTAATGAGCCTGACATAGAATGGGAACTTTGCTCAGGACATGGTTTCATTTTTATGCAGGCTTGAAACCAAAAATGTGAACTATGCTTAAGGAGTGATTTTATTTTTTAACGAGCTTGAAACCAAAAGTAAACTATTCTCTTGACATGGTTTTATTTTTATGCAAGATTGAAGCCAAAAGCGTAAACTATGCTTGAGGAGTGGTTTTACTTTTTAACGAGCTTGAAACCAAAATTAAACTATGCTCTCAAACCTGCTCTTACCCAACACGATATCCAAAGGTTGGTTGGTTTCCCCCATTTAATAAAAGCCAGCGACTTAGCTCCATTATGATTTCCATAAACTAGATCCATGCCCCCCATTTTACCTATGATGGGAAGAAGCTAACTAGAAGAAGGGGAAGAAACCACAAGAACATGCGGCACATTCAGGGAAGCCTGATTACTAGGAGTAATATGAGGGTCGGTTGTAACAAAGGAAAGACGATCAATGGTCACAATCTTCCCATCATGCGGAAAATGCATAACTCTAAAGAGTGTGGACACAACAGCCTTTATGACATAAACATAATCACATCCAAGGAGTAGATTGAAATCTAAAGGACCTTGGACCACCATAACATCAATGCAGACAGTTTTCCCTCCTGATGTAATAGGAAAATGAGGAAGGATCCCTAAAGGTGAGGTAGGCCTGTGATTAAAAGCTAGTATCTAATCGGTGGATGGCACAAGCTGAGGAGAACCTAAAGCTTTCCAAGCAGTTGAGGATATAATACTAACAGAATCCCCTTCATCAACAATAGTGCAAAGTATCCACCTAGCAGTAACATTCACAACTATCTAGAAAGGAACACTCGAATGAAGACGAGACTCTGTTAGGTTACTCCAGTCAAAGGAAATAGCCTCAATACTTGGAGAGGGTTCTATCTAAATAGACAAAATTTCCTCTTGTCGAGAACAATCAAAACGAAGCATAACAACTTCGGTAGGTTTTGGTTCATTCTCTATTGGAAGAGAAGAACAAGACGAAGATTTGGTCAAAGAGACTACGTCAGTCTTAACACTCTTTGATGAAAGAGAGGGATCGAGTGGAAATGACACTGACTCGACCATTTTAAATTCACTCTCGAAAGGAAGAGTGGGATCAACCATAGATGAATCTGAATTAATGACTTGGTCAACCAGCGAAGAATCAAGGGATAACTTACTATCACTTGTTGGAATCACCTGTTGATGATCAGTAATATTTTCCAACCACCACGAAGCTTCATCCATGCTTGGACAAAGAAAAGTATGACGCATAGCCTTGCAAATTAAACAAGGATACAAGACTTTACCCCTATGACCTTTTACCAATGGGTCACTGGTTGAGGGATTATCGTCAACATGATGGTCAGAGGTCGATGACACAGACGGTTTGAACCTTTTAGACCACTCTTCTTGTACACAGGAGAGACCGAAACACTCCTTAAGAAGGTGGCCCCCCTTGTAAATATTAGAAGGGAACTTGGGTTTTCCAAGTGTTCCCTTTGAATGAGCACCATCAAGAGCAGATGGTTTCTCCTTTTTCTCTTTCTTATCCTTCTTCTTTTTACCCTTCCCTTTCTTCTTCTTCTTACCCACATGACTACTAACCATAGAGCTTTGGTCAAGCAAAGAAGAAGAAAGAGGTGAAGCCACAACTGATGAAGAAGGAGAAGGATTATGTTGAGGTCGATCCTCTCCTGGAGGAAAGGTGACATTTGAGACATTAGGTGTAAGAGGAATTACCGGATTAAAAAGCCAGACCGGTAATCCTATGGTTAATCCAAGAATATTTAGAGTGGCAATAAATGGAGGACCAATACCTTCACTTGGATGGAATACAAAAGGAACACCTTGGAAAGGGACCTCTTGAGTGGTAGTCCCAGATGTGAATGCCATCTCTAAACTCTCTAAAAACCTCCTAAAGATCACGCACAAGCAAGTACTACTCAAACTAAAAGCAACAAGCAAACATGTGAAAGGAGTGGATAAGAGTCAGGAATCTCAAAGGACAAACCAAAAGGATAACTCAGATGGTTTGAGGATTCCTAGAAGGGTCTCTTCATATACGCAAGGTACGAGGGAGCTCAAATCGGTAGTAGTGTTGTCTAATGCATAACCGTACACAAGGGGCCTTCCGATATACAATCGAGTATGTGAAGTACCTTTCGATATACCTCAAGGGTATGTGAAAGGTTGTTCGATATACCGATGATATGTGGAAGAACTGCATGAGTCTTGGGATGTAATGTTGACAAATAACGACAACTCCTACGCTTAACAACGCCCAAACATGTCTCTAACCTATCACACAAATTGCTAACAATTTTAACCTAGTACTACCGTTAATTTTATCGTGTGTGTTTAGGTGGAACCATGGAGTGAAAACTTGAATTTAAAGAAGATGCACACTGGTCTATATGACAATGCAAGTTTTCCTCTTCGATGAAATTCTACCTAAGAGAGGGAGAGATATTTACTTTTCTTCCCAAAAATGCACACCCAAATGCAAATGTAATTCTACCTTTTTAAAGGAAAAGTGAAATATCAATGCACCCCAATAAATCTTTTAAAGAAAAAAATAAAAAAGAGATCTAGAGAACATATAACATAAATAAAAAAATGTTTCCTCTCTTTCCATGCTTGAAAAAGACGCATAAAAGCTCAATGGAAATATGATTTCACTAACGTTTCCAAACAAATCTAACTCTAATGCATGCAAAGCTGAAAATATATATTTCTTCTTGATGAAAGTAAGATCTAGAATTTCAAACAATCATGCAAAAAACAAGAAGAAAATCGTTCAACAAGATTGCAGATAAATCAAAATATAGAGAAAACTAAAACTTCTCCTTGAAACAGACAAGGAAAGGAAGAACTAATCTTTCCTACCAAGCACTAAAAAAATTAGTATGCAAAAGGAAACAAGAATTACCCCAAGCAAAGAAAGACTCGAAACAACATGGATCACTCATGCATTCCAAGTCCAAAGCAAACCAAAACCTACTCATGAAAATGAAATGTATATTTCTAATTCTAATGAATAATATCTACAGAAAAGAGCAAGAGGTTTCAAGCAAAGAAAATAATGAAAAATCCAATGCAAGAAACATAAACTCTCTTTGAATGCAAAGGGAATATAGCACTCAAAGCGACTGTAGAATACACTTCATTTTCATCAAAAAGTTAGCCAAAAACACATAAAAATGAAAATACAATGTCTGGAACAGAGCCTACCTAACATCGCGCAGATGAAGCTGCTGACGGGCGGTTTTGAGGCAGAACCACTTCTTGCTCACTAGATTCAGGCAGTGGCACTGCGTATGGCTAACTAGACTCAGGTGGTGGCACCGCTCCTTGCCAACAGAACATGTGCGATTCCCTGTGTAAATCCAAAACACAAAGAGAACGATGGATTAGATCAGACAAGACTAGATCAAGGAAAATACTGATGAATTGAATATGGAAACAGAGAATAAAATACTGAAATGACTCAGATCTAAATGGATTTGGAAATTTCAAACCCAAATAATGCAAGTCAGAAAGCAGATTTGACTAAAGAGAGTTAAAGAAAATGGAGACTGGATTTGGACAAGAGTTGCAGACTGAGGAAGATCAGAACAACTGAATACTCTATTCCCCAGTGGAGTCGCCATATTTGTTAGCTGGAATATTTCACCTCCTGTGAACAGCAAGGTGTTCCACTGGTCTGAATGGTTCATACCCAGAACAAATAGAGGATAGAGGTTGAAGACTCTCCCTAGACGCTGTAGATATCTGGAATACAAGGCTTTGACAGTTCACCTGTGTACCTATGAAAAAGCTCAACACGAAATGAATCAAAGAAACCAGAATATGATCTACTAATCTATGCTAGTGACTAAGGAATCTAGCAAGATATATATGTGAAATCACAACAACAACATCATATGTGGGACAGAAATCAACTTCCATTAGAAATATGAAGAAGTTTACAACCAAGCCTTAGTGTTGACATGCGTCTCCATGAAACAAGCTCTTCATCCCCAAAAGCTCCGACTCTAGATCTCTATGCTCTCTCCAAATGATCTTGAGCCAAAAATCAATCCAACACCATAACAATACCTTCAAAGTTCTCCCCTTAACCATGGCTATGAGCTCATATTTATAGGGATTTAATCGATAGAGATGGTTGAGAAATTAGTGGGTGAGGTGGCCTCTAAGATCCTAGGATGAGGGATCTCAAGCTCAACCAACCCACAACAGTAGGGATAAGGCAGTACATGAGGCTTATCATCTAGAAGCCTCAAGAAACTTCTCTTTTTCCCTTTTTACCCTAGGTACCATGCTTCTCCTTCTATGACAGAGCGGTTCTGGTAATAATCGCCTATGGACCAAGGGCAATGGGTGGTGGCACTACTTGTGGACAAGCGATGAAAGTCGGTGCAAGCAGGGGTACTGCTCCTAGATAAAGGGGCATGCACGATGCTGGGAATTTGTAGGACAGATTGATGAAAAACCATTTAGTTTCCACTCCAGAATCTGGGATTCAAGGCAAGTAGGTATGTCAAATGTCTTATCACATGATGGTGACAGGATTTTTTATAACACTAGGTAATGGCCAATCCATAAATGTTGGAACATTGTGTGTTTTCCCTTTCCTGCATGAGGATCATACCATTTCAAAACTAGGTCTTCTACATCAAATTTTATTGTACCATATTTTCTCTTGTTGAACTATATTTTGATGATACCCTGATGTTGGTTGAAATTATATTTATCATTTTTTTGTATTTCCTCCAGTTTTAACAAAGTGTCAATTCATGCTTGTAAAACTTCGCTACTGGAACCCCTTGAGGCTTGTGCTAATTGCGAATATGGGATCATAATGTTTGGGGGCAATACAGATTCTTTTTCATATACCATAATATAGGGAGACACTCTTGAGACATTCTTTGGAGTGACTCTATCTACCCATAATGCATTTGGAAGGGCTAAGTGCCAATTTCAATGATTTTCAATAACAATTTTCTTCAAAATTTGGATAAGTTTCTTATTTGTTGATTCTGCTAAACCATTTCCCTGATGATAATAATTATATGAGTAATGAAACTTAATTCCCTTTTCATAAGAAAACTTAGTTATTTTAACAGATGAGAAATAAGATGCATTATCGAAAATAAGAGAAATTGGAACTCCAAACCTCATCATAATGTTCTCTTGCAGGAAGTCAATGACAGCATCTTCGTTCACTTTGCAAAATGGAATTTATTCCACCCATTGTGTGAAATAATCGGTGGTCGTAAGGATATATCGACATTGTAATGAAGAATTCAGATTGATTTCCCCAATAACATCTATGCCCCATTGTTCAAACGGGTTTGAAATAGTAACAGGTTGTAATGCTCCTGACACTTTTTCCAATTTTCCACCATTCCTTTGACATACATCACACTTTCTTGCATAGGCATGGGAATATTTAAATAGATTTGGACAGTAATATCCATCTCTAAGTATCTTGTGAGCTATGGTATCTCCATAATAATGTCCTTCTACTGGTTCGTCATGTAATTATTTTTCTATTTTGGAGGCATCCTCCTTTTCAAGACATTTGAGTAGAACCCCATCAAAAAACATTCTGAACAACACACCATCCATTATTTCATATGGGTTTAACCTCAAATGAAGTTCCCTTCTCTGTTTGGAGCTCCAATTCTATGGCATATATCCTTGTTGGAGATAGTACACTAGATCTCTGTACCAATATTTGGGAGCAGTGAAGATAGGACATACATCAATCAAGTTCACTCTAGATTCATTCTCCCAATCAAGATCCTTATCAGTTTGATTATCTGCTATCAACTTGCACAACTTTTGACCTTTGATTATGATAGCTAGTTTGAATTCTAGGTCATACTCCTGCAACGAAGGCACCCAAATCCCTCTTCACTCACCCAGTTCCTTTTGCATAAAAAGAGACCTAATAGCTAGGTGAGGAACTACAAATTTTGTTTTGTTTTTTAGAATATAGCGTATGAACTATTTTTGTTCCTTGAAGACTACATATGCTTGTTTTTCCATGGCTGGGTAATTCAATTCAGCCCCTTGTAACCCAGTATTCATGAATGATATTGGGTATTCATTTTCCATTTCGCCTTTCTGTGTAAGCAATACTGCGAGGGATTTGTCTGAAGCGAAGGTATATAAAATAAAGTCCTTTTCAAAGTTTGGACTCTTCAAATAAGGTGTCTAGGCTATTGCTTCTTTGTTATCTTCAAAGGAAACTTTATCAATGTCAATCCACTTGAAATGTACACTTCACTTCACCATTTTCTACAGAGGTTTCACAATTTGAGAAAAATTAGGGACAAACCTCTGAACAAAATTTATTGTGCCCATAAATGATTGCATAGATTTCATGCTATGGGGCATGGGAATCAGAGTTATAGCCTCAACTCTCTCTTAATCTATTGAGATTCCCTTCTTTGAGATGATGTGTCCCAACAATTTTCCTTCAATAACTGCAAATATGATTTTCTTTGGGTTTAGAGATATACCATATTTTCTACAACAGTCAAAAATATGTTTCAAGTGAAAAACATGGTCTTCTCTTTTCTTGGATAAAACTATTACATCATCGAAGTACACTACTACATAGTCGCCACTTAAACCTCTGAATGCAATGTTCATGGCCCTCCAAAATGTTCCTACGACATTCATGATTCCAAAAGGAATTCTTCTATAAGGGAATGTTCCCCAATTTGTGCGAAATGTTGTCATTAATCTGTCCTTCTCAGCCACTAACACTTCATTATACCCTAAAAATCCATTTAACAGGGAGAACATTTCTAAGCCTGAAATCATCTGTAAAATATGATCCATTGGTGGAACCAGATAGTTATCTTTATCTGATTCTCTATTTAAGTTCTTGAATTCAATGCACATCCTTATATCCCTTGAATTTTTTCTCACCAGGACTAGATTGGCCACCCATTTTGAATGTCGAACCTTGAAAATGATCTTTTTCATCAAGTAACTTCTTTACTTCGTTATGGATCAGAGGTTCTAACTTCGAGTGCATCTTTCTAAGTTGTTGCTGAAACGGTGTTTTTGATGTTTTGATAGGAATCACATGCTAGATGATGCGAGTGAGATAATTATTTAGATATTCATACGTCCAGGCGAATATGTCTTTGTGTTGCTGAAACAACTTAATGAACTTACATCTTTCCCCAGGAGAGCAACATTTTCCCAAATTGACATATTTAGGTTGAACTTATGATCCCAGATTGACGAGCTAATGTTGCATTGATGAACTGCTCGTCTTCATATTGGCTGGTTTCTGGAACTTACTCTATAAATCAAACATCCCTTCGAGGGTTCTTACCGCCTTAAGCATGAAATTTCCCTAAATTGCATCTTCATTTTGTAAACCTGCAAAATGTTTTCTTCATATATTATGGATTCTTTAAAAGATTCTTCATTTGTCAAAAAATCGATGATCTATTCATCTTCATCGAACACCCTCATATTTGTAACATTTTCAGGTACTGATGGCCTGAAAATCAATTCAATAAAAAAATTGTTATTAGTTGGTACCAATCTAGATTTAAAAGTAGCTAATAAATCAACTGCAACATTCTACAATCTAGGTACTGCATTTATATTGAAATCATTGAAGTGCATAATCAAATTCGATACCTCCAACTGGTATCCCTTAATATGTGGAGATAAACAATGAATGGTGTTTCTTACTTGTCTAACTATTATCTCGGAATCCCCAAAGACTTAAATTTCTAACCTTAATTTCAACAACATTTTGCAGGCCCAAGACTAGAGCCTCATATTCAACAGTGTTATTTGTGGATTTGAACTTTATTCTACAAGAAAGAAAATTTTTATTCTTATCAGGATCAATCAGGATGCAACCTGCCCTTGATCCCTCTTGGGTTTTAGAACCATCAAAATATAGAATCCAAAATCTATCATCTAACTCTAAATAGTTACTATCATCTCCTATGTTAGTCACTAAGTTAACTATATTACAATCAATATTATCAACCCGTGAGAATTGAAGGATATTGGACTGTGTGTTGATTCACAACTAGCTTCTTCAACTTGGTAGCTCCCTCGTTCGAGCTCTAAAAAATAATTTCCTAAAACTGAAGATGAGAAGTTTATAGGTTTATTATTGCCCTCTAGCTGAGGTACATTATACTTCATGTGTGGTTCTCTCAGTATTTTAATTTGGTTTTGACTATTTGTAGAAAGGAGCAAGTCGACGAAGTCGACTAGAACGAAGACCGACTTAGTCGATCAGCTAACTAAGTCTATGGGCCGACTAGTCGACCAGCCGACTAAGTCAGTCGGTCGACTAACTAGAAAGATTAGTCGGCTAACTAACAGTCGTGTCGGTTCACCGAACCGACAGGTAGTTATTTTGTAACTATTTGCAACTTGTATATATTAGGCTGTTGAGCCAAGTAAGAACTCAGTTAAGTTCTATGCCTTGTATGAACTTACTACATTAATATAATATGTTTTCCTATCTATTCTTATCTCTTGTATCTTATTTATGGTTATGTTTTAGTATGTATTATTGGTAACCTTATGTGATCTGTTAGATTACAACATTGGTTCCATTGCCGGTAGTACATGTCTAAAATATATGCTCACATATCATACCAGAGCAGGAGATCAAGGACTGGTGGGACCGTAAAGTTGCGAACTACTTGCAAAATTACGCAAGACGAAACAGATTAATAGTCGCTGAAGCTAGAGCCATATTTTTCACAGAGACACATGAAAAATTCGTCGAATCTGTGCCACAAATGTTGAAGCAGCTTCTGGATGAGAATACCGGATGCGACTAAAGAACAGCAGTTGCTAGATAAACTATTCCAAGGGGGACGAACAAATCTATCGGAGTGGTTTGAGAAAATCGCCGACGGCTTCTGTGAGGAGCAAGCAGTTGAAGACCGAACGTCGGGAGAAACTATCAAAGCAAAATTCTACGCAGATTTCACCTAACAATTCTTGTGCTCCTTGCCGACCTTGCTGTTCAAATTCTTGATAGAGAATGGAGCAGGCCACATCGTCGAACCTAGACCACCACTGTGCGAACATCCACCAAACACCAACTGGGTGGAGAAGCAGAGGAAGTGGGAGAAATTTATTGCAGAAAGGGAGTGGGAATACTTCCTGAGCAAGTGATTCGAACTATCCGGGCTTTCTAAAAGCGTCGGGTAGGCTATGGGGGGGTAGCTGGTCTTGTGTCGGAGATAGAGTATAGTGGATCCTAGTCGACCTCAGGAGGATAGACGTCACCAGTGATGAAAAGTCGACCGTAGAAGACTTGAAGAGAATAGTACTGTACGGAAGTATGTCAGACATTCAAAAACAAGAAAGGGACGAAAGATAGAAGAGAAGGGAAGCAAGACACGAAAGAGCCGACGGGCCGTGTAGAGAACACAACCCTAGGGAGACCGACCGTGAAGAGAATCTGCCAGAGTCGGGTCATGACCGACAGGAAGAGGGCCTAGAATAAGAGGTGTCCCCTACATAGGAAGAAGTATGGATAGAGAAACCAGAAGCTCTCCAATTAACAGCTCCCGGTGAAGGAACAACCCCTTTTCCACTAAATCCACATACCAGAATACAGACTATTGTCGAAGACGACCTCCGACTAAGAGCTGGTGACTATAGTATCTGGAGTCAACTAGGCAATGATACGTACACCGGATGACATCTTGTCATACGCCGATCGTTCGAAGGGAACTGGGTGACGATTCAAGCGGCACCATCCCTCCGAAGTATCCACTTGCTCTTACCGACACAGGAAGGAGAACCCCCCCCCCCCCCCCCCGCCAAGTATAGATTTTGAAGGAATAGAACACACAGAACTGCACACACAAAGTTTTAGTGGACCATCTACAGTAGAAATCCACAACAACCCACTATATGTCGAAGACGATTCGACCACCGACGGAGGTACCAATTCCGTCGACCAAAATTCCACAGGAGCGACTTCATCAACAATCCCACCACCTTCACACCACCCACACCTCCGACCCCGCCAACTTCTGAGAGCAGTGAAAGTGACTCAGACATGGGTCACGGAACAGCTCACATTCCTCTCTACGAGGGGGATGAAGACCCCAGACAACATTGGTTCGTCTGTGAGTCCATCTGGGATGCAAACCAGGTGAAGGATGAAGACCGACAGATGGCTCAGTTCGCGGGATCCTTATGGAAAAGGGCCCTCACCTGGTACATGACCTTTTTGGAAAGGCAACCCAGAGCATCGAAAGATGAGATTAAAGCACAGTTCTTATCCTTTTTCAAGACCCCAGACGCTAATTAGCACCTGGCCGCCAAAAAGCTCAAGACAACGCAACAAAAGCCAGGGGATACTATCTGCAATTACGATAAACACTGGAAGGACCTATTGATTCAATTAGATTATGTTATTGATGAGAAATTACTAATTCAATGGTTCCTTGCAGGCTTATCACAAAAAGTGCGCCGACACATCAGTCTGGAAACATTCAAGACATATGAAGATGCGCTGACCAAATCTCTGCAGGTGGAAATGGACGAAGACATGCCTGCCTATCCGACGGACCATAGGATAGAAGAACAGCTGGAGAGTGTGCAGAAGTCCTTGAAAGAACTATCCCTTAAAAATCAAGAAATCTGGTGTACTAAATGTTCGACGACCGGACACTCAAAAGATAATTGTCGACACGAATACAGCCGACAAGACGTCCGATTTGTGCAAACTAAAGTATTTTGTGATATTTTCTAGGAGGCTGGAGACCATTCTATGAAAGAATGTCCTTTTAACATGAAGAACGCCAAAGCTTCCTGGTGCACCATCTGTGAGACAAAAATTCATAATACGGCCGACTGTCAATTAAACCTGAAAAACAGACAGAACTATCAGGATGTCTACCAAACGAATGCAGTAGCGCAGAGCAATGAGAAAAATAATACCAATGACCAGAACAGGAAACGATACAAAGGCCGACGATATGAGCGCCGGTACGACAATCGCCAACAAGGGTTCGGAGGAAGAGGTCGATTCGTCAGAAATCGCAACATACGACCGCGTCGATCTACCCAGTGCTTCATCTGCTATAAAGAAGTGCATAGATGCGTAGACTGTCCATACAAGGACAGAACTGACCTTAAATTCTGTACACATTGTGGCGTAGGCAATCACTCTCTGGAGGATTGCCCTACAATGTTAGAAAAAATCAATAATAAGAAAAATGTTAATGTCTTGTCTTGTGTACAAAAGCATGATGTATTAACCACTAAAAATCTGCATATTGTCACTCGCCAAGGCACAAAAACAAGGCCTGATAACCCCCAAATTAGTAAAATTAAAAATACAAATGGTTATTTGGATCCTCTGAAGGAAAAAAAAACTTATCAAGAAGCCACCCACATATTTCAAGACATTGCACAGCAAGAAGACATTATTACCAGTCGACTTAGCACGACACAACAATTAACCCATCTAATCCAAACCGACCAATCCGTAGCCCAGTTCAATGATTTATTACACGAAATAAAAAGCACTAACTTTGGAAAACAAACTAAGAACATTTGTAGCCTAAATCAAAAAGACAAAAACGATGTCGACCCGCTTGTCGACCTAGAAATCGAGGGTTATCACGTCCAACAAGTGGTGCTCGATTTTGGGTCTCAGGTAAATATCATGACCAGGGATACATGGGAAAAGATGGGCCAACCTCGACTCTATGAGTCAGGCATTTACCTAAAACTCACCAACCAAGGCATCATTGAACCCATTGGGGTTTGGAAAGATGTCGACACGTCCATCAAAGGAATCTCAACTAAGGTTGATTTTGAAATCATCGACCCAAAAGAAGGATCTAGCTCCTTCCCAGCACTAGTTGGTCGCCCTTGGGGACAAAAGATGAAAGCCTCCATATCCTTAGGAAAATAACGAATTAAGTTAAAAGGAAATGGTCAAAAAGTCATTGTACCCATTAATCCTTCCCAAGGATCACCTTGGACCGAACCGATTGATGAGGAAGTCGATGTCAGACAGCTTTACCAGATCCATAACAATACAGACTATACCGAGCCAAACATCTATGGGGAGCTTCACTTAGGTAACCAAGACTCAATTGGATATAATTTAGATGTTGAATTATATGACTGGGAAATGGAAAATTATGAAACACAAGTAAGAGGGTGCTGGACTATACAAAAAGTACCGAAAAAACCCACCCGACAGTGCTTCATTGTCTCAACTATCCCCAAAGTCTTTGAAAACAAAATCAGGGAACGACCTACATTACAGCCGACCAATTTACATAATACCCAACTGCCCAGGTATAAGGAAAGAGAATCCCCCATTATGCATCTTGAACAAGTATCTAAAAATATTGGAGAACATGGCAGACTTCAAATCTTAGTGGAAACATTTACAGGTCAAGCAGCTAGATGGTGGAACACTCATCAGACAAAATTGCAGACTTGGACAACTGCTTCCACTTTCTTTGTCGAACGATTTGGTGGTAAAAAGTTAACACAGGACACTCAAATCCCTATCTTTGTCCAAGGCCAAGACCTAGAAGCACACATCAACCTTTGTGAAAAGGAGTGGAGATGGCTTGGACACAAAGATGAGCGAGCCTGGCCACATTTGTTCCCTTCAACCCTAGCCAACTTGCCTAATAAATGGTATAAGATGGAGGAAGCTAGGGGAGAAACCTTATTTTGGCATGAACTTAAAGCAAATTTTATTAAGGACTTCCAGTTCATTCCTCAAAATGACAAATTGGCCAGGACAGCACACCAAATCAAACAGTTTCTTCAACCAACAGAAAACCAACCCATCCAAGACCATCGACCAATCAAGGATTGTAACAAGATACAAGCTGAGTCAAACTCACAGTCGACACATTTAAACTTAGAAAATGAGCACACATAAGGCAAGAGCTTTAGATGGAAGACCGACCACATTGAAACAACCAAACCGATCTACTCAATCCTGAAAGTCGAGACCACCGACAAACCAGACCTAGACAGAATGACTGCAGCCGACTTTCCGGATACATTCTCACAGTTTAAAGAAGGAATTCAGCCGTTCAATGAAGCTAAATCACCAAAGTGGCTGGATGCCAAAGTGAAAACTAAGGAGGTCGACATTTCAAATGACGACCGTCCAAAAATAGCTAAGATTGGGGACTACTGGAACGAACACCAAACCACCGAAATCATAAACTTACTTAGAGAATTCCAAGATGTCTTTACAAGGGACTACGAAGACTTAAAAGGGTTAGTACAAGAAATGGGAGAAATTAAAATAGATACTAAACCTGATGTCCGACCTGTCAAGAAATGACCTTACAAACTAGCTCATAAGTATAAGGAGATAGTTAAGAAGGAAATAGACAACATGTTAGCAGCAGGGATCATTTACCCTATCGACCAGTTGGAATGGGCAAGTCCCATGGTCGTACAGCCCAAGAAGCATGACCCGACCAGGTTAAGAATTTGTGTCAACTTTAGGGAGCTCAACAAAGTCACACTCACAGATCCATTCCCCACCCCCTATGCTGATGAAATCCTGAATGAAGTTGCAGGCCATGAATGTTATTCCTTTACAGATGGATTTTCAGGATATAATCAAGTACCCATCGCAAAAGAGGATCAAAAGAAAACAACATTTGTATGTGAATTTGGGTCCTTTGCCTACAGAGTTATGCCTTTTGGGTTGAAGAATGCCCCTGCAGTATTCTCTCGAATTGTTGTCAAAACATTCCAAGAGTATATCTATAAGAACATGGCATTATATTTCGACGACTGGACTATATATTCCTCCTTAAAATATCACTGCACATGGCTCCGACTTATGCTGGAGATATGTTGACAGATACAACTCTCGCTCAATATTAAGAAATGTAATTTTATGACTCCCATAGGCATACTCTTAGGGAATGTTGTCTGCAAAGACAGTATAAAGGTCAACTTTGCCAAAATAAAAATCATCCTCGACCTAAAACCCCTAATAAACCCTAAACAGGTCCGGGTGTTATTGGGCCATATAGGATACTATAGGAAATTCATCAGACACTATTCCGATATGACTTACCCTCTGGAAGAACTACTAAAAGATGATCAGGAGTTTACATGGACAGAAGAATGCTAAATATCCTTTGACAAATTGAAAAGAAAACTGGTCGAAGCCCCCATACTTAAATTTCCAAACTGGTCGACCACATTTCATGTGCATATCGATGCATCAGGAATTGCAATTGGATCCATCCTTACTCAACCAGGGGAGGATGGGATGGATTACCCTATAGTATACAACAGTCGAAAAGTAAATAAAGCTGAAAGGAACTACTCGACCACTAAATGAGAAGCCCTAGGTTTTGTCTTTGCCCTCCAAAAGTATCGACATTACTTATTGGCCAACCCTTTCATATTTTATACCGACCATCAAGCTTTGAAGTACCTTGTTAATAAACCCCTTCATCATGGAAGAATTTTTCGATGGTTACTTCTTTTTCAAGAATTTGAGTTTGAAGTGGTGGTCTGACCAGGGAAGCTAAATGTCAGACCCAACCACCTATCACGTATCGAAATAGGGGAGGAACCGACTGGAATCGATGACGACTTGCCGGATGCACAATCTATTTCGCATAGAAGCAGTACCCGAAGAACTAGAAGAAATAGCTCAGTTCTTAGAGACAGGTCAGGCACCCGAAGGTATGAACACCAAGAAAAAACAAATCTTAGCTATGAAGGCTGCACCCTACAACCTCATCAATGGATTTTTGTACAAAATGGGGTTAGACGACATTCTCAGACGTTGTGTACTCGACCATGAGAGAGAAAAATTCATGCATGAAGCACACTATGGACCTGCAGGAGGACATTTTCAAGCGGATATAACTGCAAGAAAAATCCAACAGTCGGGCTTATGGTGGCCGACCATCCACAAGGATTGCAAAAACTTTGTTAGTCGATGCGATAGATGTCAACGACTTGGTCGACCTCTGCCGAGCACAAAAATTCCCTTGATATCTGTAAACCCTAGTCTCACATTCGAACTTTGGGCTATATACTTCATAGTACCTTTTCCTATCCCAGCCAAACGATCAGGTGCAAGATATATTATCACGGCAGTGGAATATGTCACTAAATGGGCAGAAGTTCAACCCGTCGATACATGTTCAAGTGAGGTAGCTGCTAAGTTTATCTACGAAAAATTTATCACTAAATTTGGATGCCCACTCACATTAATTAGTGACCAAGGATCACACTTTATCAATAAAACCATCAAAAATATGACCGACTAGTTTCACATCGACCACCGACGAAGCACTGCCTATCACCCTCAATCGAACAGCATGATTGAAGCTTTTAACAAAACACTAACAAAACGGTTAACCAAAATATGCAACACCAACAAAGACGATTGGGATGAGAAAATCCCTGCGGTTCTCTGGGCATATAGGACAGCATATAAATGGTCAACCGATCAAACCCCCTTTCGACTAGTCTATGGGCAGGAAGCAGTCGTCCCCCTACATTTCTGACAGTAGACACCTATTATTGCACAGATACTACATGTCGATGTCGAACAGGAAAGAAAGGACCGATTATTTCAACTCATTAAGCTAGAAGAACATAGAATCATGGCTATCCAGCATCAGGAAATTCACAAACAACAACACAAAGCTTGGCACGACCGTAACATCAAAAACAAAAACCTCTCGATCGGTGACCTTGCTTTACTTTATATTAGTCGAGTCAAAGGGAAACCCAAGAAATTACACACAGAATGGATGGGACCTTACGTTGTCGAAGAAATACATCCCAACAGTTCAGTCCGACTGATAATGTTACAGGGCCTAGTATTCCAGAAGCTCGTTAATGGAGCCCGACTCAAACGTTACAGAAACTGGAAAAAAATTAAAAAAAAACCCGACCTGAACCATCAAACAAAATCCATAAAAATATAGAAAATTCCAAAACAAAATAATACATCTGACACAACCAACCATGAAAGCAACTCACTACTTCGACAACCGACATCCTCACCATCGACCAGTCAGGTCGACCATTTTCACCAACAACATCGACCATCGACTTCGAAAGTCCCATCAAGCATTAATGGCCTCGAGCGCCGAAACAGATCCTCCATTAAATCACACTCAAGTATTGCAGTTAGACTATCAAGTCCGCCATTAATACACCCATTTTGACACTCAACCCCACCCATGCCTATAAATAATGGACAGTCAAAGGTTCATTCACCACACCACTTACCCTCCGAGCACCCACAATCTCAGTCGAACAAAGCACAAAAACCCTGTCACAACCCCAACCAGTCCGATGCAATGGCACCCAAACTAACCAGAGCCATGGCTAAGGCAAAGGAGCTACAAGCAGAGGACACCCCCTTGCTCAACCGCTTAAAGAACATAAAAAATGCAAAGGTACAAGAGGGCCCATTCCAGAAACTCTAGCAAGAGATCCAAGAGTGGGCCTATGTCGACAACCGAATGACCCAGGCCACTGAGAAAATTTGAAAAAGCAGCATCTTCAACTACCCTAACGCACCACTAATGGCAAGCTTCGGTGGGACGAAGGAAGCAACTGTTAAATTCATTATCAGTCGCTACCATAACGGCTGATTCTACTTCGACCAGCCGATTGATATCACCGGGGATGTTATCTCCAAGTTTACGGGTCTGTCCAACCAAGGCAGCCCTGTACCTATTGGGATCAAAGACGGGTTAGTCCAAGAACTTACGGGCTCACCATCGGGAAAGAATTCCAAAGGTTTGATGATCAGACAAATTACGACAAGGACGCCATAGATCGTGGCTAAAATCATAGCAATCACCCCTACATTGGCAGGTCGGGGCAGCGACATTAAACTGGAGATGTTGGAAGCGGTTGACACAATCGCGACCGACGGTCGGATCTACCGATGGGGAGATTATGTTGCCGACATTATCAAAACCATCTGCAAACGCTACCAGGAGACGGGAGGTATGATCAAGTTCCCCTCTCTCATTCTCTAGATTGTCATGTACCATATTTGTCCGGAAGGTAGTCCAGTCTTCCGGGAGCCGACCAAGTTCCAAATGCACCGTTTTAAACCCTTTTCACAAAAAGGCACCCTGCATGAGCTGGCACAGGGGAAAGTCTTCTTGGAAAACTGGTTCCAGTAGTTGAAGGTTCGCACGACGAGGTGGAGGGTGCCCTAGAACATCCGAAAAAACCTCCCTACTGAGTCTCATATCCAGTTAGAACTTGACCATACATCAGTATGGTACATGCGAGGTTAGGACCCCAAAGCACAGGACCTCGACTACTATCCAATGGTCGAGCAGATTTTCCGAGAGTTGACCAGACAAGCGTAGACAAAGATACCAATTCTAGAGGCTGTGAAACAAGTCGACTTCTCCATCATAGAGCCACTCACCGACCAGGAAAAAGAAGAGGATTACGAGCTAAACTTATACATCAGCACATTTGTGTCGGAGGATACCCCGACCATGCCCACTAGTCGGGTACACATCACTGTTAAACCTCCGACTGCAAAGGTAGTCGACCCTCAGCCAACAGAACAACAACAACCAACAGTACCACCACAGCAACAGACAACTCCTTCATCTCCATCAATCGTTGACCCCACTCAAGTACCAACAGGTGAAGTCGAAGGTAACGACCCAGAATATGCTTTATCTAAAATCATCATCAAGAAGACGGCTAAGGAGATAGATGTCGCCAGGAAAAAAATCAAGGCCCAAAAACTACAACAAGGTAGGGGTAAGCAAAAGATTATTCTGGTTGATTCGTCCGACGATGAGGAGGAACTAGCAGCCGCGACCGTCGACATAGTCGAGGATGCCTGTGCAAATAAAGTATCCGTTGAAGTTCAGTTTCAACAGTATCTGGACGCAGGAGCTCCACAGGGTCGGCCAAAGAAAGAAAAAAAGGCACAGACACCTCAAAATGTGGTCAACCTTGTGTCGACCCCTCCCCCCCCCATCCCCGACAACCATAATCGAGGAACAAGCAGAAGTACAGTAGGAAGACAATCCCCCTGAGGAATATCACCGCGCCATCCCGGAGGCACTCAGAGCTCTGGTCGACCAGGACGCTAAGCTTAAAGCTTTCTTCATGACACTTCCTGGACTATTTAAGTCGGCCCAGAAAATACAAACAAAATCTCCTCTCTATGCAAGCAAAAATCCATATTCAACTGTTATGATGACATTCACCCATGACCAACAGGGTGACGTAATAGGATCATCAAAGTCTGTCACAGAACCAATTGACACCGACGCCCAGGACATGGTACCCACTACACCTTCGGAAGCAGGTATCTCTTCTGACCAAAGTTCACAACACACTCTAGCCAACCCTTCGACCCCTGTCCATACCCCTACTCCATCCCCAACACCACCATCATCACAACCTCCTTCACTACCACCACCACCCCCAAAATCCCCACCACCAGAATTACAGCCAAACCCATCACAGCCACCATTATCTTCACAATCGGAAGTGGTCATACCACCTCCTCAAACAGAAAAACCCCCACCCTCCATACCACCTCCTCCAAAAGAAACGCCCCTGACTTCTATACCACCTAACCAACCAGAAAAACCCTCGACCTCCAATCCACCAACCACAGACCCAACCTTCTCTACTGTAGGTACCCAGGAGAAAGAGCAATAGGCAGACAAACAGAAGCAAAAGAAAGACCAGCATAGAACATCCGATCTCTGGATTAGCCTACAGGATGCAAGTTCCTTGGACGACACAGAGGTCGGCCAACTCCTTAAAACTGTGGCCAAAGAGTCAAAGAAAAGGACATATCGGAAAAATAAAGAGCTTGTAGCCAAAAATGCAGAAGAAGTCGAGTTTCTCGGCAGATGCAGAGCTCTAGTCGAGACCGTGGTACCAGGGCCCCTCGAAGTCGACACAGATAGACCACTTGAAAGAGCATATCAGCTCTTCGAGACGATGGTATCAACCGTCCAGACTCGGATGCAAGAGACCAAGGAAGAGAAAAAGGAGGAGACTGTTCGACTGCTCCTGGCCCAACACACTGTATTTTCGGAGGCATACAAGGTTCTACAGGATCATATGGAAGAATCGGTTGTCACTGAGGAAGTACTACAGGACTGGCCTAGTCACTATGCGTAGGTCTATCAGCAGACAAGGCAGGCGCGACAAGGCATTCAGGCTTTGGAAGGATGGAAGTTGACAGAGGCAAAACTGAGGCAGACCATTGAAGAACAAATTGTGATGGAGACCAACAAACTGCAGAAGCTAGAGCGAGAGGCACATCAGTGGGTTCAACAGGCCCTTCCCAACTTAGAGAAAGTCGACATCATCTGCCCACAGATGAAACGACTCATTAAGGCTGCAGAAGAGCAAAACCAACTGTTGGGTCCCAACATGTGGAGAACATCGCAGAAATGCCTATGTCCGAAAATATGTCGATCCTATCAAGTCTCACCACCTTAACAATCGATATCCAGAAGGCATTGCAGAGTTGGACTGACTTCCAGCATCATCTTGCCGTCACAGCTCCAGCTATCGTCGAAGTCTGCATCCAAAGGAGACTGACCATCCGTCTGCATAGTCCACCGCACGAGAAATACTGAATGGTTTGACAAGAGTTCATTTTTTGACCTCCCTGGTTCTTCGGGATGAAGAAACGTTTTGTTCATGGGGGATATGTAGAAAGGAGCAAGTCGACGAAGTCGACTGGAACGAAGACCGACTTAGTCGATCAGCCGACTAAGTCGATGGGCCGACTAGTCGACCAGTCGACTAAGTCGGTCGTCCGACTAACTAGAAAGATTAGTCGGCTAACTAACAGTCGTGTCGGTTCACCGAACCGACAGGTAGTTATTTTGTAACTGTTTGCAACTTGTATATATTAGGCTGTTGAGCCAAGAAAGAACTCAGTTCAGTTCTGTTCCTTGTATGAACTCACTACATTAATATAATATGTTTTCCTATCTATTCTTATCTCTTGTATCTGATTTATGGTTATGTTTTAGTATGTATTATTGGTAACCTTATGTGATCCGTGAGATTACAACACTATTGTTGAATGGCAGCCACATGTGAGACCAATCAATTGCAAAGTAACCATTTAGTTTCGTTGACCAGTCCCTACTCAATATTAGTCCATATGCTTCTGGTATATCCACTACCATAATATATACAAATGAATCAAAACATCTTTCATCTCCCCTATAACTTTAACAACATATATATCTAGTTGAATTATCTGAGATGGGGATGGTATGGGTTGGTCATTAATCATTTTACATACTGAAAGTGGCATGACACTTGATGAAGCCCCGAAATCTACCAAACAGTTATGTACATTATGATTAAAAATCTCAAATGATAACAGAAAAGGTAAAGTCTAAGATTTAGACTTTCCCCTAATGCTTGTTTCATTTACTTCATAATCAGATTATGATGGCTTCTAGGATACTACCAAGCTGTGGATTAAAATATGCTAGAATTTTCTTCCTTTGCTGAGGCAAATTACATAGCTCAAATATAGAAATGTTTTTGTTCATTTTCTTAATGTCTTCTATGATATCATACCCCATGCTTTGTTCTTTAGTAATCCCTGTTTTATTTTCCAAATTTTCCATATGTTTATTAATTGATGTCTTCATTGGTTTTTCAACTACTGGGATTGCCTCTTTTATATTTGTTGGATTGGGCTTAGGTGCGGTTTGAGCAGGACTAAGAATTTTCTTCACGTTTTCTCTAAACTTATTTATTTTAGGCCGTAACAGACTTTCATCCACTATTGTGCCTTTACTTCTCGTCGTGACATTAACTGATGAAACTTGACTTTCCTCGGTAGATTCATCTTCACTAAGCCCCAAAGTAGGTTCCCAATCCCAAAATACCATCATGGTTTCCTCATTTGTTTGTTCTATCTCATTAGTTTTGGCTTTCTCTTCTTCAAGATTTGTCAGCTGGGGATCTAACAACTGATTCATAACCAGAGTCATTGAATTAACCCAATGTAGACAACTCTTTTTAGAATGAGGTTTTTGGTGAAAAGTACAAAATTTATCCATACCCACTTCATTAAAATTTAAAGTAGTAGCATTATGCATAGGTGGTTGGGATGGCCCATTCTCTTCCTCTTTTTTGTAATAAGGGTTGAATGGATTTCTATAAGAACTATCTCCCTTATCCTTTTCCATGTCTACTATTTTATTTGACAATTTTTGCACCATTTTCACTACATTTTCTAGCACATTAGAGTGTTCTTATTTACGATTAGTCAATAGGAAAGGCCTTTTTCCTATGGTATGCTTCAAATGAGGTTTTGGAGTATGCTTTTCTATACTATCCAGATATGCCTCTAGTTTCTTGGCCTACTCATTGTTTTCCACCAATGTAACTTTACCAACCCTTTTCACAAACATTGTTATTGGTGGATCAAGTGTTGTAGTATAGTATTCTATTAGAGACTCTTCAGTTGGTTTTTTTGCAGCACTAAATTTGTTCACCAAAGTGGTGAATCTTTGATTAAATTATTGTACCTTTTAATTCTTTTCCATCATCCTAGATAGCAATTCTTTCATGACAGTGGCTATAGTTTTCTGTTTTCCAAATTTACCTAAGAATGCCTTTTCAAAACCATCCCAATTTTTAATTGAATTAGCTTGCAGACTAAAGTACCATGAATATTCTTTAGGTTAAAAAGTATATTGAACAAGTTTGAAAACCACAAGTTCATGGTCAACATTTAAGAGATTCAAAGACAAATAAAAACTCTTTAAGTGATCTTCTATAGAAACACCTTTTCCAGGATCAATTTTGGTAAAACCTTTTCTGGGGTTTTTGGAAAATCATGCAATGGAGAATCTAGGTTGAGTGGCATTCTTTCTCTCCATGAAGGTTTATTAACAACAACCATGATTCAAGTTGGAGACTGTGGTGGAGATTGACTAAAAACTAAAACTGCAGGGGATTCAAGATAGAATTGATAAAAAAGATGTACAATTTCTTGGATGGATAGATCTACCAATTCTTCTAAATTATCCACAAGAATTGAATCCTTAGTGTATGAGGCTACTTTCTTGAAATCTCGCCTTCTAGGTTAAGTGGGGATAACTCTTAACCCCCCAAGTTTCTTGATGTCGGGTATTGTATGTCTTCTAAACAAATATACTACTTCAAATGGGACATCATACACACATTCTGATTCTTCTTCCCCAGAACCTATCTGTTCTTGTTCTCTTTCTTGTAATTTAGGAAATGATCTCTAGGGAAAGTATTTTTTGATGTGGTTCCAATGTAATCTTCTCTGAAAAACTGATTTCCTCTACCAACCATGCACTGGATAGTGCCCTCCTTCTAGCACCAATTATGTTGATGCCTAGAAAAATCCCAGGTGCCAAGCAGTAAGGATTTTCCTCGGTAAATGATCCCAATTAGATCAGAAACCTTTTGGTGTGGGGAATTCATTTGGTTCATGGTTCTGGCTACCGTAGATTAAGTTCTTTAATATTTTATTGTTTACAGCCCAGTCCACCATTTCTAAGAATTTTTTTTTAAAGAGTGATATGTAGGTGCCTAAGCTAAATCCAGGTCTAATCTAGATCTAAAACTAAACTATTCTATCCCTGGACAGGGAGGAAATTTAGAGTTCAAAGTAATATACTGTAAATGCTCATAAATGTCTAACAGATAGCCGTACCAACACAATAATAACATTCACAGCAGAAAGAATACCATAGGTGGCTCTAATATAATTTAACCAATTATTACCCTGTCAACACAGACATTTATACAGATAACAGACATTCATGACCAAGTAAATAGTTCCAGGAGGTTAGAACAATCTCAATGTATGATGTACATAAGCAAGAAGAAATATTTCTATAGTATGCTTTCCACACATTCCGATTAAATCTCTACACATGCCCTTTGTTCCAACAAAATGATCCTTCTTATTAGAAAAGAGGTAGCTCTTTTACAACAATAGTCCAAAATTATTTCACCAGGAAAAATCCCCTATTATGGTGCTCTAAACCCCTATTTATACTAACTCTATTCATCACCCACGAGATTCCCAGGATTCTTATTCTCCCACGTGGTTGAATCTAATGGTTGTAAAAACGAACAAATAAAAACAAATTACACAGGTCTTGCCCTGATGGAAATACATGCTCCTTTATCTTTTTCTGCATCTTTGCATTGCAAAATTAATTTTGACCGTAGATCAGAAATCAACCAAGGTCACCCCCTCTTAATCCTGCTGTGTCTACATGATTTCACAGCTCTGAAATATTTCGTCTTTCATGCACCTTCAATCCCCGAAATAAACCTCAATCATTGATCTATATCAAACCTTCATCTTAGTCATTGAAAGATGTATCCATTTAACTGATTCGACAGATTTCAAAAGCTCATTTCCCCATCCTTGTTGAATCAACGGAAATTTTCTTCGTCGTTGATTTGACTCCACCTTTGATCTCAGATGTTGAAAGATGTAGCCCTTTAACCAATTCCATGGATATGAGAAATGTATTTCATTCATGCAAGTTGAATAGAAAAATTATTTAGAACCATAGATCTGTATATGCCATGAATCTCAGCCTTTGAAAACCACAACCTTTACCCGATATCGCAATCACCCATCCTAACTTCATTAACCATAATACGTGTAATACAAAAAGGGAACATCATGAGAGATATATTTGATTTGGAAACAACAATAATAATTTGTCAGTGGTGACTGTAACTAATCACCATATTTTTAATTGCAAATTTAGCACCCTGTTGAGCAAGAAAAAATATTTAGTTTAAGTTTCGGAAAAAGATTTCTCATTTTTCCCAATGGTTCACAGTCGAAAAAACAAAACAGAGGTTGGACGGATTAGATAATCTCAAATATGGATCAAATATGATTTGAATCATTAGATCACATAACCTTGATAGATCATTTCCGCCTTTGCATTTCCACTTCCTCTTTTTCGCTTTTTCCTTTTCTTGGTAGTTGGATCTATGTGGGGTCATCCCTAGAAATCGATATATGGATCACAAAATTTGGAAGATAGGACTCTAACCTTTTCATGACCAAAATTGTAACTTTCTGCCTCCTCTTTTCCCCTTTCTCCCTTCCAAAACATTCTCAGACGTTGATCTATGCAAGGCGATTCTGGACCGTCGATCTACGTAGAAATCAGAAAAGGGAAAGTCAAACTTTTCCAAAATTAAACATTAACTTTTCTTCCTCCTCCTTTCTGCTTACGCCCTTCCGGAAAGCGGAAATTGAAAGGCGGGCTTTCCAATGTGTTCAAAATTTAAATTCAATCCTTTCGCTTTCGCATTTCCGCTTCTGCATTTCTGATTCTTTCTGAACCGTTGATCATTTTGGAAGCTTTCTAAACTGTCAATCTATGTAGAAATCAGAAATCAGGATTCCAACCTTTACTTGACCAAAACCTGCATCTTCCGCTTCTGCTTTTTTGCTTCCTCTCTTTTGTTTTCCACCTTACTGAGTCGTTGATTTTCCTAGAACCCTTATAGACGGTTGGATCTATCTAGAAGTCGAAAATCAGGTTTGTAATCTTTTCATAAGCGAAACTTGCATCTTCTACTCCCGGGTTTCTGCCTCCACCCTTTCACTTCCACCTTTTGCAGAAAATGAAAATCAGAAGCCAGATCATCCAATTTTTACAAAGTTCAAACTTTAACTCTCTGACTCTGTGTTGATGTATTTGTAACTTTGGAAAGTATTCACTTGTATATTTTATATATTGTATTTCATTATACCTTGATTTTCCTATCGGGAGAGTCATTAATATAATAAATTCATGTAAAGTTAATGAGGTTAATTGTAAGTCGGGGAAATAGTCCCCACAATTGAGTTGAGGTTAACCCTCCTTGTTGATCAGGGGCACAAAGTCCCCACAGTTGAGGGGCACTAGGGTTATTAGACTCTCCTAGAGAATTCAACCCTAGTAAGTTTTTGTCAAGTATAAAACTAGTATAAATAGAGAGTGAGCCACTCTATTTGATACACACACTCACTCAACTGGGGAAAATGAGTGAGAGAGGAAGTGCTGGCACAAGTGAGAGAGATCAGCTATCAGAGATCATCTTTATGTTTCTAGGTTTTACTTTTGTTACTAGTGCTCATTCTATTTCTAAGGAATTTGTGGGGTTTTCTCCTTTATGGTTTCCTCGAGGAAAATTATTTGTGTCTCTTGTCTCTTGTGATTATTGCTGTGCATGTTTTTCTCTCAAATAAGATCCTAAGATCATAATGCTTAAATGATAAAAATATAACATGGTATCAGAGCTAACCTGAGAAGAAGACACTCTGTAGTTGTAGAAGCTAGGGCTTATTAATTTTTGGGTCTCTCTCCACATATCATCAGAAAAATAAGTCTAGGCTAACTCTCCATTGAAGGGAACATCTTTCTACCGAAGCATAATTTGATTCTGGGCATTTTCAATTTTTGCTGCGAAAAATTAGGGCTTTTTACAAAAGAGGAATTTTTGAGTGATCTCGACATAGGATTTATATCCTAATCAAAATCGAAATTTAGAGACCAGGGTCGATATTTTTGGTTGGGTAAAATTTTGGGAAAGTCAAACCCTAATTTGACCCTGGGCCTAAAAAACCATAGAATACTAAAACTAGTAGTTTTGGTACATTATCTATAGCTTCAGATTGATGTAGGATAAAGAGCTGAAAGTTTCACAAGACATAGATGAAATACTAATGTACCCTGTGTAAAACATTTAGCCATTGATTCGCTATATTGTGGGAGATATGATTCCTCCAAATTAGGGTTCCATCCTCTTGTAGGATTCATCCCTAAACAGGACACCTAGGGAAAATTTCTATATCTAGGGCTAAGAATATCCAAATGAAATTTCTAAAGCTGTTCCAGATAGGTCACGAACTGTAATTTCTATGGTAAAATTTTTATACCCTTATGATGAAACATGAACATGTGGTATTCTGTACAAGTTCGCTATGCTGAACAGTCCTCAAAATAAGTCACCTTGGGAAAACTATCATAACTCCCAATTGGTGAAACAAATTCTGCTCAAACCTATGGTTTTGGAAAGAAGATATATTGTGTTACCTCAGTAAGCAATTTTATACATAGAGGAGTAGTTCTTTCAGAGATACCGTAGAAACAGTACCAGTCATTTCTTCAGAGGAAATTGAAAAACTAGGGCTTCATGTTCCGACAGCTTCCCTCCACTGTTTTTAGAAAAGGAGTACATTGGACAGATCACCTTGAAGAGGAACATATTTCTATCCAATCATATCTTAAATATTTCAAGTTTTGAAAATTATGATTTCTCTGACAAACCCTAGATCAGCCAGATCCGGAAACAGGACGGACACCTCAAATCAATAAGATCTAATCTTTTGTTATTTACATTTGAGGTTCTCATTTGAAAATGACCTATCACACCAACTTGATGACGAACATGGTGAAGCTGAAAAATTCCAAGGATGGAAGTATAGGATTTGACTAGTTCTTAAAGAAAAACAATTAGACACCCACATAAGTGGAGAGGTTCTAGTTCCAGAAGGAGATGAGGCTAAAGCCTTACATAAGAAGAACTTGGTCAAGGCCAATAAGATCATTGTTGATTCAATCAAGGATCACCTTATACCACAAGTGTCTTCCCTAAATAAACCTACAGAAATGTTTGATTCATTTACCAAGCTATTTGAAGGGAAGAACATAAATCAGAAGATGACTTTGAGAAACCAGTTGAAGAATGTAAAGATCCAGAATGCAAAGACCATACAGTCATACTTTACATGGGTATATAAAATAAAAGAACAACTTGAAGAAGTGGATGAAGAAATAGAGAATACATAAATTATGATAACCACCTTGAATGGCCTCCTAGGATCAAGGGATTCATTCAAGGAATGTGTGCCAGAAGGAAGTGATTACCTTCAACAGAATCTGGGAAGAGCACACATAAGATGAAGCTCAACTCATAATAAGAGAAAGAGAAGATGGGAGCAACTGGAGATCAAGCTCTCATGATTCAAAGAAGATCCCTCAAGCTGTGAGGAATATGAAGAACTCAATTCTTGAAGAACCTCTTATCCATCTTAGCATTTCGATAAGAAATGATGATGTCATGAATGAAGAAGATTATGAAGCAGAAGGATAAAAAAGGATTCTACCCACGAAATGAATAAAGAGAAGTATTCAATTGTCATTTCATGATATTACTTTGTTATGCATTTCTTTATATTCAGTTGATGTGTTATGCATGATAGAATGTTTGCATTAATGACATTATACTACTACTATGCATGTTATGCGTAAGTAGCCGATGGTGCTATACAACTCTCCATTTCTACTTATCTATAATGAAACCTCTTTTTTGACATATTGGATTAGTGCACAATCTCAATGATTTCATGGTAGAGATGGAAGGCATCTAAAAAGTTTCCATGAGATATGGATGAATGTTGTATTGGATAAAATAGTTGCATGATCATATATTTATGCATAGGAATTTTCCATTATGAATATGCCTTATGAAATGTTTCTAACCATACAAATGCATTTGACTTGTAGGAAAGATTGCATACAATCGCCTGCAAGAAAATAAGGATGAGACTTGTTTCGAAGAACAAGTGACAATAGTTTAAGAAATAATACAAAATAAAGAATGGTATGAAGAGATTTCAAAAGGCCTCAGACACAGTGTAGTTATGTAACACTGTTGAGAGACATCATTGATGCAGAACCTTCCATCTATGAAGAAGAAGCCAAGAGGAAAGGGAAGGAGAGTACCACTTCAAGAAGAATTATTTCTAGGATGTGGTATCGAGACCTGAAGGGAAGTTCGTAGTATCTTCCATATGGATCTACGAGATCCATCATGTAGTAGATGGAAACATTGTGGAATACAAGGCAAGATTCATAACACAAGGCTTCTCACAGAAAGAAGGCATAGACTACGAAGAGACATTTGCAGCCACTGGAAGTTAAGACACATGACAGGAAAAATCATGTGTGCAAATTAAAGAAGGCCTTGTACGAGCTCAGAAAGAACCCATGGGATAACATATACAAGAGGAGCTTGAAGATCAACTAGAGTGATGAAGATCTTAACCTTTTATACAAGGTTGAATATGAAATCCTATAGAGGATGACAAGCTCATAGATGGGTGCGATAAGAACGCTTTCAAGATATAGGATCTTGGTATTCAGTGACCCTATATGGATACATAGACTATTAGTAGTAGAGGAATATACTTGTCACTCTAGTAGAGAATGTTTCAATGCATAAAGTATTAAAGGTAAAGGGAGAATGATGCTCCACTTTAGAGGGAGTGACTGCAAAAGATCTCGAGGTTTGACATGGTACAACAGGATGGATACTTTATTGATGGCTCTAGGATTTACTAAGAGTAAAGAGGATTCCAACCTTTACTTCAAGGTTGAAGGTAGAAGACCAGTGGTGCTCTTTTTATATGTCGATGACTTGTTCCTGACAAAAAAGTGGAACTCATTAAAGTTGCAAGAAGGATACTTGTTGCCGAGTTCAAGATGAAGGACTTGGATATGATGCACTGCTTTCTAACCATGGAGGTGTGGCAGAGTATGGATGGAATCCCCCTTGGAAAAGGGAAGTATGCAATGGACATCCTAAAGAGGTTCAGGATGATGGACTATAAGGCCAAGATCACACCTATGGCATCGAAACTAAAGCTATTAAGTGATGCTTCATCAGGGTCGGTTGATGCTACGATGTATCGTCAGATGATTGGGTCATTGATGTACCTAACAAATACGAGACTAGATATTTTCTTTGCTGTGAACACATTGAGCCAATTCCTAACGAATCCTAGACATGTTCACTTGATTGCTGCAAAGCATATTCTAAGGTACCTGAAGGGTATAGTTGGTTATGGGCTCAAGTATGAGGCGACTAAGAAGATTAACTTAGAAGGTTATGTTGATTCAGATTGAGCAGGTAGTGCCATTGATAGGAAGAGCACTTCGAGGTGTTGCTTCAATTTGGGATTAGGTGTGATCTCTTGGCTTAGCAGGAAGAAGTCTTGGGTGGCACTAAGTATAGCCGAAGCAGAGTATGCCGTAGCTTGTTCAGCTAGTTGTGAGGTAGTGTGGTTGAGGAAGCTACTATCTGATTTGTTTGATCTCCAGTTGGATGCTACTTGTATATATTACAATAACCAGAGTTGTGTGAAGCTATAGGAAAACCCATTGTTCCATGACAAGTCAAATCATATCGAGATAAAATATCACTATATCAGGGATATGGTGTAGACAGGAGCAATGAAGCTCCAGTATGTTGTGATAGACAAGAAGATAGCTAATGTGTTGATGAAGCCATTAGCCAGAGTGAAGTTTGAGTACTTCAGGGAGAAGCTTGATGTTCTCCAGTTCAAGGTTCCTTCCATGGGGAAGTGATGAGTCCATGAGCCATTCTAACATGGTGGTAGGATAGGCCTCCCATGGTCAATTGTAAGTGCAGATCCATTCTAACATGGTGGTATGTTGGGCCTCACATGGTCAGATATAAGTTCTGAGCCATTCTGACATGGTGGTGGGCTGGGCCTCCCATGGTTAGATATAAGTGTTGGATGAGCCTTTCTGACATGGTGGTAGGTTGGGCCTCCCATGGTCAGATATAAGTGCTGAGCCTTTCTGACATGGTGGTAAGCTGGGCCTCCCATGGTTAGATATAAGTGCTAGATGAGCCTTTTCGACATGGTGGCAGCTTGGGTCTCCCATGGTTGGATGTGAGTGTTGTGCCTTTCTGACATGGTGGCAATCCGGGCCTCCCATGGTCAGATATAAGTGAAGGATGACCCTTTTTGACATGGTGGCAGGCTAGGCCTCCCATGGTCAGATGTGAGTGTTGGGCCTTTCTTACATGGTGGCAGGCTTGGACTCCCATGGTCATATGTGAGTGTTGGGTTTGCCATTATGACATGGATACTTGATGTGTTCCTCCCATGTTCAGATATAAGTGTTGGGCGAGCCTTTTTGACATGTTGGCAGGATGGGCCTCACATGGTTAGATATAAGCATTGAAGAAGATGAATACCTACCTAGAGGATAGGCCTACAAAAAACATGAAAATGGGGATAGCTCTGTAGAACTTCTTGTGACAAGTAGAATTGGGAGATAGCATCATTTGATTGAGATAGCGGAAGAAGTGATGATGTTGATCTAGTGATGATCCAGCTTTGGTGATGATCCAATGATGATGCATATTTGATGATGATTCAATGATGATTCGACTTTGATGATGATCCAGTGATGATCCAACTTTGATGATGATCCAGAGAAGAAGACTTGTGCTAATGAATTGTGTCAAGAGAATACCTTCCTAGTTAAGAGGGAGTGTTGATGTATTTGTAACTTTAGAATGTATTCAATTATATATTTTATATATTGTATTTTATTATACTCCGATGTTCCTATCAAGAGAGTCATTAACATAATAAAGTCATGTAAAGTCAATGAGGTTAACCCTCCATTGTAATTCGAGGCAATACTCCCCACAATTGAGTTGAGGTTAACCCTCCTTGTTGATTAGATGGGAAAAGTCCCCACATTTGAGGGGCACTAGGGTTATTAGACTCTCCTAGAGAAGTCAGCCCTAGTAAGTTATTTTCAAGTCGAAAAATAGTATAAATAAAGAGTGAGCCTCTCTATTTGAACACACACTCACTCAACTGGGGCACATGAGTGAGATAGGAAGTGCTAGCACAAGTGAGAGAGATCAGCTACTGGATATCGTATTTATGTTTTTGGGTTTTACTTTTTCTAATGGTGCTCATTCTATCTCTAAGGAAGTTGTAGGGTTTTCTCCTTTATGGTTTCCCTGAGAAATTTTTTTTCTGTTTCTTGTCTCTTGTGATTATTGTTGTGCATGTTATTCTCTCAGATAAGATCCTAAGATCATATTGCTTAAATGATAAAAATATAACACTATTTATTTCCACTCTCGTGATTTCTTGGTCGTTGGATCTTGATCAGAGCGATTCTCAACCGTTGATCTTAAATCAGAGCAGAGTTTTTGTAAGGATTGTTTCTCGGTCGTGCCTAGGTATTTTTTACTAGAATCACACTTTAGGATTAGGGAAAAATCTTCTGCTCGAGCTTCTAGGAAATTCTAAGTATGCAGGGAGGTTTTTTCTGACATGGGAAACAAGTGTAAAAACAAAATAAAGGAGGGGCCATAAAATGTAAAAACAATTTGGGGAAGTAGATGCAGTAGCAACAAGAAGATATGTTGAAATAGTTGGAGGAATTACCATAATTACTTATTCAAATTAATCTAACTTATTGTCCCTGTTATGAGGTTGATCAATGTCATTATAATGATATCACCACCAAAGAATGATGGTTCATACCATTTACAAAATCCTACATTAAAGAAGATTTTATTGTCTTAGGGAATGGTCTATTGATCCTTCCTCTAGATTAACAGTTTCATCAATAAGGGGCCAAGGAATGGTTATTTGACCCTTCCTCTAGCATGACTATATTCATGACTAGGGTGATATTGGGTAAGGTTCAACTAATGCTTCCACAATATTAGTATTCTCATTGAACAGGGGTAGAGTAAGTGATGGCAAACCTTTCCTACAGGAGAAGGGTTAAGACAACCTTAATCTTGTAGAGAGTTATCATTTAGAGGGATTCATTGAAGAAGTTCCTAAACCTTCCTCCAACATAGTATTGTCATATACGATGAGAATAAAGGAGGATTGGTTAACCATTCCACAAGGGTTGTATTTTCATTACAGGTCATCCAATCGAAGGGTTGGTGAACCCTTCCTCAGGCATAGTCACCAAATATAGGTGGATCTGAGGGAATGTTTGGTAAACCCTTCATCTAAAATATTATTCTCAATGGTGGAAATAATATGTTAGATGAAGGGTGAACTAAACCTATATTAATAATTTTATTCACATCACATGGTATCCAAGGGAAGGATTCACTAACCTTTCCTCAAACTTATTTTTAAGGTAGGGAGGGATCTTGAGGAAAAATTTGTGAGTGCTTCCTCAAGAATATAAATATTGTTTGAGGGAACCTGAATAAGGATTGACCAACTCTTCCACCAACATAGTATTTTTTTAGGAGGTGCATGGAAAAGGGTATTTCAACCCTTCCACTAATAATGTAGTATTCTCATAAAAGAGAATAATAGAGAAGGGTTAGTTTACCATTCCTCGAGGATCTTATTCATGTAAAGATGTATTTGGTGGAATATTTTAGTTTTTGTTTGTGTGGGGGTATTAAGAAATGCATGAGAAATATATGATAGTTATTTCGACATAAATTATCAATCTGGGGAGATCGTAAACTTAGAGGCGCAAGGAAAATATATGCAGGATGAGAGTGACACTAAACTATTCTAATGATTGAAAAGGAAACACATATGACTGAAATCAAAAACTCATGCGATTGAAATCGAAAACATGCTACCAACTTAGTCTAAGAAAACACTTGCTACTGGAATTGAACCTAATTTATGAAAGCATGAAATGACATGAAAAGAAAACTAATCTAGAAAAGTATCAAATTTTAGGAAATAAACTAGTCTAAAACAATCAACATTTGACATGTGAGCTCACATAAAATCAACACTACTAATGCATATTAAAGAAATCAAGATCAACATGGAGAAATGAAAATACTTGTATTAAATTATCAATCCATTACATAGCAATCCATGACTAATCTCTCAAATGACATAAATTATTTCTCTACTTCCACACCGCTAAAGAGTCCTCCTCCAAAATGAGGAGTGGACCCTCTTATTTATACATGAATTATTTGGATAAAAAGATAAACAACTCATAATTACAAGTCCACTTTTATCTCAACCTATCCCTTCAAATCCTCCATAATATCTTTGATACTATATTCAATCTCCATGATCTTTTCCCTTGAATATGCTTGAATCATTATCCCAAATCTTCTTCCAATCTTCAAATCTTGAAGATGAAATTCGAATTTGAGGCTAGGTGGTGATTTTTTACTTTGTTAAACTCTTCATATATTCCTACAAACATCATAAAACTCATACAACTTTGAGATATAATGAAAGTATGTTAATTTTCTTAATATTTAACCACAAATTATCTCAAAATACTTAAAAAAAACTAATTTGGAAAATACAAGGTAACCCATATTTATTTATGAATATGGTATAGGGAATGGCTAATGGAGTGATGAATAGGGGTGAGTGTGAGAAATAGTAAAGGATAAATAGGATGAAAATATGACATTTGGGTGACCAAACATCCCCCACAACTGAACTTGTTGCATGTCCTCATGCAACTGTACATAAGTTTTTTAACTTTGGCTTTGCATGGAAATATTTTTAACAATAAATCATTCCATGATGTGAAATAAATAATTAGCAACTGATTTTACTTATGGTTGGTTCTTGTGTGACAACCATGAATATGACAAATGTTGGTTCTTGTGTTAACAACATTCATTTTTATGGCTGCATAAGATTTGAAAGTATACATACACTGGAAATGATAAGCCATCAATGTACATTTTCTTCATGTTTATGAATTAGGCCAAAATCAGATCAAATTGTAACAAAGTGTAATTTGGAAGAGACATGTTGTTCAATGTTAAATGATATGATGGTATGTGTAAATGGTAATGAATATACAACCCCCCCCCCCTCAACTGAAGATGTGCTTAGTTTATGAAAATGAGTGAGATAATGTAACATGGCGAGGGGATTTTCCAAATTCATTTAGTTTCTATAATTTAAGGAATTACATGGTCAAAAATTAGAAAACAACATACCTCCGCTTACCCAAAAATTTGATGAACTGTGCAAATAAGATGTGGTTGATGCTGTTGTCAAATCATGGACTGTGAAATAAAGGAACCTGAACCATTGATTGGTTGAATGAAGTAAAAGGATCAAATTTGAATGTGGAACTATGGTACTCTCATATGGTTAGAAGTATGTTGCAAACCGCTAATCGAGTCAAGAAAATCATATAGTCTGCACCTGCTACAAAACTCGATGGTAATATTCTCACCATCCGAATAAATATGTCGATGTCGAGCATGGAAATAAATCATTGGATTATTGGTTGTTAGAATAGTAATCCATCATTAGTACCTTATTTACACTAATTATTCAATTTTATTTCTTTTTAAATATTTAATACACTACGAGGTGGACTAGGGGTGCTTAGGTGGACAAATGCCAAGTCATAGTGGGCCTTTCACACCCACATGAGAATTATAGCTCAGTCAACATCCACATATGCATACCCATTATTGAGGGCGCACTAACATTCATTGAATGTGGACATGCGAGTTGACTTGGAGCAATAGAGTGGGATTTTGGCCAAATTTGTCTTGATTTGGTGCAATAAATGCTGCATTGAGACTCTAAACCACCCAGTTTTCCACAACCATGTTGTGCAAGGTGTAATAGTTGGTCCACAACACATCAAATATGAATACTCAACAATTCGTGGCTGTTTGGGGTGATTTGGGATATGATTGGCCCACCTAGGGGGGTTTGATGCCATTTTGGCAATTTTGACTTGTATGCTCACCATTGGATTCCAAAGAATCATGAAACTCTTGTATTGTATTATATACCTAATAATAACATGTTTCATTGTTAGACAGTATGAAATTATCTTGTTTTTGTTCACATTGTGTGTGTAATGTTTCTTCTAATTTGATGGTTTTTGCTAATTCTTGCACCAAATTTGATTTGTGAGCTTCACTAATGATCCTAGATTCTCCTATGGTTTGAACTAGTCACCTAGTGGTTCAAATTTCTCACATGGTATTGTTGATGTAATTGTAACTTCAGAATGTATTCACTTGTATTTCTTATGTATTGTAACCGGATGTTTATTCCGGGATGTGTCTGTAATGTACTTGAGTCATGTCATGCCCCGATGTTCCTATAGATAGGTCTTATAATGTAAACAAGTCATGTCAAGTCATTTTGGGTAACCCTCCTATTGATCAAGGGTTAAATTCCTCGTAGTTCCGGGGCACTAGGGTTATTAGACTCTCCGAGAGAAGTTGGCCCTAGTAGGGTTTTGTCAAGTCGGGAATTAGTATAAATAGAGAGCTAGCCTCTATATTCATCACAAACTCATTCACACTCAGTTGTAGCATATATCTGAGGGAGAAGAAAACACGGGGGCTAGGAAGAAAGAGGTTACTACTGTCGGGAGATCATCTTACTATTTTGGGGTTTTACATTTGGTGTTGATTCTCTCTCTGAGGAAGTTGCGGGGTTTTCTCCATTTATGGTTTCCTTGAGGATAAACATTGTGTTCATTGTCTCTTGTGTTTGATTGTTGTGCTTGTTATTCTCTTAGTGAAAAGATCCTAATATAATGCTAGCTTAATGATAAAAATATAACATGGTATCAGAGCTAACCTAAGAAGTAGACACTGTGCAGCTGTGGGAACTAGGGATTCCTACCTTGTGGTTCTCTCTCCACATATTTTCAGAAAAATAAGTTTGGAATAAATCTCCTCCCTAGTTCGCATCTTTCTGTCGAAGCAGAATCCAATTATGAGGTTTTTTAGTTTTGGACGCGACACTGCTGTCGGAAATTAGGGCTTTCCATAGAAGTGGAATTTTTAAGTGATCCCACACCTAGATTGATCCCCTCCTCAAAATCAAAGTTTAGAGATAAATATCAAAGCATTTGGTTAAACAAAACTCCGAAAAAGCAAACCCATAGTTTGCTCCTGAACCAGCACTACAGAATTTCAACTCCAAGTCCATATCCAACATCTTGACCTGGTAAGATCTAAATATTTTGTATTTCCATTTGAGGTTCTTAGTTAATATGTCTCATCATACCAAGCTTGATGAAAAGCTTGAGAGAGATGATAAATTCCGAGCCTGGAAGTATAGGATCGCCCTAGTCTTGGAAGAAAATGAGTTGGAATCCTATATCAATGAGGAGGTTCCAGTTCCAAAGGGAGATGACGCTAAGACATTACATAAGAATAAGTTAGTTATGGATAAAAGGATTATTGCTAATTCAATCAAGGATCACCTCATACCATAGGTGTCCTCCCTAAAGACACCTAAAGCTATGTTTGATGCCTTAACCAAACTGTTTGAAAGGAAGAACATAAACAGGAAGATGACTCTGAGAAACCAATTGAAGAATGTAAAGATCCTGAATGTTGAGACCATCCAGTATTACTTTACAAGTGTATCTCAGATCAAGGAACAACTGGAAGTAGTAGATGAAGAAGTGGAGAACGCAAAGATTGTGATGACCACCTTGAATGATCTACCTAGGGCATGGGACTCTTTAATTCAAGGAATATGTGCCAAAAATAAGTTAGTCAAGTTCAGCATACTATGGGAAGAATTCTCTTAAGAAGAATCTCGGATAGCAACTCGAGAACAAAAGATGGGGAGTGAATATCAAGCTCTCACAGCACACACCAAGAAAACTAGAAGGGACCATCATCACTCCAAAGGTAATTCTTATCACTCTAGAAGAGATTGGTCTATTGTTAGATGTTACACATGTGATGAGAAAGGTCACATATCCAAATATTGCCTTAACAAAGGGCACTCAAAGAAGAAGAAGGGAAACAAGAGAAGACATCATGGTCATGATGCAAAGGATGATGAACTTTCCACAAAGAGAATCAGTCAAGAAAGTGATTATTCAAGTAATGAAGAATATGTGCTAATATCCACTCTCACAGGAACTATATCACATGGAAGCAATGATTGGCTCATATATAGTGGTGCTTCCAAGCATATGACAAGATTCAAAGAATCATTTGTGAAACTATCTGAACATGAGTCACCTCACAAGGTGAAACTTGGGTATGACTACCAGTATCCAATAAAAGGTAGTGGTGAATCCTCCTATAATCTAGACTCTAGAAATTCCATGAAGATGAAAAATGTATTGTTTGTACCAGGACTAAAGAAGAACCTCCTCTCCATATCTGCATTAGATGCAAAAGGAATGAGGGTTGCTTTTGTATATGGCCAAGTTCTTATGTGGCCAAAGGGAAATACTTTTTACGATGCAATAGTGATTGGGGAACAAGAAGGAGGTCTATACAAATTGAAGGGAAAACCAGAACAATATTTGGTTCATGACTCAGTAGAACCAAATGAACTTTGGCATAGAAGGCGTGCACATGTACATTACAGGGCACTACTACTTGCAAGCAAAGCTATTGAATGTCTTCTAGAATTGCAAGCAAAACATGATGGTGTTTGCAAAGGATGTGCACAAGGAAAGAACACAAAGAAGACATTTCCAAGTAGCGAGAGAAAGGAAAAAAGAAATATTGGAAATCATTCACTCCGATGTGTGCGGTCCGATGTCATCCAGTTCATTGAGCGGGTATGTATACTATGTTTCTTTCATTGATGATTTTTCTAGGAAGACATGGATATATTTCATGAAGAACAAAGATGAAGTATTCAGCAAGTTCAAGGAATTCAAAGCCTTGATCAAGAAATACACTGAAAAGAAGATCAAGACTTTTCGATGAGATAATGGCGGAGAATTCACATCAAATGAATTCAAAGAGTTATGCAAAGAATCAGGGAGTAAGAGGGAGTTGTCCACTCCATATAATCCAAAAAATAATGGGATTGCATAAAGGAAGAATAGAACTATCATGGAAGCTGCAAGAGCAATGCTTCATGATCAAGATCTTCTTATGCATCTACGGGCAGAAGTTGCCAGAACAGCAGTGTATGTACAAAACCGTACTCCGCACAGAGTACTCGAGAACAAGACACCTAAAGAAGTATTTTTTGTCAAGAAACCAGAAGTCAGACATCTTAGAATATTTGGCTATCTAGTGTACATACACATTCCAAAAGAGAAGAGGAAAAAATTAGATCCTTCAGGAAAGAAGGGTATATTTGTGGGATACTTTGAAAGCTTGAAGGCTTATAGAATATACTTCCCAGGATTCAAGAAGATCGACATCAGTAGGGATGTGAAATTTGATGAAGACTCAGCTTATTACAAATCCATAAAGAGATCTGCTGAAGAACTTGAAGAAGCAGAAGCACCCAGAATTCATGATACAACCATGAACGAAGAAAATCAAGAAGAAGATCGATAATTTGAAGAACCACAAGAACCTGTAGATCCACCTCATGAGAAGAATCCTCACAAGAGGAAACCTACTTGGGTATGAGAAGCTATCCAAGGTGTAGAAAGATATGGGGCTCCAGAAGAGAATCACAGAGAAAGAAAGAGGACCAGATCCTGCTCCAGGTATGTAGCATTATTATGTGATTTCATCGATAAAGAACCCTCCAATTATGAAGAAGCGATAGAATGGAAGAATGGAAGCATGCTATGTTCGAAAAGTATCAATCGATCATGAAGAATGATGTTTGGGATTTTGTCCCAAGACCAGAAGGGAAGTCAGTTGTAACTTCCAAATGGATCTACAAGATCAAGCATGCTGCAAACGGCAGCATAGAAAAATATAAAGCAAGATTTGTTTCTCACAGTTTCTCCCAGAAAGAAGAAATAGACTATGAAGAAACCTTTGCACCTATAGCTAGATACACTTCCATCAGATCAGTACTTGCTCTGGCTGCAGTAATGAAATGGAATATACACCAAATGTATGTCAAGACTGCTTTCTTGAATGGTGTAGTGGAAGAGGAAGTGTATGTGGAGCAACCACTCGGTTTTGAGACACATGACAGGGAGTCTCATATATGTAGATTGAAGAAAGCCCTGTATGGTTTGAAATAGGAACCCAGGACATGGTATGGTAGAATTGATAGCTTTCTATCCAGTTTGGGATTTACCGAGAGTAAAGAATATTCCAAGCTTTACAACAAGGTTGAAGATGGCAATCCAGTGATGCTCCTACTATATGTAGATGATCTGTTTGTAACGGGTATGGATGGGCTGATTGCTGATACAAAGAGGAAGCTTACTTCTGAGTTCGAAATGAAGGACTTGGATTTGATGCATTATTTTCTAGGCATGGAGGTGTGGCAGAATGTGGATGGAATATTCCTCAGACAAGGGAAGTATGCAGTAGAGATCCTGAAGAGATTTGGGATGATCGAATGCAAGGCATTAACCACACCTATGGCATCAAACTTGAAGCTATTGAGTGATGCTTCATCTAAGTCGGTTGATGCCACAATGTATCATCAAATGATTGGGTCCTTGATGTACCTAATGAATATGAGACCAAATATTTTCTTTGCTGTGAACACCTTGAGCCAGTTCCTCACAGATCCGAGACATGTTCACTTGATTGCTGCAAAGCATATTCTAAGGTACATAAAGGGTACAGTTGACTATGGGCTCAAGTATAAGACTAATTAGAGGATTAAACTGGAGGTTTATGTTGATTTAGATTGGGCAGATAGTCCCATCGATAGGAATAGCACTTCAAGGTGCTGCTTTAGTATGGGATCAGGTGTGATCTCTTGGTTTAGCAGGAAGAAATCCTGTGTGGCACTGAGTATAGCTGAAGCAGAGTATGTCACAGCTTGTTTAGCTAGTTGTGAGGTAGTATGTGTAACACCCCGGTTTTGACCCCATTTGCATGATGTATATATTGTAATTAATCATGGTGAGGAGCTCAAGGCAAAATCCCCACCATCTATTTGGTTGTGTATGTTTCGGCAATGGGGATAGTTGCCGATGGTATATCGTGCTATTTGGCACATTATAATTCGGCATCATGTAAACACGCACATCGAATAAAACTAAAACCACAACCAGCTATGGCAGTGCAACATTGAATGAAAAGGGCATGGTTCCAAAGGATAAGGGTGTGGGGGATGTCAAACCTTGGTCTATGGGGAAAAACCCATGTGTTGCCACCTTGTTGTGTTTTGCCACCTTTCCTTGTCAACCTCTTCAATGTTTCAGCTGGTGGTTGAGGCAGTTATTTCCTTTGGGAGTGGGATGGCAGGACTGTCAGTCCTTTGCCCACATGCCCACTCCACCCACGACTTTCCATTCACTCCATTCCATCCACGGATAGGCACTCTCTCCAGGGTCTGCTCATCTTCCTCACGTAGAGGTCGGCTCTGTTTTCTTCATGCACTCTCCACCACGCAGGATCTCGGTGGTTTTTTTTCGTTCTTTGCATTTTTTTGTTCACCCGCGCGCATACGCTTTTGCCTGTTCACTCTCACGTAGGGGGCGTGCTGTTTCTTCTCACGCGGAGCTGAGTGAGAAGGGTGTGCGATTCTGTTCGGGGAATACTCACGCAGAAGTCGGGTCTGTTTTCCTCACGCACAAGCAGTGGTCCTGCCGGATCTCACGCAGCTAGGAGAGGAGCTGCCTTTCAGTGGCCATTCACGTTTTCTACATAGTGGAATTGGGTATTTTTTCCTCTTCGTTTTGTGGTCTGGTGCAAGTTCCCTCACGTACAGACTGTTTGGGGTCATTTTCCCATGCTGTGAGCCGCGCTCACTGCTTGTGTTTTGGGGCTGTTGTCTTCCCCACCTTTTGTTGGTTGTGGTGCTCAATTTCGTTTTGGGCCACTATGGATTTTTAATCCATTGGTTGAGTTTCCCTCTGTCCATGCTGGGAGTTGGATTCTCCCTGTTTTGGGACTGTGTAAGATGCCCAACCATTACCTAGAGTAATTGTGTGTGCTGTGGGCTGTTGATTTCCAACCTGTTGGAGGAAGTTCCTTGTTTTGGGATTGTGGATTGCTGCTATCTTTCATTGTGTGTTTGTGGCTGCTGAAGTACCCTGGTCTTGGGTTATAGCTGAGTTGTTTTGGCCACGTTAGGGCCAAGAACAACTCCGTGTTGCCTTGTGGGCTTGAGTTGTGCTCATCATTTGTTGGGATTATCCATGGTCGTCTTTACTTCTTCACCGGGCTGTGAAGGATTGTTTTGCTGCGGTATGCAGTGGTTGGTCTTCGGACTGTGCTGGCTTGGCTGATTGTGGAAGGACTGGTAAACCCAGCGGTGCTAGTTTGGCTGATTGTGCCCCTCGACTATGTGTAAGCCTGCGTTGACCCTTATCCTTGGAGGAATCATGCCCAGCTTGGGGGTGGTAGCGCTATTGAGAGATTGATGAGCATGCTGGCCTATGGTTGGGTGGAACGTTGCAGGGACGTAGCTGGTTGCGGGGCAAGTTCTTCATTGAAAGATAAGTGTTGCTGCTAATTCATCTCTGCAATTTATATTGATGTTTAATGAGTTATGATGAACATGCTGAATGCTGGTTTATGAATATGTTGCTTCCGCTGAATGATTGAGGAGTTATGCATTTGTGTATGCTTGTATATTTCATGCATCCTTGTCATTCATCATGTTTAAGCTTTGGATTTCAGCATTTCATTTTTGTTCATGTTCACCGGGCTGTTTGCCCGGCTGTATGTGGTGTTCGTCGCGTCCTCTTCACTGGCTGATGGATGGGGATGTGACAGTATGGTATCAGAGTAATGGGTTGCAACAATGGGCCTCTATGGGCCAAGAAGAAGCAACTAACAGAGGGTGGAATTGCCTTCTACCGAGCAGGGATCAGTAATAGATGACAGCAAAATTTCCAAAAATATTGCCTAAGTGTTGACAGTCGGATCATCGGAGGATTTAGTGGTTTGAACTTCTGATGTGGCGGAAGGATTTGACATTTGATAGTCTACCATTGTGGCTATAGAAGGAATTCAATCGCCAATTCTACGGAAGAACTAAGCATTGGACAGTCCGCCATTGCGGCTGTCGAAAAGACTAAGTCGTTCGATGGGAAAGTTCTCCGATGCCATGAAGAAAATGGTTTGCACATCCGCCATTGCAGAAGCCAAAGTCATTTGGCTTCCGATGTAAAAAGTTGCCGATCGGAAGAGGAAATGGTTTGTGCGTCCGTCGTTGCGGAAGAAGAAGCAACTAAGAACTCGACGGGAAAGTGGTCCGACCACCGACAGGTGTCATATTCAGGAGAAAGAAGAAAGACAAATTTTTCAAAATTTGTCTAAGTGATGAAATCGTCGGAAGAGAAAGTGGTTCGAGAGCTGCCGTTGCGGAAGAGAAAGTGGTTCAAGAGCCGCCGATGCGAAAGAGAAAGTGGTTTGAGAGCCACCGTTGTGGAAGAGAAAGTGGTTCGAGAGCCGCTGTTGCAGAAGAGAAAGTGGTTCGAGAGCCGCCGATCGGAAGGAGAAAGCGCTCCATGAGCCACCGTTGCGGAAGCGAAAACATTTCGGCTTCTGACCAGAAAGGCTACCGACGCCGATCGGAAAGGGAAAGAATTCCAGGAGTCGCCGTTGTGGAAGGATTAGTGGTTTGAGAGTCGATTCTACGGAATGGTTGGTTGTTTCAGGAGCCGATTCTGTGGAGAAAAATTCTGAGTTTTTCCGTAAGATTTCCCAGCAGATTTCAACTATTTTTCAGTGGGGTTTTGAGCTGTTTTTCAGTGAATTTTCATGGGCTGGAAAATGAGAAAGTGGCAGCGATTTTATGCCCCAGATTGCGCGAAAATCATAGTTTTACAAAAAAAAAAAAATGAGGGCTCAAGCCCCCTTGAAACCCGTCGTCCCTTGAGACAGTCGTCCTTGTGAAAAGAAAATTCTATGTTTTGGGAAAATAAGTTAAACCCAAAATTCATAAAAAAATGAATGGTGCACCGGAAATGAGGTGGCTGAAGTTAGCATTCTGGACCAAAATACAGTTGCGTGTTTTTCCTGAGATTTGGTGAAAGCCTTCACTCTTAGAAGTGGCATGGTTTTCACATTCGAGGTCGGAATGAAGCATGTGGATAGGCATTGGAAATCTTATCCAGTGGGGAACAAGGGTAAGTCACCAGAGTTTGAATGCGGTGCTGCAAAGTACTAGTGAGTGCTTGGTGAATAAATGTGCCGCTGCTATCAAATGGACAAATCTAGACAGTGCATGCCCAGGGGTAGCAAGGACTATGAAATCAATCAGCTGCTGTATGGAAGAGTAGTTCCATGCCAGGATGAAAGAATTGAAAATGGAAGTTTTCCTTAAAACCCTGTCTTGCTGATTATAACTACATTTCCTAAGTTTATGCATGAAATGCATGGGGATATGTATTGCATGCATAGGATATTGCATGTTAGTAAGAATATTGGGAATTATATATTTATAATGAACCACTAATGACAATCATTTCTTTGATGTTGGCATTAGTGGAAAACCAACGATGACATGGACCCAGATGAATGTGTTGTTGATGCTGATGAATGAGACCAGCAACCCTATGGAGAAGGGGTAAAGCAACAAGTCCAGGATAAAAGTTGGTGAGCCAATTCTGCAATCTCCTGCAAAGGACCAACCAAATTGGTCATGTCAAGGGTACAAGTAAGACCCATGCAGGTAAGAGTTGCTTATGACAAATTCCATGGAGTGGTAAAGGTAAGAGACCTCATACCCTGTGGATGCTGCAATATAAAAAGGTGTCATGCATATATATGTTGATGATATTGATTATAATAATACATCCTATATGAATTAGTCATGGTTAGGCCATGCACAATATATTGAATACAAGATAGCATGAATGGATAGGCATTGGGAAGATTTTATGAACCTTGTAGTTATGCAATGGATGCATGCCTATGAAGGGTGTGAATGACTGATTGCATAAGTGTAGGTACAATGTTGTGATTTATTGCATGAATGCATTGAGATGAATGCATGTGATATGCGGACTAACTAGTGACTGAAATGGTGAATTGATTATTATTCAGGAATCATTTCAGAGGTTGTTATGAATGCAGGATAGTCATGATCAATTGGCTGCCAGAAATGCTCTATTGAAGAGCAAGGTGGTATGAATGATACGCCTATGAAGTAAGGAGTATTTAAACATTTCCTTTAAATTGCATGAATGATCTGACTATACCTTGCAATGTTAGTATGATAATTATTGCATGAAGTAAATGAGTTTTGGTAATATTGATGTGACTAACAGCTGGAAGTATTTGAATTTTATAAATTCTGAAAATGCTTCGGTGATGGTCGTAACAATGAAAGGGTTGAATGCATCCAGACTTACCAAGTATTTAGTTGATTGAATATTATGTTTTAGGTAGATTATTTCGGGCATGGTAGTGAGAGGTAAGACCCTGACCAATGCCAGAATCTACCATGTGAAAGAGCTTATTAAATTTGAATTGTGAATTTCAAATTTAGGAAATTGCTGACAACTACTAGTCACTACTGGCTTGCATAAGCTTATGTTTCAGGTAGATTATTTCGGGCATGGCAGTGAGAGGTAAGATCCTGACCAATGCCAGAATCTACCATATGATATGCATAATAGGTTGTTAAAATTCGAATTGTGAATTTCGGATTTGAGAAATTGCTGACAACCACTAGCCACTATTGGCTTGCATAAGATTGTGTTTGGTTGATTGAAGCTCAGGTTTCAGGTAGATTATTCTGAGCATGGCAGTGAGAGGTAAGACCCTGACCAATGCCAGAATATACCATGTAAAAGAGCCAAAATTTATGAGAAGAGTCTCATGGTTGTGAAAATAGTCGGTTGTTAAATTTGAATTGTGAATTTCGAATTTAAGGAATTGCTGACGACTACTAATCATTGTTGGCTTGTATAAGATTGTGTCAGGAGGGACGCACGGTAAGTGGGTATTCATGTTATTATAGTAAGCATAAAATTATAATGGGCATAGTAGTGCTTCTTACAAGAAACCCACAATTGAGCAAGTCAATTCCTGTAATAGATAGAATTGCAAATTATTATTGAATTTGATTACCAATGTCATTGCTTGGTTATGGAACAATCAATTGGGATTGTAGTATCAGAAAATGATTGACTGTTCAGTTGTTTGATGAATGTGCCAGGGGTACACACTATAGGAAGACCATGTGTGATGGCCTGCAGAAGCCAAACTTCATGGGAAGGTTTTCCCTTATCTTGGAAAAGGGTTTCGGGTGAAACACCATTGGACATATTGAAAATGTCTCATCTGCACTGCATGTTCGGTAGTAACATGAGTGAGATGGCATAAATTATGTCAATAAGACATGTGTGAATATGAAATGTGAAAGGAGTTGGGATGGCTAACTGAGGTACTGTTAACTCAGGGAAGGAGCCTCCATTCCTCCTTAACAAAGGCATACTGCGACGGAAAATGGATAAGTGTTTTGTGATCCTTGCTATGAATATGCATGTTTAATTATTAAATTCCATATGTAGAACATGTTTTGGTTTCATTCCCATGATGACCGATTGCTTGAGTATGAATAGGGCCTACATGGCACACATCGGAGAAGAGTGCACACTTTTCTGATGTCGAGTCATGAAAGGGTTTTCAATATTGATTACACTCTGGGGAGTGGACGCACTCCTAGTGTCTCAATACTTGATAGTGAATGATATGAAATGGGATTACAGTTTTTGAGCAATAACGCTGATGAATTTTCTTGTATTGCTTGTGTTGCTTGTGGTGACAGACTAAAGGTAAAGGTAAATGGTTGTTGTGAGGGGTTGCGGAGTAAGGGTTATTGTTGATATAAGTGTGTGCTGGTATAAGTGTATGTTGGGCTGTGATATGCCTGAGGATCCATAGTAGATCCTAGACCTAGAAATGGTCGTGTTAAAGTTCCAAGCCCAGTTGACATGAGGATGTACTGGCTGGACATTAATTATTTGATGTTGTGGGGTATCCGGCGTGCTAACCTAACATCTAAGTCCATAGGCGATCCCAAGGCTTGCAAAGAGAAGCAGGATCTTGTGGACGAACGAGGAAACACACAATACAGATAAGTATTGGGTTATTTTGCTTATGAATATACCTGTGTATATGATTTGGTTATGATGTTTTAAGCTCTTATTCTAGAGATAAAACTGATGTGAATAAACTAAACATGTGAATCTATTCAATGTTTGGATATAGGTATCGCTGGAAGCGAGGACTATGAGAGCATCCTAGGGGTGCATGTGGACATGTGACTATCCTGGAAAGCTCAAAATGAGCAGTAAAGAAAAAGGTGCTAGTAAGACGGGGGATTCCTAGCAGTCGTGACAAACCATGTGGAGAGACTCCATGGTTTAGAGGTCTAGAATAGACCAAAGACACTAAGTGTCATGACCAAGAAGGATTGGTCCAGCATTCACGGTGAAGTGAAAGAGGCTGAGAGCATGAAAAGCCACAGTGATGGTGTGGGTTCCAGGATGGAATAAAACAAAGAGGGGAAAAACTCTTACTACTCTCTCTTGCCTTTTGATTATATATATATTGTGTGTGTGTGTGTGTGTGTGTGTGTGTGTTTATGCATTGTGAAAAACAATGGATTGTTGAATGCATGTATGATTGAGAATGAAATGTGTGTATTTGCTTACAGTAAATTGTGAACGCTGGAATGGTTAATTCCCTGCCCAAGAATGGACATGAATGAGCTCACGTGCCTGTTGGGGAAGGCATGAAAAATATGAAAGCCTCATTTGATGAGACTTGGACTGTCATGCGAATTGGGTAATTAACTGACTAATTTTAATATCTATATTATGCTTGGTCTGATAGAATTTCAATGGTGCATTTCATAGGTGAGAAAAGTGATACCTGGTGGTGCAACATTGATCATGGCAGCAGATCAAAATTTGTTGGACTCAGCTGGAAGTCTCCTTCAAATGATTTCCAAGACCCAAGAAAATCTTGGGGAGATGCTCAAGATACAGAGAAGGCAGAGTGAAATGAACCACCATATTTTGCAAGACTCTATTGGTTTGCAAAGGGAGGTGAAAAGCCTTCTAGGAGAAATCGGCAAGGGAAAGGAAGGTGGATCAGCAATGGGACAATTGTCCAAGTGACCTGTTGAGAAATGGTCCAAGAATGAAGACTCAAATGAAATTGAGCATGTAAAGATGAAGCAGCCAGTGAGATGTTGGAGATGCGGAGGACATCTTTTACGCCGGGACTGTCCGATGAGGGAACATGATGAGGGATGAGGGAACATGATGAGGGAAATAGACACAAAGTTCCTAGACTTTGGGATCAGCTGGAAGCTGAGAACTAGCAGGAGAAATCCATGGAAGCCAGGGGGCTTGGTCTTGAACGTTTAACATAAATGATTGAACGTGGGACAGATCTGCAATTTTGAAATTTTGATGTGCAATTATATATGTATTGTATATATGTAATGGAACACCAAGGACGGTGTTATTCCAAGGGGGAGGGGAATGTAACACCCCGGTTTTGACCCCGTTTGCATGATGTATATATTGTAATTAATCATGGTGAGGAGCTCAAGGAAAAATCCCCACCATCGATTTGGTTGTGTATGTTTCGGCAATGGGGATAGTTGTCAATGGTATATCGTGCTATTTGGCACATTATAATTTGGCATCATGTAAACATGCACATCGAATAAAACTAAAACCACAACCAGCTACGGCAGTGCAACGTTGAATGAAAAGGGAATGGTTCCAAAGGATAAGGGTGTGGGGGATGTCAAACCTTGGTCTATTGGGAAAAACCCATGTGTTTCCACCTTGTTGTGTTTTTCCACCTTTCCTTGTCAACCTCTTCAATGTTTCAGCTGGTGGTTGAGGCAATTATTGCCTTTGGGAGTGGGGTGGCAGGACTGTCAGTCCTTTGCCCACACATCCACTCCACCCATGACCTTCCATTCACTCCATTCCATCCACGGCTAGGCACTCTCGCTAGGGTCTGCTCGTCTTCCTCATGTAGAGGTCGGCTCTGTTTTCTTCACGCACTCTCCACCACGCGGGATCTCGGTGGTTTTTTTTTTCGTTCTTCAGGTTTTGCTGTTCATCCGCGCGCATATGCATTTTCCTGTTCACTCTCACGCAGGGGGCGTGCTGTTTCTCCTCACGCGGAGCTGAGTGAGAAGGGTGTGCGATTCTATTCGGGGAATACTCACGCAGAGGTCGGGTCTGTTTTCATCACACACAGGCAATGGTCCTGCCGGATCTCACGCAGCTAGGAGAGGAGCTGCCTTTTAGTGGCCATTCATGTTTTCTACAGAGTGGAATTGGGTATGTTTTCCTCTGCATTTTGTGGTTTGGTGCAAGTTCCTTTACGCACAGACTGTTTGGGGTCGTTTTCCCATGTTGTGAGCCGTGCTCACTGCTTATGTTTTGGGGCTATTGTCTTCCCCATGTTTTGTTGGTTGTGGTGCTTAATTTCGTTTTGGGCCACTGTGGATTTCTAATCCATTGGTTGAGTTTCCCTCTGTCCATGCTGGGATTTGGCTTCTCCCTGTTTTGGTACAGTGTAAGCTACCCAACCGTTACCTGGAGTAATTGTGTTTGCTATGGGCTGTTGATTTCCAACCTGTTGGAGGAAGTTCCCTGTTTTGGGATTGTGGATTGCTGCTATCTTTCATTGTGTGTTTGTGGCTGCTGAAGTACCCTGGTCTTGGGTTACAGCTGAGTTGTTTTGGCCACGTTAGGGCCAAGAACAACTCCATGTTGCCTTGTGGGATTGAGTTGTGCTCATCGTTTGTTACGATTATCCCTGGTCATCTTTACTTCTTCACCGGGCTGTGAAGGATTGTTTTGCTGCGGTATGCAGTGGTTGGTCTTCGGACTGTACCGGCTTGGCCGATTGTGGAAGGCCTAGTAAACCCAGCGGTGTTGGTTTGGCTGATTGTGCCCCTCGACTATGTGTAATCCTGCGTTGACCCTTATCCTTGGAGGAATCATGCCCAGCTCGGGGGTGGTAGCGTTGCTGAGAGATTGATGAGCACGCTGGCCTATGGTTGGGTGGAACGTTACAGCGACGTAGCTGGTTGCGGGGCAAGTTCTTCATTGAAAGATAAGTGTTGCTGCTAATTCATCTTTGCAATTTATATTGATGTTTAATGAGTTATGATGAACATGCTGAATGCTGGTTTATGAATATGTTGCTTCCACTGAATGATTGAGGAGTTATGCATCTGTGTATGCTTGTATATTTCGTGCATCCTTGTCATGCATCATGTTTAAGCTTTGGATTTCAGCATTTGATTTCTGTTCATGTTCACCGGGCTATTTTCCCGGCTATATGTGGTGTTCGTCGCGTCCTCTTCGTCGACTGATGGATGGGGACGTGACAGTATGGCTAAGGAAGCTGCTGTCTAATTTATTTGATCTCCAGTTAGATGCTACTTGTATATATTGTGACAACCAAAGTTTTGTAAGGTTGTCGGACAACCTGGTGTTCCATGACAAGTCGAAGCATATCAATATCAAGTATCAGTATATCAGGGATATGGTGCAAAGAGGAGCAGTGAAGCTCCAGAATGTTGCGACGAATGAACAAATAGTTGATGTGTTGACTAAGCCATTGGCTAGGGTGAAGTTTGAGTACATCAGGGAGAAGCTTGATGTTCTCCAGATTGAGATTCCTCCCAAGAGGAAGTGATGTGTCAGTGCTGTGCCCTTTTGAGATGGTGAGAGGATTGGTTCTTTCCATGGTTAGATGTAAGTGTTGTGCCCTTCTGACATGGTGAGAGGATTGGTTCCTTCCATGGTCAGATGTAAGCACTGTTCCCTTCCAACATGGTGAGAGGATTGGTTACTTCCATGGTCAGATGTAAGAGCTGTGACATGGTGAGAGGATTGGTTCCTTCCATTGTTAGATGTATGTGATGATTCCACATCCAACATGAAAAAGGGTTGCCTCTGTGAAGACACATCTAGTATGAAAAATGACTAGCTCGGTGTGGATTCCACATCCAACATGAAAAAGGGCTGGCTCTATGAAGACACATCTAGTATGAAAAAGGACCAGCTCTGTGTGGATTCCACATCTAGTATGAAAAAAGACTAGCTCTGTGTGGATTCCACATCTAGCATGAAAAAGGGTTGGCTCTGTGAAGACACATCTAGTATGAAAAAGGACTAGCTCTGTGTGGATTCCACATCCAACAAGAATAAGGGTTGGCTCTGTGAAGACACATCTACTATTAAAAAGGACTAGCTCTGTGTGGATTCCACATCTAGTATGAAAACGAACTAGCTCTGTGAAGACTCATCTAGTATGAAAAAGGAATGGCTCTGTGTGGATTCAACATCTAGTATGAAAAAGGACTAGCTCTGTGAAGACTCATCCAGTATGAAAAAGGACTGGCTCTGTGTGGATGCCACATCTAATATGAAAAAGAACTAGCTATGTGATGATACATCTAGTATGATAAAGGACTGACTCTGTAGATGTACATCCAGCATGAAAAAGGGTTGGCTCTGTAGAACTTCCTGTGACGAGAAGAATCATGATATAGCACCCGTGATGATCTAGTAATGATGATCCAGTTCCAGTGATGATGATCCAGATCAAGTGATGATCTAGATACAATGATGATGATCTAGATCTAGTGATGATAATCCAGATCCAAAGATGAAGATGACTTGAAGATGAAGATGACTCGATGATGATCCAGATAATACAGAGAAGAAGAATTGTGCTGATAAATTGTGTTGAGAGAATAGATTCCTAGTTAATAGGGAGTGTTGATGTAATTGTAACTTCAGAATGTATTCACTTGTATTTCTTATGTATTGTAACCCGATGTTTATTCTAGGATGTGTCTTTAATGTAATTGAGTCATGTCATGCCCTGATGTTCCTATCAGGAGGTTCTATAATGTAAACAATTCATGTCAAGTCATTGTGGGTAACCATCCTATTGATTAAGGGTTAAAGTCCTCGCACTTCTAGAGCACCAGGGTTATTAGAATTTCCTAGAGAAGTCAACCCTAGTAGGTTTTTGTCAAGTCAAGAATTAGTATAAATAGAAAGCTAGCCTCTCTTTTTATAACACGCTCACTCACACTCAGTTGTAGCGCATAGCTGAGGGAGAAGAAGACACTGGGGATAGGAAGAAAGAGGTTACTACTGTCGGGAGATCATATTACTATTTTGGGGTTTTACTTTTGGTGCTGATTCTATATTTGAGGAAGTTGTGGGGTTTTCTCCATTTATGGTTTATTCGAGGATAAACATTTTGTTCATTGTCTCTTGTGTTTGATTGTTGTGCTTGTTATTCTCTTAGTGAAAAGATCCTAAAATAATGCTAGCTTAATGATAAAAATCTAACAGGTATCAGATCCTATTGGATATTTTTTAGTTGCAGATCAATTCAAGGTGATTTGAGCTACATGTTTAGTTGAGTTTGAGATAAAATCGAATTGTGTTTTGCAGAACATCTTGCAAATTTATTCATCATCAGCATAGACAGAAATGGAGGCGACCCACGTCATGCTAACACCCTTCAATTTTTTTTATTGGAAGGCATAGATGGTGATTCAAGGGGCTTTACAGAGTGACCATGGGCACTAAGGAAAAATCGAATTCTATTGTTTAGAAAGCCAAGTACTTCAACAGATTGGATGAGACATTTGGATTGCTATGTCTGAGCACCTCGAGGGAGCTATTTTTCTACATTGATAGTTTGAAAACACCCAATGAGGTTTGGGTAAAAATAGAGACTCTATTTGGGAAAATTGATTTGCTACAACGTCACTAGCTTGAGAATGAGCTTATCAGCTTGAGCCCAGCGCACTATGACACAATCCAGGATTTATTCACCAATTACAAGTCACTTGTGTTGCAGTTGAAGTAGTTTGGCATTGAAAAGAAAGAATACCAATTGATATTGTCTATACTTTCGATGTTGGGGCTAGAGTTCTCATTTTTTGTGAGTACATTCCACTACGACAAGTTAACACTTCAAAACTGGAAAATGCACAGTCTGGAAAATTTTATGGAGTCACTCACTCAAGAGCAAGACAAATTGGTCCAAATGGGCTCTATCAAGACAAAGGATCAAGTTCTAGCAGTGGTAGTTTCAAATTCCTCAAAGGGAAATCCCAAGCCCAAGAATTCGAAGTTGTCAGAGAAGAAGAAAAAGCCAAAAAAACCCAAATCGAGTGATGCAAGTTTGAATCCTTCCAAGGAGAAGGACAAGAAGGGAAACGATAAGGGCAGATGCACCTATTTCCACAAGGGATGGCATCCAAATATATCATGCATGAAAAATACCATTGACACCATGGCGTAGCTGCTGGAGAGGAACAACAATCCAGTCCCTGACAGCGTAAGGAAGAAGGATGTCAAGTCTAGTTCAAGTGAGAGCAAGGAGAAATGCCATGCTTTGGTGCCAAGTACTTCTAACTCTTAATATTTTGTCATTGATTCGGGGCTTCCAGAAATATGGTAGCTAAGAAATATCTCTTCTCCTCCATGAGTTCAAATGCTGGCCCAACAGTTTGAATGGGGGATGATTCAGAACTCCAAACCAAAGAGATTGGGGGGATTGATTTAGATCATGACTTCTGCAGTGGTGTATTGTATGTACCATACCTTGTAGCAAACTTGTTTTCAGTCTATCAAATGACCCATACAGGAGATCCAAAGAGAGTGATATTCACTCCTGACATGGTAGAGATTTCTGAAATATCAACAGACCAAGTTATTGTATTTGGGTATGCTGATCATCATGAGAGGATGTACAAGTTTTCAAACTTCCTCTCCACTTCCAGTGATCAAGCACTTCAATCACATGCCAATGAAGTTTCCAAACTATGGCATGAGAGGCTTGGTCACATGAATTATAGGTACCTTCAGGAACTTCACAAAGATAAGATGGTGGAAGGACTTCCACAAGCCAAGTCATCAACTGGAGCATGCATAGGGTGTGTAGTTGGGAAGCATCTTGAGAAAAGATATGTGAAGGGGAAGGCAAGGAGAGAAACAAAAACACTTGGGTTGGTGCTTTCTAATTTGATTGGTCCATTACCCACTCCTTCATATGGTGGATCTAGGTATGTGCTTACATTCATAGATGACTACTCTTGATTTTTTTTGGTGTATTTTATGAAATTGAAGTCTGAGGTGTTTGAGCAACTCAAGATTTGGAAAGAAATTGTAGAAAATCAGAGTAGGAAAAAGATTAAGGTCCTTAGGACGGATAATGGAAAGTAGTATGTGAATAAAAACCTTTAGCAGCTTTGTGAGGAGAGTGGCATCCAAATGAAACACTCAACTCCCTACACACCACAGCAAAATGGTGTGGCTGAGAGGAAGAATAGGTCACTCAAGGAGATGGCCACTTGCATGATAGAAGAAATGGATATAAATCCCAAGCTATGGGATGAAGCCATTAGTTGTGATGCTCACATACAAAATAGGTCCTTTCATAAATAAGTAAAAGGACTGACACCTTACGAGGCATGTTTTTGTCAAAAACCAAATGACACTCAAATTTCAGAATTTTCAGGACAAAAGCATGGGCTAGAATCCCCTCTGAGAAGAGGAAATCCTTGCAACCATAAAGAAAGGAGTGCATCATGGTTGGATATGGTGAGGTCACAAAAGGCTACAAGCTATTAGACACTTCTAATTGTAAGACATTTGTTGAAAGAAGTTTGAAATTTGAAGAAGAGCCATTTCCTGGTTTCGAGCTTGCACCAAGGGAATGCTCCTCTCCTCAACCATTCGAAGATGTAAGTGATGATGAATCACTACTACATTTCGACCCAAAATCTGACTGCCGTCATGTTGGATTTTCGACACTTTCCTGTCGCATGTACGACACTTTGATTTTTTCTTAAGCGTCGGACACGTGGCGTCGGTTATCCGACACTTAACTAACCTTCGATTAAGCGACACTTAAATAACCGTCGGTTAAATTTCAACCGTCGGATAAGCGACAGGTATAACCGTCGCTTAAACCATTGCTTTAGAGAGTAAGCGTCGCAAAAACGACTGATATAGTTGTCGCTTAAGCGACGGATAGCATGACAAGGCGTCGCAAAAACGACAGAGATAGCTGTCGATTAAGCGACGGAGATGAAGAAGATTCGTCGTATTTGCGACAGATAGATCTGATTTTTAAGCGCCACGTATTACCAATAACCGTTGCATTTGCGACAGATAGCATGACAAATCGTCGCAAAAACAACAGATATAGCTGTCGATTAAGCGACGGAGATGAAGAAGAGTCGTCGCATTTGCGACAGCTAGATCTAATTTTTAAGCGCCACGTATTATCAATAACCGTCGCATTTGCGACAGATAGCATGACAAGGCGTCGCAAAAACGACAGATATATCTGTCACTTAAGCGACGGCAGTGAATTTAAAAAAAAAAAAAATATTAAATATTTATAAGCCCCCAACCTGCCAGAATATCAACAAGTTGGAAGCATTGTTTATGTTATTGAATGCATTATTTACTTGTCATATTTCTAAAGTATATTTCATTTCAAGTCTCTCATGGAATGAACGTGGTAACCGTAATTATAACTTGTAGCATCTTTTGATCTACTACAAGTTTTAAGTATTAAAGCTTTCATTACGTTATATTTTGTTTAAACTTAAGTGGTTTTATAAAGTATTGGGAGACCTCCTTGGCCTTAGAGAGTTGGGCCTAAAGTGAGAGGATAATCATGTTGAGGTTACAGTGATACATCTCCTTTGTTATCCCAAGGTTTTATGCGTGGGTTGGGATGCCATTGTTGCACGACCAACCATTATGCCCTTCATCAATTCGGTAAATGGATTGTGTATACAACCCTACCAGGGATCAAATTTGAAGTGCAGGGTCCCATTTCGCTTTGAAGGGTTAGTAGATAGTGAGCCCTTCAATGCTGATATGCAAAAATAAATCATTCTTTTCATTTGAAAATGTAACAGTAAATCCATGGGTCATTATTGTTTTTAATGGATTTTTATTAAATGTTATTAAAGTTGTAATTTAAAAAAAAATCAAACTTATCTAGTAATCAAGATTTTATCTTAGTTAAATTTTATAAATAAATTCATAAATTCTTAGAGCCAAGATTAAGATATCTTAATTAAATTTTATAGATAAATTCATAAATTCTTAAAGCCAAAGAAAATATTTCATGGTTAGAGAGTTACACGTTACAATTTATAGTTCTCGAGGAAAAGTAAACAGAACTGTGAACAATACTGCAGTTATACATAGAACTGTTCTTAGCACACAACAATACTGCCTATCTCAACTTCCCTGAATCAGATTATAGGAAGTGTAAACTT
>LPNX010027343.1:0-25515 GCA_001517045.1 Pseudotsuga menziesii
ACCCCTAATTGTCACCTAAAATCAGAGTTTTCCGTTTATTCCAGTATTATGTGGCATCTAAAGTGTCCTTAAAGGAGTCCATGATTGTGCATCAGCCCCATAAGAAAATCTAAACTGGTCTGCCAAAAGGAAACCTAAAAGAAAAAAATGACTGCTACTAAATTTCGTTGACTGATCTTTCTCCATAGTCCACCTCAGTCCATGAAATGTCCTTAAACAGATCCAAAAAAACCTCAGAGCAAATTCGAATTTTTCACTTGCAAAAATAAAACATGATAGGGTATTTATAGTGGTTTCCACTGGGCCAACCTGTCATTATTTTATTTTATTTTTATTTTTTATTTATAAATTTTGTGGAGCTGACTTGAAACTTCATATTTTTTGTCACAATCTTCTTTTGTGGAGCCAACCTATCCACCTTTTTTTATTGTTTTTGGTGAGTTGACTTGTATGTGGGCTTGTGTGTAGGTGCCATCATCAAGCTGCCAATATGTGGGTTCAAGAGCCTTCATACCACAATGTATGTGGGTTCCAACATCTTCAATGTGTCATGTCCATAAGTCATTACCTTTTTAAGGATATCATCTACCTTTTATGTCACATATTCTTACTATTTATATGGTCATAAGGGTATGTCTTCAAGCCACCAACACCCCAATAGTCATAAAAGGGACCAAGGGCTCTTATTCAAAATATTAGGGTATCAAGGTCTTCACAAAGGTTCCATGACTTCATTAAGTCATCAATGATCATATCATCATGTCACCTAACCATGTAAGTGAAAGTAGTGGGCTCCATGACCTTTGCAAGGTCATCAAGGTCTTCATCAGGGGTCATCAAGGTTCTTCATCAAACAAGGGGCTTCATGGTCTTCTTTAACTGCCTCAACCACATGATCCAACATGATATCACCTGTGGGGTAGCTTGGTTTCTCCTGGGGTACCATAACACCATCGGAGCATGAATGACCACAGAATGGGTTATTAATGCTTCTTCAATGCATCTAGGGCTTCTCCAACTTCCGTAAGGTCTTCAAGACCATCTCCAGGGTCTTCAATGCCATCAGCAGGGTCTTCAACATCTTCAACAAGGTGTTGGCTTCAAGATCCAAGATTGAGGATACAGGGACATTTTCAACTGGGTACAAGGTGCTTCAAGGCACAAACCAACTTTGTAAGGGATTCTAGGCATTGTAAGGTTCAAACCCACTCTGTAACAAGTCAAGGTACTGTAGGTGGAACTTGGTGGAATCAATGACATCCCGTGGGGCCACTGCAAGTCCATGTTGGCATCAACAGCAATTTCATCAACAATCTCTCCCTTTGTCATTGATGACAACAACTCATGCTCCCCCTATGAGCATGCTCCACTTTTTTTTTCATCTCTCCCTTTGGCATCAATGGAAAAGGGTGTCGACATACTTGTGTCTGAAATCTCTAATCACTTGTATTTTCTCCCGTTGTCAACATGCACGATCCTAGGACCTATCTGTATAGCTGGAGTAACCATCCTTTCTCTATTGAGCTCATCCCCTAGCCTTATGAACTCAAGGTGTGCTAAGGTCTTTCAGAGACCTTACACTTGGCTTGCCATATGGCGGCCATCCTTCTTGCTCTGATCAACCTTTCCTATCTGCAACTGCTCAGTCTTTCTCATCCATACATGCTTCTTGGCATCTGTCCTTTGAGCATTTGTTCCTTCATTTGTACTGACTTTCCTTGATGAGTTGTCTAGGTAACTTCTCAAGGATTGTTTTCATGTACTCCAACAATATTGATCTTTGTGCCCAAAGCCACTGCAGCTATAACACCTCATCATATGACAATATGCAGCATTGTGACTAACATTGTTGCATGTCCAACATCTGACTGAGCTGTTGGAACTTCCAACACTTCTTTGATCAACTTCATTTCTCCATGCTTGAGAGTGTCTCTAACTATAGGCATTTGATTTCTGATCTTCAAATCTTCTTGCTGATGTATATGAAGGACTCCTTCTTAGTTGAGTTTTTTGACTTGCACATTCTTGGTCTTTGTCGCCAAACCCCTTGCAGGTGTAGCATCTCAATGTGTGACATGTGGCAGCAACATGTTTGACTTAATTACATGTCCAACATCTAACTGATTCATTGGGGCTTACATGCCTTCTTCTTCCATAGAATGTACAATCCATAGCCTTATGACCAAAGTTAGAACAAAAATAACAATAGCCATTGGAGCCACTTTCATATGTGGGTCTTGGAGTTGTTTCTTTTATGAAGTTGCTTTAAGGAATATACCTAACTCCTTGTTTCATCTTTGAACTTCCAAAGGCCTTGTTGTTATGTGTAGGTGCATGGGGAGCAGCTTTGGATGTTGATGGACCTACTTCTAGAGTCTTCAAAGACCATGTGTCATCTTCATATTTTTCTTTGTTCTTCTTGTAACCAAGACTAGTTTTGTCGAGTGGAGATCTTTGGTAATCTAAGATCTTAATAACATGATAGAGATGCTATTGAACTTCTCATGATGCTTTGATTTCTCAATCTTCTTTCTAAGATTGACAATCTCAAACTCATACTTCTGATTTGTCACTTCTTTTTCTTCCAATTGATTTCTTAATGCTTCTCCTATTCTCTTGGATTCTTCTAGCTGAGTTTTCAAATCAAGATTTACCTCTCTTGCTTCTTCAAGTATTTTTGAATCTTTAACATGGTTATTTTGTTCTAGGGTTAGATTGATCAAATCAATATTTATCTTTTCTTTTTCTTCTTCCTTTTCTTTCAGCAATTTTAGCCAACCTACTCCTTCATGCTTAAGTTTCTTAAGAAACTCCTTTACTTCAACATTCTTCTTTTGGAGATTATCCATATAATCAAAGGTTGTCATACTAAACATCTTGTAATGAGATAGAATAAGATCAACTTTGTTCAAGTACCAATCAGCTCTGAATTCTATGTTGCATACATAGTTTATAATTCTCTATTTAGCTTTCAACATTGCTTCATCATCATCTGCAAGAACCTCCTCAATTTCATTACACAAGCTAAAATTATAATCACAAGAGTTCATACCTTTATTGGAGTCCTCTTCTTGCTTGTCTTTTGGTTCTTGATCTTTCTCTTCAGGTTCTAGTCTTTCCTTCTGATACTCACTCTCCAACTTGAACCATAGGTATTTTGCCGAAGTGTACTCTTCTACACTTTCCTTCACTGAGCTAGGAAGTCCATCCATGAGGAAATTCAAGGCTGTAGTGTTCTCCTTCTTTGCTTCCTTCTGTGCAGATGATTTTCCTTTCTTGTTTGATGGAGTGGGTGGATTGATAACAATTTCCCAAATACCAAACTTCTTCAGGTAAGCCTCATTTTGCTCCTTCAAATGAAATAATCTGTAATATCAAGTATAGGCACATCATTGCTTGATGACACTTTCTTTTCCTCGATTGTGTCTAAGGATCTCCTTCAAGCTTGCTAGGCTTGTGATGAAGGCCGGCTTTGATACCAATTGTTAGAAACTGAGTGGGGGGGTGAATCAGTATAAACCCAATTTTAAACCTTTTCTTAACTTGTCACATTTAACTACCAATTCATCATTCCACTATTCTACCATTTGCATAATCATTTCATAAACATCTTTCACTTCATCATTCACATATCATAAGCATTTGAAACATCAAGAACCATAACACAAAAGAACACAACATATAATTTAGTAATCTTTTTGTATTAGTTTTGGATGAGCTACAACCATGAGGTAAAATCGGCACCTACTGATACAAAGAGAACCTACTCTTCATCCGGGACCCTGCCTGGTTTTCTTAGACCTTGCTAATAAGGGTTTGAGGTATCCTAACCTCAAAAGAAAGACACATTTTCTTTTACGATTAAATCTCATTTTCACATCATCTCAACAATCACATCAACATCACCTGTCTCTTCAATCTGTTCTGCTGTTGGTTAGTACTCCTGATCATCTTCTCATCACTCTCATCAACACTGCTGCAACACACTTTTCAATCTTCTATGTTCATCAACAGCTTCTCTTCAATACTGCCAAGTCATCAAGGTCTGCTAAATACACTGCTGCTGCCATCAGCTTGTCATGTCTTCTTCTTCACTTTGTGACTGGTCATGTCTTTCCTGAGATCATCAAGGAGTATGTGCATGCATGCATCATAGATCATAGAGTATCATATCATGGCATACATCATTTTCATCATAGTATGTTTTCTCAAGCATCATTTTCATCAACAACTTACTGCTTATGTCTCTTATGTAGATGACCAGAACTCATCATACAAAATTCTCAGTCATCAATAGTCATCTTAGGGTGTCATTCCAACATGCATTATATATGCATCTCATACATATAACTATGTCACTTTGTCTCTGTATTCTTGGCTGAGTATGATGACTTCAATCAAACTCACACTGGGTATCAACTCAAATTGGACATGGTACATCAATCATCACTAGCACATCATGTCACATCATAGGTGTATGCATCATCGTATCATCATCTAGTCACTAATCACTTGGACATTCAACTATGTAAGTATCACTGAGTATGTATTTCTGAGTAGATATAACTATGTGAAGAAACCAGAGCATGTCACTGTACTATACAACGCTTGTTACATCAAGCACGTACTGTGCAAAAAATACTTATTTCACTATCACTTCCTACAACGAATTCTTCCTTACTGCTCCATCGAAATTCCACCACTTACTGCTCATGTCTTCAAGAGTCTCTCCTATCAAGTCTTATTCATGTCTTCAAAGGTCTGCACCTGTCAAGTCTTGTTCATGTCTTCAAAGATACTGTCATCAACTTGTCACCATCATACTCTTCATAGACTACTATAGTGTCAAGTCTACTCAATCAATCAACTGCTTCTATATCATCAATATTTTTCAACCACTTTGAATATATACTTTTGTATCTCAAAGAAAATATAACTTTCCTGTACTTGAATAAATTATCATTCAGACTCCATTACAGTATACATACCACTATAAGTATACTGCATTCATTGTACATACTGTTCACATCATCATATAGTGTTCACTGCATCACTAATCATGCATATTGAATCACATCATCATATCAAAATTATGCATCATCATAACAAGGATACTTCATCACATATCGGTTCTAGTCATCGTTGTACGTGTACTTCATGCATATTCAACATTCGGTGCGCATCATTATCTTACCTTAGTAGTGCATGTCTTGATTATACAGCTGAATTGTACATGTGTGCTATGCAACACTTCAATCAAAATCCAAGAATGGATTGATTGTTTGCAACACAGAAGTAGGGATGTTTGCATACCTTCATCAACATAAGTCTTCACACATTACTTAGTGCTTGTCTCGGGTCTATGCATGCTAGGAAGAAACTCGAGACTGTTAATACTTCAAGTTCAGACTATAAAAATAATTTATTTATGCTATTGCTGGTCATCAACCTTCATTAATAGTTCAAGACTATTTTTCATGAGAAGAAACCCCAATTGTGTGTCCACAACCTAGCATAAGAGAAGGTAAAACACATACTGCTGCTGCTACAAATTACGACTACTTCTCACCACAAAATTTGGATCTATTTCAAGTGCTTAAAGAGGGATAAAAAGGGTGTCATCATCAACCACAGTTTGCTACTGCAACAAAAAAAATTATGACTGTATTTGCTGCTGCAAATATTGAACAGTACATACCCTAAGCAAATCCAAACCAGTCTGCGAAAAGGAAACCCAATAGAAAAAAATCACTGCTACTAAATTTCATTGACTGATCTTTCTCCACAGTCCACCTCAGTCCATGAAATGTCCTTAAACAGATCCGAAAAAGCCTCAGAGCAAATTCAAACTTTTCACTTGCAAAAATGAAACGTGATAGGGTATTTATAGTGGTTTCCACTGGGCTGACCTGTCATTATTTTATTTTAGTTTAGTTTAGTTTAGTTTTTTATTTATAAATTTTGTTGAGCCGACTTGACATTTCATATTTTTTGTCACAATCTTCTTTTGTGGAGCCGACCTCTCCACCTTTTTTTTATTCTTTTTGGAGAGTTGACTTGTATGTGGGCTTGTGTCTAGGTGTCATCATGAAGCTGCCAATATGTTGGTTCAAGAGCCTTCATACCACAATGTATGTGGGTGCCAACATCTTCAATGTGTCATGTCCATACCTTTTTAAGGGTATCATCCACCTTTTATGTCACATATTCTTACTATTTAGATGGTCATAAGGGTATGTCTTCAAGCCACCAACACCCCAATAGTCATAAGAGGGACCAAGGGATATTTTTCAAAATATTATGGTATCAAGGTCTTCACAAAGGTTCCATGACTTCATTAAGTCATCAATGACCATATCTCCATGTCACCCAACCATGTAAGTGCAACTAGTGGGTTCCACGACCTTTGCAAGGTCATCAAGGTCTTCATTAGGGGTTCCAAGTCTTCATGGGATTCTTCATAAAGCAAGGGACTTCATGGTCTTATTTAAGCACCTCAACCACATGATCCAGCATGATATAACATCTGGGGTAGCTTGGTTTCTCCTAGGGTACCATGACACCATCAGAGCATGAATGACCATAGAATGGGTCATTAATTCCTCCTCAACCCATCTAGGGCTTCTCCAAATTCCATAAGGTCTTTAGGACCATCTCTAGGGTCTTCAATGCCATCAGTAGGGTCTTCAACATCTTCAACAAGGTGGTGGATTCAAGATCCAAGCTTGAGGGTATAGAGACCTTGTCAACTGGGTACAATGTGATTCAAGGCACAAACCAACTCTGTAAGGCATCCTAGGCATTGCAAGTTTCAAACCCACTCTGTAAGGTGTCAAGGCACTACACTTGGGACTTGGTGGCATCAACTACATATTGTGGAGCAAAAGCAAGTCCATGTTGGCATCAAAGACAATTTCATCAACACTTTCACTCTTAAATATTCTTCCTCACAAAGGCATTAAGGTTGCAATGACCTTTGTAGTGGTAGTTCCAAATTTGAGAATTACAACAAGCATAGATCTAGCTCTCAAATGAGAACCAATTGCAGCTCTAGCATTCCTTCTAGACTTTGCATGTTTTAAAACTCATTTCGTTACCAAATTTTTTTCAGCTGATGAACTTGTATTTTCACGGAGTCTTGCAATAACATGTACAATACTTTCTTGTATCCTCTCTAGATCTTCCATCCCTGCTGCTCCTAATTTCCATTCCCAGAATAACAAATATACAGACATAATCACAATGATTGGTGACACAATATTTAGTAAGAAACTCATTGTATCCTTTGCTCGAAGCTATTCAATTTGCTAGTATCATCTCCGGATCTTCCATTCCTGTTGCTCCTAATTTCCAGTCCTGAAAGAACAAATATAGAGACATAGTCACAATGATTGGTGACACAATATTTAGTAAGAATCTCATTGTAGCCTTCACTTGAAGCTATTCAATCTTATAACTGCTGTAGTGGAAGAGCGATGAATATATTTGAATACAACTGGTGGATATGAGAATGAGATTAGTATCACAATCACTGTCTCACATATATTTAGTGTCACACATGTTTTTTGTTCTTTCTCCTCTAAATTAAGTAGTTTATTATTTTGTCCTTAATATTAGGCCAAATAGGTGAAATGAAATAGGATTCCATACTTGGTAACAAAAGTGAAAGGTGCAATTACATGCCAAATAAGTGAAATAAAATAGGATATAACAACATTTGTCACTCAATTGTGTCACTGTTGAAACTTCTCATGATATAGACATGTGTTAATTCAAAATGGGACTCATGGATACAATACAAATCCTGTAAAGAATATTATCATCAATTTGTAGGATAAGGGATGCCAATAGGCCTTATCATCCGCCCATAATTATTTAATTTGCACCAATTAATCCTTCAATGTTAAAAAAATGTATTTCTGCTAAATCTGGGTGGTGAATTTCAACAACTCTATATTTGTGTTGTGCTCTACCTAGAGCTCTGGAAAGAAGTTAGATCCCTCTTCTCTTACCTTGTTCTCAATTTCTTTGACTTCTTTCTTTCTTGACGTCTGCAAAGAACCTTCAATTATAGGCTTCCATGGCTAGGATTGCAAATATTTGAGACCTATTCTTCAAAGGTTTTGGACCAAGATCTGAGGTGGCCTTGGATTTTCGAGGTGTCTGCTAAGCATCCCTTGGCTTCTTTTCCCCTACCCTCACCTCTTTGTTTCTCACCATCCCTTTCAAACAAAGAATTTCCAGACCAGCCCGTGGAGTTCACTGAGCAAAGCATTTCCAAAAATATCCCAAGCAACAGACCCAAACGATTATTGAATCTTCCTAAGAGAATAATAAACATGTAGGTTGGAAGCTATGGAATCAAATACCCATATCACTAATGCAAGTCACATCCTTCATTGAATTCCCATAAGAGGACCCATCACCACCATTACGAATTGGGTATGTCAATGAATGTTTGAGGTGGGAGTCAAGCCATGATGGCTCAAGGCATCTTAACACCCCATCTTCATGAGGATAAATGCCACATCCAAGAACTTCTCTCATGCACACAAGACACTAATATATTCTATTTAGGGATTACATCTTTCTTATGATTATATAACACACATTAATTTCTAATTTCCTTTGAACTACATATTTGTTCGTTGGTAAAATTCAAGAAAGTGGACTAATCTCATCGAAGATTACTGGTGGAGATAAAACACATTTACAGCCCATGTTGGAGACTAATCTTATTTAAAACACACATCAATGCTTAGGATTGTTGAAGATTATTGGTCTATTTTATTGACCATCAATACTTAACTATATTGTCATTGTAGAAACCTTTTACAATTTTTACTAGCTCCAAGCAAAAAAAAATTGAAGGTAGCATACAACAAACCCTTGAAAGCATTAACAATTTCTTACTAGCTCGAAGGAAAAAAAATTAAGGTAGCATACAACAAATCCTTGAAATCAGTAAATGGCATCATCCTTTGGACAAGGCTTATTTGAATCCATATCCATATGTAAAAGGTTTTATGTTAAATAGAGGCATAACACAAAATTCATATGAATGATTTCATGACTGAGAATAAGGAAACTTTGTAGCAGATAATGCTTCTATCGTTGTAAATGATGAATCATTGTAACATACTTTCTCATAGAGCGATGACGATGCATGTCATTAAAGGGTGGTTACTATTTCATTCATTTTAATTTCAAACTGTTTGAAAATTTCCAAGGTAGATTTTGTTTCTGGGGATCACTATTTTTTTCATATTTGAATGAGGTTTTTCTTCTAATACAGGATAAACTCAACACTAATTTTAAGGGTTTTTCTTCCCAAAACACTAATTTTATTTTAATTTTCCAAAAACTACTTATGGGAATATCATTGGTCATTCATTTCTCATTAAATAATAAATAAATAAATAAAAACCACTAATATGATCCCTCTCTTCATTTTGTTCTTTCCTTTGTGTTTAGTGTGAAATCCATAATAGTGGCCAAACCCCGTGATGCCTAAATACATAGAATTTAATAACCCCTGCAAGTTGCAAATAAAATTGTCCCGAATACATACAACTCCAACTTAAGCCTCCTCTAGATGATCGTTGTTTTTGAGTCCATCCTCCAACCTTCACGTGACAAGCAAGTTGTGTTAGTATTGAATTCAGGTACCCAACTGGTAATTTTAATCGTGTTTATTTATGAGGGGCAAATGAATGGTATGGGCATGGATGTGATAGGTTTAAATTCTGCATGCCTAAAGAGTTTGATATTTAAATTCCAAAAAAAATATCAAATAGATAATGAGGCAAAGGTCTTTCCATTTTACCTATTTCCATGACTAAATAAAGAAGATAAAGTCGAGGCTTTGCTTTTGCATCCAGTGTTGTTGTACTTTAGTTGTTTAGCACATCAAATTGACTCAGCAAGAGCTCAATTACTGGCTCACCATAATCAGGCTCATTGAAACAAATACATTGCCACCCAACCCTAAAATAGTATAAACGTAAAAGATAGTTTGCAAAATGGTGTGGACAGAATGAAAATTTCACACAGGATAGAATTGCATTAAACACCTTCTGTAGTGCAGGTTTGAACCAATCATCAGTTCAACATATATCTATAACTTTTCGCAGGTAGGATGTAAATAAAATTTCCTTCTTTTGACCATCTTTTCATGCTAGAGCAGTGACTAAGGGAAATTGTTCGTAGGCCAGATGTAAAGACAATTTTTTTCTTATGACCATGTTTTCATGCTAGAGCAATGGCTGAGGAAAACTGTTGTATGTGCATGACATGAATCATGATAAATACATATCCTCTTTGTTGTAAAAGGCACTCAACAACTATAATTTCTATTTTTATAATTGTTTATTTGGAATTTGGAATAAGGTCAATAAAATCAATATAGACAATACACTTTTCTCATCTTCGCCTAGAACAAGAAAAAATGTCTAAAATCATCATTAGATATGCAAAATTATCCACACAAGGTGAGGAAAAGTACAGCAAGATGTTCTTGTATATAGACAATACACTTTCTCATCCTCCCCTTTAACAAGAAAAAGATGCTTGAAATCATCATCATCTGTGTAGAATTCTCCACATATGGTGAAGAAAAATACAACAAGATGTTCTTGTATTTTAGCACTAATTTGTCTTCTCCATGAAAATAACCTACCGAGAAGCAAATTGAAAGCTAGATTCTACTTCTAATCAATGACACATGATGAATCCAAGCATTTAAATGCCTTTTCCTGATGCGTTGGAAATGAAATGCCACTTGTAGTCTACAAAGTCATCTCTGAAGAGATCATTAAAAATTTCCAAAGCATTTCTTCTGCAACAGATTAATTTGAGATAAAATGACACCGTTGAAGGAAGCTCTGATTCCTTAAAACAAAGATAGCACGCTCATAGTTTTTTGCACATAATCCATTCATGGAAACTCAATGAAAAAATCAATGATTTGAAATAATGACATAGATAACCTGTTTTAAGGATTGAATGGATTAAAATACACCACTGAGTTGTGACCACCAAATCTTCTATTTTTTTTAAGGATTGAATGAAGAAAAAGCCACCCGTGAGTTGTGACCACCAAATCCAAAAGAGTTTGAAATACCTGTCATTGACAGTGTAAAAAAATTGTCACAATTTCTGAAAAAAAATATAAAAAATTCACTCACTCATCTTTTGCAAGCAAACTACACGCTTAATACTCTATCACTTAAAACATAAAAGAACATATTACAACTCAATCTCCAGATCTCAATTCTCTCTCTGTTGTCGAATAGTTTCTTTTTGATTTATTTAGTTTTCTGTTGTTGTAAACTACAGGGTAGTCCATTCCATCATCCCCTGGTTGAGTTAAGATTGCTCCTATTGTTGGGCCTGATGCATTGATGTGTACATGGAATTTGGTCGACCAATTCAGGAACCTTAGAATGGATTCTTCGACTAGCTTCCTTTTTAGTGTTTCAAATGATATGTTACATTCCTCTATCCAGTTGAGCTCCTAATATTCTCTTAATAGTTCTTCTAATGGATAGGTCATATATGAATAGTACCTCATGAATTTCTTGTAACATCCTCTATGACCAAGTAGTATCCTAACTTTTTTTGGGTTCACCGGTGGTTTTAAGTTGAGGATAACTTTTACTTTTGAAAAGTCGACTTTGATGCCTTCTTTGCAGACAATGTGTCCTAATAGTATCCCTATAGGGGTTAGAAATATGCATTTCCTTATGTTCAGATATAGATGTATTCATTGGCATCATTCTAACATGAGCCTTAGCCATTTGCAGTGATCTTTCAACATAGAGTATATTGTCCAATTATCGAAATATACTTCCATTATTTTGTAAATATATATTATTGAAATGTTTTGACCACAATTCTTGTAAGCAAATGAGCCAAACTCACATACGAATGTTGTCTTTTTCTAGTCTTCTTTGGCTATTGGTACTTGGTTATAACCTGAGAATCTGTCTGTAAATAAGTAGCATTCATGTCCTGTGACCTCATTTAAGATTTCATCTACATAAGGTGTTGGAAATGGGTCTGTTAATGTGGCTTTCTTTAAGTTACTGAAGTCGACACAGATCCTTAGTTTGGTTGGGTCGTGTTTCTTTGGTTGAACAACCATTGGACTTTCCCATTCCGATTGGTCAATAGGGTAGATAATTCCTGCTACAAGCATACTATCAATCTCTTTATTGACTATCTCTTTGTATTTATGAGATAATTTATATGGTATCTTCTTTACAGGTTGGACATAATTTTAAACGTTGATCTTCATTTCACCCATTTCATAGACTAGACCTTTGAGATCTTTGTAGTCTCTAGCGAATACATCCTGGAATTCTTTTAGTAAGTTTACTATTTCTGTTGTTTGTTCTTCGCTCCAGTAGTCCCCAATTTTTTCCATTTTTGGTCAATCATCATTTGAGATGTCGACTTCTTTAGTTTTCACTTTCGCATCGAACGATTATGGTGCTTTGGATTGATTGATTGGTCGGTTCCCTTCTTTAAACTATGAAAATGTTGTAGGAAAGTTTGCTGTAGTCATTCAGTCGGTGTCTTCTTTGTCGGTTGACTCAACTTTAAGTACTGTGCGAATTGGTTTTGTTGTTTCAGAATGGTATGATTTCCATCGAAATCTTTTCCCTTCCAGATCTTCATTTTCCATTTGTAGTCTTGTTGATTATGGTGTTGTATTGGTTTGTATGTTATTGCATGTTATTGTCGGTCGGTCATAATTTTCTGTTAGGGTTTTGTTCTCAATCGGATCTATAAATGCCTTGATTTGTTTTGTAGTTTCGACTAAATTTTTGTCTTATGGTATAAAGATAAAGTTTTTGATAAAATTCCCTCTAAGTTCATTCCATAGGAATGTTTCACCCCGTGCTACTTCCATTTTGTACCATTTGTTTGGTAATTTGGATAGCGTTGATGGAAACAGGTGTGGCCATGTACGTTCGTCCTTATATCCAAGTCTTTTCCATTCTTTTTCACATGTTCTTATGTGGTATTCTGGATCGTTCCTTTGGATGGACATAGGTATTTGGGCTTGATTGGTTAACCTTTTTCCTCTGAATCTTTCTATAAAGTAAGTCAAAGTTGTTTTCCATGTCTGCAATCTTGATTGATGGGTATCCCACCATCTAGCATCCTGTCCTGGAAAGGTTTCTACTAAGCTTTGTAGTCAGCCATGTTCACCAATGTTTCTGGATACTTTTTCTATATGCATAACTGGTGATTCTATTTCTTTGTATCTTGATATTTGTTTGATGCTTACATTTGCTGGTTTTAGGGTAGGATATTCCCTCGTTTTATTTTCAAATATTTTTCAAATGATGGAAACCAAGAAACATTGTTGGACTGGTTTCTTTTGCACTATTTGAATGGTCCAGCAACCTATTGCTTGTGTTTCATAGTTTTCAACTTCCCAATCATATAATTCTGCATTTGAGTTGTATCCTAATGAATCTTGATTTCCTAAGTGAAGTTCACCATAGACATTGGGTTCTGTGTAGTATTCATTGTTTTGTATTTGATATAATTGTTAGATGTCTCTTCTTCATCGATAGGTTCTATCCAATATTCTCCTTGTGATGGATGGATAGGTACTATGACTTTTTTTCCATTCCCTTTTAGTTTTATCCTTTACTTGTCTAAGGATATCAATGCTTTCATTTTTCTTCCCCAAGGTCGACCTACTACCGTTGGGAAGGAACTCAATCCTTCCTTAGGGTCAATAATTTCAATGTCGACTTTCGTCAATATTCCTTTGATTGTCGTATCGACATTTCTCCACACTCCGATAGGTCCAATCAGAGCTTGGTTGGCTAATTTCAGGTATATTCCTAACTTATATAGTTGAGGTATACCCAAGTGTTCCCAAGTGTCATGAGTCATAATGTTTACTTGTGAGAAGAAGTCAAGTACAACTTATCAGACATGGTATCCTTCAATTTCTAGGTCGACAAGTGGGTCGACATCATTATTGTCCTTCTGGTTTAAACTGCATATGTTTTTTGTTTGTTTTTCTATATTATTGTTGTGTTTCATATTATACAGTAAGTCAATGAATTGAGATACCACTTTATAATTTTGTACTAAACATATTAATTCGTTAACTGTGCTTCATCAACTATCATCATCTTCTTCTTTTTGAGCAAATTCTTTAAATACGTTTGTTGCGTATTTATACAATTGTTTTTGTTTAGCTGGGTTAGGATAATCATTCTTTTATTTATTTTTCTTATGCATGGATTATCACTCCCAATTTTTGTCCCTTGTCAGGTTACTATATGCCGATTCTTTGTATTCATTACATCATGTTTTTGAACAAATGATAAGAAATTAACATTTTTCTTTTCATTGATTTTATCAAGCATAGTATGGCAATCCTCTAATGAGTCATCCCCGACACCACGGCTAGTACAAAATTTTAAATTGGTTCTGTCCCTGTATGGGCAATCTGCATATCGATGACCTTCTTTGTAGCATGTGAAACAATGGATGGGCCGACGTGGTCGGTTGTCGCTATTCCCAGAGAATTGACCTCGACCTCCATATCCTCCATGATGGTTGTTGAATCGGCCCTCATATCGATGGCCTTTGTATCTTTGATTATTCTATTCATTTTGAGCATTGCTTCGCTGATTGTTATCGTTTTTATGTACAACTGTGTTTGTTTGGTAGAATGCTTGGTAGTTTTGTCGATTCTTCAAGTTTAGGTGACAGTCGGTCGTGGCTTCACTTTTAACTTCACAGATTTCACACCAATATGCTTTACCATTCTTCATGTTAAACGGGCAATCTTTCATTGTGTGTTCTCCATGTTCTTGGCAGATGTCACATAAGCACTTTGTCTGAACAAAACAAACATCCTGTCAGCTAATGTCTTGTCGATAGTTATTGTTTGTGTGTCCGGTCATTGAGCATTTTGTGCACCATACATCTTGATTCTTAAGGTTCATCTCTTTCAATGATTTATGCATGATTTCAAGTTGTTCTTCCAGTCTAGTATCCATGGGATATGCTAGGAATTCTTCATCCATCTCCACTTGTAGAGCTTTAGTAGGCACATCTTCGTATGTTTTAAATGTCTCCAAGATTATTTGCCGCTGAATTTTCTGTGATAGACCTGCAAGGAATCACTGAATTAATAGTTGTTCATCAATTACATAATCTAGTTGGTCGAGGAGGTCTTTACAATGTTTTTCGTACTCTTAGACAGATTCTTCTAGCTTTTACGATGTTGTTTTCAACTTTTTAGCTACCAGATGTTTTGCATCCGGGGTTTTAAAGAACGACAAGAATTGCGCTTTAATTTATGCTTTATATGCTTAAGGGGTTCTCTCAATAAAGGTCATGTACCACATTAGTGCTATTTTCCTCAAGGCACCAGCAAACTGTGTCATCAGTTAATCTTCAGCTATGACCTGATTTGCCTCCCATGTCCACTCACAGATGAACCAATGTCATCTAGGATCTTCATCGTCCTCGTATAGAGGGATATGCACTGATCGATGACCCATGTTGAATTCACTGTCGCTATCTCCTCCAGGAGGTGGAGGTGGTGGGGGTGGTGGTGGTGGGGGTAGTGGGATGTTTTGATTGTCTCTTTGTCCAGAGCTATTGTTAAGTGAACTTTTGTTTCTGTCGGTTGTTTTGTTTGTCATTTCTTCTCCGACAAGCATTCAGTTGGGTTCGACTTCTCTTGTCAATGTCCAACTACATTTATTTGTCTGCAGGTCTGTCTATTCAGTATTCTCCAAAGCTATATTTGGTAGGGGGTTTCTCCTTCATGTGTCAGGTAAAGTAAGTGGATACTTAGGTTTGAAGGGTACACCTGAAGTGTGGCCTAGTTTCCTTCCTTTGGTCGATGGATCACTAGATGATTATCATCATTTACTTTGTCATCTAGTCGGCGCCATATACCAAACTCACCAGCTCTTAGTCTTAGGTCTTCTTCAACAATGGCTTGTATCATAATACTTGGATCCATTGCAGACATAGGTCTTATCTCTTGGGAAACTTCTATTTGGAGAGAATCTCACTGCTTTGTCCGAAATTCTTCTTCCATGGGTGAGGCCTCTTCATCCATTCCTTCTTCCTGCTGGTCATGACCCAACTCTGGCTGATTTATTTCTTTGTCTGTCACCCTAGTACTCATTCATCTTTGCAGTCATATACCATTTCTCTTCTTTCTTCCCTTATTTTTGGCCTCTTCTCTTTCTCTATTCTTTGTAAATATGTCATGCCTTTGTGTGTCACCGTCTGTTCAATTTCCTTTCTAGGTTGAATTTCCATCACTGGTGACGGTATCTCCTTTTTAGTTGACTAGAATCCTCTTCACTTTACCCCGACATATGACCAGATACCCCCCCATGGCCTACCCGATGCTCTCAAAATCTCAGATAGTTATGTTTACTTGCTTAGTAAATATTCCCACTCCCTTTTGACAACGAATTTCTCCCACTTCCTGTATTTCTCCACCCAATTAAAATTTGGTGGCGGTTCGTGTAGTGACAGACGAGGTTCGACAATATGACCCAGTCCTTTTTCTATCAGGAATTTGAACAGCAAGGCCGACAAAGAGAATAGGAACTGCTCGGTAAGGTCTGTATAGAATTTATTCTAAATGGTTTCTACCGAAGTTCTTTCTTCTATATCTTGTTCCTCGTAGAATTTGTCGGTGATCTTTTCAAACCACTCCGATAGGTTTGTTCTTCCCCCTTGAATCAGTTTGTCTAATAGTTATTGGTCCTTAGTCGCTTTTCGATTTCTCGACCAGAAGTTTTTTCAAAAGATGAGGTACCGATTCTATGAACTTATCATGAGTTTCAGTGAAGAATATTCCCTTCACCCGAGTAGTCATTAATCTATTTCTCCGGGTGTATTTCTCCAAATAATTTGCTATCTTATGCTCCCACCAGTTCTTAATCTCTTGTTCTGATATCATTTGCTTGTATTCATCTCAGATATGTACTACTAGCAACGGAACCAATGTTGTAATGTCACGAATCACAGAGGGTTAACAATAATACACATTAAAGCATACAGACATAACAGAGACAAGAGACAAGAATGTAGGTGTAGAACAATAGATTATATTATATTATAATGGTCCATACAAACACAGAACTAAACCAAGTTCTCATCTGGCTCAATAGCCTAATATATATGGTTTACAAATAGTTACATATAACTACCTGTAGGTTCGGTAGACCGACACGACCTTATGCAACCGACCTAATTTCTAATTAGTTGGCCAATTGACTTAGTCGGCTTAATGACTAGCTCCTCCAATAGTTACTCTGTATTTGCAAGATCAATTCAGAGACTCGCTACTTCAGCTTCAAGATACAATGATGTTGAATACACCTTAAGTCCAATATTTTCTCAATCAAGATTGAAATTTTTCTAGTTCGCAACTCTTTCCTGTACTTTTCATGGATAGGCAATAGCAATATTAAATAATTTCCCGATAATCCGTAAGAAACATGTATCAAATAAGAAAAGAGAGGATTATCTTGATATTGAAGATGCAAAAAAATACTTTGATAGCTTCTTAACTACATGGAACCGTCATCCCATGCACCTTCGTTCCCCTGCATTTCATCGGGCAGCTCACCAAGACCCTTGCACACTTGCATCATCTTCCATACTTGAAGGAAACCAAAGTGGAAACTATGAAACCCCTATCAATTATGTGCAATGACTCACAAAATGCAATGAAACCTCTTTTCTTCACAAAAAATGCACAACCCTTGTTTGTCACTATGGTTTCCCATTTGAAAAATTGCATAAAACATATTCTATGTTCATTGATGATGCTGGAAAAAAAAAATACATCTCATCTAGGAATGATGAACTTTTAAACATGCACTACTGTTTTATGCTCTCGATATGGAGAGCTAATGTTGAGTGCCAACATGTGCTCTCTTGTCATGCTCTACTCACATACATTTCAAAGTATGCTTCAAAAGAAGAGAAAAAATGTGAAAGCTACCATGACATCCTATCGTGTATTTGACATGCAGTCCCTACAAAAGAGGGAATATTATTTCATGTCCAAAAACTCTTATCATAAATCGTTGATGATCGATACATTGGTGCGCAAGAGACCTGCCATCTGCTACAAAAGCTCCCCTTAACACTTTCTAGTCTTTCATTTGTTTCCATGAATGTTTCCCATAATGTTTTCAAATTTGTCTTATTAGACCTTCTAACCGCACCCCGACCAACCACCTTCATTTTTGCATACATGAAAATACCCTTTTCACTTGAACAACTACCCATTCTTGAACCTGCCATGTCTTGGTCCTTCTCTGTGTGTAGACACAGTTTCCAATGGAAGCCTCACAAACTGGGAAATATTGTGCATGTCCTTCCTGTGTTCTTTGACATCCCTCCTAGTACTTCTCCTCTCTATATCCATTTATGTTGGAGTTAAATCCTCCTATACATACCTTTCATGAATTTCCAAATGACAGTGGATTCTCAGACTTGGAAATTGTCTCTGCATGGGGATCCTTTTGTGTGAGCTACACTACCTAGCCTATTAAACAAAACCATGCATCCTCTCTAGATATTTATGTTGAAACTCCTCTTCCTCATGAATTTCATGGTCCCTCCCCTATGGACATGTCTGAATGGGAACTCCTCTGTCAACTCCTCTCTAGAAACAACCTACTACTTGATGATCTTGACATGCTCGGTCACCATGAATTTGACACCAAACACAATTAGGGCCAGACACACATAATTTTACACTTGCAAGACTCATCCATCTCATTCATTGACTTGAACCACTCATCGAACCAAGCACATTGATCACCTTTTTCAACTTCTTCTTCTCCTAATTTCTTTTCTCCAACACAACGCACAACCTTTGAAATTATTATGTCCCACTACACACGACACACTACCACCAAACCATTGCAAATGGTCATCTAAGGAACCACGGGAACGAACAAATATTACTTGATTGGGTGCTTGCAAGATGCATTTCATTCATCATTTGCAAATAACTCAAACCCACCTTCTCCTACTTGCTCCAACTAGTGTCATGACATTTAGCATAAATACCCTTACAATACATTCTGGCCTTCACATACCCATAACCAATATGCTTCCTCTTAAGGGCCAATCCCTTGCAGGATTTCAAGAATGAATCCTCCATATATGTTACGTCCTAATTGATGAGATGAGCTTCATTGGTCCAAAGATTTTATCCAACATTGATTCTCGTCTTTGTGAAGCATTCCCTTCCCATCGAACCTTCCCTTTTTGGGGCTTCTCTATCATCCTCTAAGGTGAGCTTGGTCAAATCCCCGTATCAAATATATCCCCATGTATGTAGGAGCAACATGTGGAAACATGCTTTGGCATACCTTGACACATTCATAACCCTCTCGACATTTTTTTGTCAACACAGAGACAACCATTCCCAGAGTAAATTCCAACATCTTCTCCTAAATATTAGGATTGCAACACCAATTATTTCCAAATGGACCTTTCTAATGTCAAGGACATACTTTTCCCTCTCATAATTTGAGAACCATAGATTTAAACAATACACCTATTTGTTCTGGACTAACAATTTTGTTTCCTTCCACACCAAACACATGATTAAACAAATAAATTTCCCCATTTCATTTTGTTCAGCAGAAGTTAGGAAACAATCATTGCTGCTAGTACGAGAACATGAGCAACTAGATATGGTCGTACTCCTTGTCATTGGTCAACAAGTTATTCTTACAACAAACCTTTGGGTTGTGTAAGGACTTGTTAATGGTGCACTTGGTCAAGTTGTTTCAATCTTGTACAACACTGCCACTACTCCACCTATGCTTCCTTTGTTTGTTGTTTTTAACTTTATCAACTACAAAGGCCCACCATAGAATGCTCCCAACCCTAACTACAATCGATCCTCAATTTAACAAGAGGTTCCCGTAGACAAACTCCCCTTCGCATGGACTAGGGTTTAACAATCCACAAAGCACAAGGCATGACCTTACAAAAGGAAACAATAGACACAGGAAACATTGATTGAAAAGGCCTAACCTTTACTGTAGTTTCAAGATTTGAAAATCTCATTGATCTACGCATAATGCCAACATTTTCTTTTTCTCAATATGCACATATGAAGCATAGCCCTTATGTCCAGCGATGAAAACAAGAGGAAAAATTGTTTTCCTGCAAATCAACTGCACCACAATTTGATTAACAGATTTTCTCACATATACTTACACCCATGCATTGCTTCCCACGCCTCTTGTCATTTGCACACAAAAGAAAAAAAACAACACCACCATACAAAAAAAAGTTCCCTTTACTATCACTTTGCGCTTTCTATAAAAAATATATCCTTTTCTACCCTCTCCCTCCCTCCCCCCAAGAAAAAACCACTCCTATACTCATGGATATATTTCACTTTATTTCCTTCGAACATATTAGCTTTGATTTGTTTCATCTTCTTGATTCTACCATAACAGTTCACTTACATCATTTTCTTACCTCTGCAATAGAACACAAAAAAAACACCAAAAATATCCGCTACACAAGTTTTCGACTTTTTTTCTTTCATCTATGGTTTGAATATGTTAATGCTACTACTACTTGCTAGCATGAAAAAAAATACTTCCTTGCACACTACTCTTCCTTTTCTTTAAAAAAAAATGCCCCATGTATTAATGATTTGCTTCCAACATATAGTTACTTTCTTATGGTTTACTGCTTTCTATCTTAGAAATTAAATTCCAACATTGTCTTCAATATGCAATAGAAAAAAAAACATAAAAAATATAGCAAATCCATTACAAAAAAAAGTCCATTCTGTTTATTTCATCTATATTATTTGAACATGTTAAGCTTTTCATGTTTTCCTTTTCTCACTTAGTAGCTCTTCGACAACAAAAATGTATATGCACTACCTCAATATCCTTGTTGACTTCTGCCAGCAAATTAAGAAACAACAAGTATCGATTCAACAAATAAAAGCACGCTTTGAATCAACTTCAACCATCCCATTGAATCAAATCCACCCCACTATTAAGAGTCTCTCAGAATTAAGAGCCTTCCTTCAATGTATTATTCATATGCATGAAAGGAACACCATGCGTAAGGTGCACAAATACTTTCTATCATGCTTCCCACACATTGCTGAATACTTAAACTGTACATGGTGTTTTCATTGCCTTAAGCCCTCTTCCATTTACGACTGAAGCCTCCTACTTGCTTGAAATTTCCTTTTGCCTCTCCTTACAACCCACAAACCTTTTTTTTTGTTCCCACACGTTCTTCATTAGCCATTTGTACCCTTCACTTATATCTACTGCCTTATCTTTCACCTATTTTTTAATTCAATCAATGTATTAGGCTTTTTCACATATGCAATGCAAAAATATTGTACATATTACATGATCTGACTACTACCACAATACATGTACATTTATTATACTTTTCTTTCCATTTTCATGTAATGCACCTCTCTAAAGGGGATATTATATCAAACAAATAGTTTTTTTTTTTTAAATACAATACAACACACTCTATGTAAATAGAAACAATTAACAATAAACTCAATGTAAATTTTATATATTCCATATGTGTATATTTATTGTCTTTACACATCTGTCTATTTTTTTCCCATGGTGTCTCTATACTTGGTTTCAATGTACATATGTTGTCCATTTTTTTACTTCTACCACAGCGATGTTATTCTGCATAAGAGAGTGTATGGTCTGTAAATAATAGTTGTTACAATAGCTTATTAGTCGTTGTGTTTCCATTTATTACTATAGTTGCTTCATCTATCCTTATCATTGCAATCTTTCTATTTTTTCATGCAAAGCATCCAAATCCAAGCTAAAAGGTATTGTCCATTGTATACAAAAAAAATACCGATTCTGCCCTCTTACATTACATTTATTGCAGCTCAAATTCAACATCGCAGCACAAAAAATGTTGATCTTAACACCTCTGCATCCCTTTACAACCATTCATGAAGGTCTATATTTCCTTTATTACGCATATTAGTTTTTTTTCTTTGTAATATATATCAAAGTCTAGAACTTGTTTTCTTATCTTCAGGATTCCATTTCCTTTTTTAAGTGATGTGGGTGCATGTTGTAACACCTTTCACCTCAAGGATTTCATGGTAATATACACTGGTTAATACCACACTAGGAATCTTTTTACATGGTTCCATACACTAACAATTAATCCAACTATTTACTGCTTATATTTGTTTGGTTCACAATCTTATTTTATAAGCATTTGTTGTACATCCCCCTTTCTTATTAGAATTACATATGGGATACATTGCCCTTATCATTATATGTGCATATGCTCATCAAATACAATCAATTTGAACTTCATGTTATTTTTTTGGAATTATGTTGGCTTGATGGTTGTCCTGGTTTTTATTTTAGTCTACTCATGAGGAGTACATATTGTAATTCCCAAATTCTTCCAAGAAGTCATTCAAATAATTGTAGCATATTCAGAAGAGCTCTATTTTGTAGATCATGTATGAAATCCCAAATTGCACCACCTCTATTTCCTGGTGTTTTCCCTGCTTTTGTTGCTGTGGTGAATACACAATTTCAAAAAATTGGTTATTTTCTTCTGATAATAGTTCTTTTGCAGCTTCGGAGGGATTTCAAACACAATGACAAGGCTGGTTTGTCTTTGTCTTTTAAGCTACTTTTTAGTCTTGTTAATTCCTTCTTATTTTTTAAGTTGTTTTTTGCATGGTTATCCTTATCTTTTGTCTAACTGTTATGCAACCTCTCTTACTGTCAACAACAACAATCATAGCACATATCACAACCCAACAAGTTTCACATGAGAACTTAATGTTTTTGTTGGACATGCATACAGACAATAGTGTCAAGGTTGTCCATGCTTAAGGGATATTAGGTCCTTTAACATTTCCTCAAGAATAAAGCTGAGTTTCTTCTCTATAACCTATGTCGATATTGAAAATAATGTTACTTCTTTGCAGGTTTCCATTGGATTTGTTAAGGAATGGGGATCCATGCTTCAAAACCTTTCACCTCAAGGGATTCATGGTAAGATAAGACAATAGAAAAAATTTCCTCGTTGCCTTAGTCCTAATGATTCAAAGATCTGAAGAGTTTACTCATGAGGTCAATACCGTGCTAGGAGTGCTTCATGAGGGAGAAATTCACAAACAATTGCATTTTCTGATTGAAGGACTTTCTACAATTTGCAGAGCTAACATCCATGTATAATATGATGTGCATTCATGTTTGTTTTGTACTTGTTGTTTTATATGATTTTTATGGTATATACATGAATCTTTCGTACTATTTTTTGGAAATTTCTAAGTTATCCAGCTGTTCGTCTAGGATTGGATCTTGTCGAGCAAGAAGATCAGTTTAACCGTGAATTTTCCCTAAAATATAAGCTTGATCAAAGAGTTCACCCTTGGTATATTTCCTTCGAATTTCTTCATTAACAACCTGTCTTATTTTGAAATTTTCATACTTTATATGCCTTTGTGTTTTCAATATGCAATATGGAATTTTCTTATGATATGGTATATTAAATTAAATTCTATGGTGACTTAGATGTATCTTGTGTGGAGGAGTTTATTTAACCAATTACATGCATTCTTCATGAGGGAGAAATTGACAAACAATTATAGTTTCTGCTTGAAGGACTTTTTGCAATTTGGAAAGCTAACTTCCAGGTATAATATGATGTGAATTCATTTTTTTGTTCTAGTTGTTGGTTTGTATGATTTTTATGGCATGTGCATGAATCTTTAGTACTGGTTTTTGGAAATTTCTAGGGTTATCTAGCTGTTTGTCCGGAACTAGAACTTTCTTAGCAAAAAGATCAGTTTACCATTGAATTTTCCCTAGAAGATAAGCTTGATCAAAGAGTTGGCCTTGGTATCTTTCCATTGGATTTATTCATTAACATACCTAACAAAATTGTTATTAATTTTATCAAAACTTGACTTATAGGTTTGTTGACATCTTCCCTGAAAAATATAATTACTTTCAGAGACAAGTTCCAATTCTTGTAAGGTTCTTGCATACACCTTTTTTCTGATTTTATACCAATCTACTTGTACACCTGATTTCACATATAAATCTGCTCGTATACAAATATGTTTTTTCTTGCACTATCTATATTTACAATCCCATCTTTGACTTCATCAGAATCTATGTGATTCTGCAACGTGCTCCATCATATTCTATAACAACAATTACTAATTGCACTTATTCCTAAATGCAATCTTATAAACTCAAACAATTTTTGGGAATTTTTATCCTTGAAATTCTTAAATTAAGTCACTGCATTCTGATCTGCTATTTTATAAAATCTATTTAATGATCTTAAATAAAAATTAAATTCTCTTGGAAATATTTGACAATGGATTTATTGCTACTTTCAATTGTTATATGTTTAGTTTCAATTTCAAAGTTTAATTGTGCAACTTTTATTCATAATTGTTGTCACCAATAGAGTTTCCTCCAGCAATTAAAGTTGGACCAAGTCATTAACATGGCAAACAAATGCACACATCCCTCAACATGGATTCATGTTGAACAATCCTTGATTCTTATTTTTCCTCTGTATCAACAATCGTTATAAATTCTTGGAGTGAAGGACAAAGTTGGAATTCAAAGAGTTGATGTACAACAAGACAGGTATAACAACTAATGTAGGTACACATCGGAAAGGTCTAATAAAAGTTGGCAAACCCAAGCTATCAATAAATGTAATTTACCAAAATAATATCTCTTAGTTCATTGTACTTTTTTTATGCATATGTTTATTCTAGTTCAGCTGTAGCAGTATCTTTTTTATTCAGTTTGTGGGAGAATGTTTATGCATTTAGTAACATGCCTATATTAAGCTTGTATCTATACAAAACTGTCTTTGCAATTGGGTTTATGTTTTAACTCATTTTTTCATTATGAGAGGATTACTTGTTTTTTTGTATTTAATCAAATTATTCAATTCCAATGACAAACTATGTTCAAGCATTTCGTATTGCATTTCTTCTCAATTCTGATAGGATATATTTATCTGTAGATATCAAAGAAAAAATGTAATTTTTTCAGGTTAATATGTTAATCTTATTGAAGACCATGATTGTTATATTCACATTTAAAATATCTTTTGTCAAATGTGTTTTATCTGATAATTATGTGTTTCTTCTGCAGTTGCTCCATTCAACTATGCACATCTATCTCCAAACAAGATGCACCTATTTCTCAAAGCAAAGAATTCAAAAAAAAAATTACACTCTAGAAAAGAGAAAGGGTGAGTTCCATTTCGGAGGACAAGGATACCATGTTCATTTTGCAAGACAATATATTTTGTAATTGGCCTAACATGTTTGCAACACCATCTTTTCATTCAATCCTACACGAATGATTATTGTTCATTTTGTACTTTGATTCATATCAAACATGTTTTTCTTTTTTTTTCTAGTTGTTACTGCATCAGTTATAA
>LPNX010027380.1:0-31034 GCA_001517045.1 Pseudotsuga menziesii
TCTAATGGGTCTTTCCAACATCACCACCTTAAGGGAGGCTCCAACATACCCTATGAGCGAGGAAGGTATCTTCTAATTAAGGGCACCAAAGGTCACATTGCACAATTAGATATTTTATGTGTGTGATTACCTAGCATGTGCTTATTTTATTGCATATGTTTATATGTAGTATATCTAACTCTATTTCGTAGGGGACATTGACACACTTGAAGGATTTTGAAGTATAATTTTCAAGTTCCTTAATTGTTTGTAATTTTCTCTTTGCTCGAGTCTAAATAGCCTTCACCCTTTCATCTTTCTCTTATATGTTTGTTTCAAAACCTAATTGAAAACTTTAGTTCACCTTAGGTGGTTAATAAACCCTATGACCATTCACATTTGCTTGTCCACCATAAGTAAACTAGGGATACTTAGTAGTATGCATTAAAGGTTTAAAGGGTAATAAATCCTAGTTTAACTCGTCTTCCTTTTTTTTTAATTTGTATTGACATTACTTAACGTAAGTAAGACTTGAAAACTCTTACTGGCAGTGTATGAACACTAGCAGTGGAACTAATACCCTTGCAGAACTGTTGGCGCTTTGGGGCCTTCTGCTTTTTGCTAATGTTCGAAATATTGGGATGAAGCTGATTTTGGGTGACTCTCGTACGATCATTGACTGGGCTATGCATCGTTAGAAGCTTCAATCATTGGTGCTTCATCCATGGATGGTTTGTGTCTGATCCTTGCTTGATCTTCTCTCTCCTCTACTTTGTCAGCATATCTATCGCGAATTCAATTCCCAGGCGCACAGTCTGTCCAAACGTGGGATTGATATTCCTCCAGGAGTGATTTGCTGGCAGGAGATAAATTTCCAGTGTGATCATCGTTGATGGATCTCTGTCCTGTACATGAGACTGCTTGTGTTTGTTTTGGATGCTTTTGATAACTGTTTTGATGAAGGTCATGCAAGTCTATATGCAACTGGCCCTATTCTTTCAAGCACTTCAAACATCCCACAGTATCTAGGTGACAACTTGGCACAACTTTCAAGATTCAAGGAACTCTTCCTTTCCCTCACTCTGAGGTAAGCAAGATCCCCAACACTGAATTCTCTATGCACTTTATGCTTCTCTACATAGTTTTTTTGTCTATCCTGGGATACTTTTAGATTCTGCCTAATCTTTGCAACCTCTTGCTCCATTTCCTTGATCAATTTTTGACCAAGCACAATCCTGTTTACTGGATTATCCCAAGTCACTGGTGTCCTACACCTTCTTTCATACAAGGCTTCATAAGAACTCATTCCTAATGATGCTTGCTATCCATGATTATAAGCAAACTCTACCAAGGGTAAATAACCCTCCCACTTGGTTGGTTTGTCCATCACATACATGTGAAGCATGTCTTCCAACACTTAATTCACTCTCTCTGTCTGACCATCACTATGAGGATGATAGGCGGCAGTGAAGTTCAACTTGGTACCAAAATCTGCAAACAAACCCTTCCAAAAATTGGAAGTGAACTTAGGATCTCTGTCACAAACTATTGCCTTAGGAAATCCATGCAATCTGAAAATCTCCTTCATGAAGATTTTTGCAATGGCATCAGTCTTATAAGTGGACTTGACCGGTATAAAATGTGTTTCCTTTGTCAACTTGTCCATACTACATTTTCCATTATGCCTAAATGCTACAACCTAGTCATACGACTTAAATGCATACACTACCTATATGAGCTAGCACAAAGGGCAAGTGATAACGCTATAATCTTATGCTAAGAGAACACATTATAACGTTATAAGATATTCTTAAGGGAAACATTGTAACACTATAGGATAGTGTTAACGGGACGCATATCCTAAGGTTGAGACTATGGTATACATACCATATCGATCATATTGAGCCTACACTTGTTTACTCTTCCTTCAAGGTTTTAGGATATAACTTGCTCTAGTTTTGATAGACTCTCGTTTGAGAGATTGGGTAATTGTTTGGGCCGTGGCTACACCATTACTTGTAATGGTGCCATAGCTCACACCTTGCCATTATGTTTTGATACTTTGACTGAAGGTAGAGAGGGTTCATGCCTCATGGTGGAATTTCACTGCATGTTGGTTTTAATATGAATACTGTAATTGATTTGATATCAAATGAATACGATTTCCTCCAGCGTTTAAATACTATGTAAACTTGGGTTTTGTATGGTTATTTACTTACCGTGTTTTATGTGATTTTTAATGGAATCAATTGTATCCTTACAAACTGTAGAATAATTCTCCACATATAATTATTATTTTTTGGGTTATCGTCGTATGCACAGCACTCTGTTTGTGTAGTTATTGTTTGGTTTAAATTCTGAGTAGGGAGATTCTAGAGCTTAGGCGTTATGCCATGGGCTACACCATTGTAACAATGGTGTCATAGCCGATTGGCTTACCGCCACTCTCTGTGTTGGCTAAAAAAATGGAGTCTGTATTTTAAAACAACAAAGCATTGTATTCTTTATTTTTGTATTGACTCAGCGTGGGTGCAGGCCCTGCCACGAATGGAATATGCCTCTCCCAATGGTTGCGATATCCTTTTAATGGGTAAATAGTTTACTTGGAAAGATTCAGCTTTAATAGCCAGGGTTATGACAACCCACGATATCGATTGGTTTTAAAAAAAATGTGACTGTGTGTTTAGTTGAAACTTGGCCAAGGTCATAACTAGGGTAATTATGACCTCGCTACTAATGTAGGCGCTGTTTGGATTTAAAGGTTTGTGGCATAGGTTTAAAGCGTAGCCTACACATACTAGATATATAGCATGGACTGTAGAGGAAGGTTATGCGATGGCTTACTGATTGTATAAGAAAATACTTATGGTTTTATTAGTGTTATTGAAATGGGTCTGGACCTCTACAGGATTCGATGTTGGGACCTCTTGATGGAAAAACGGGTTTTAAATGTTTCAAATGGTTAATAAGATGTCTAGTTATGTATATATTTTAACTAGGGCTTTTAAAACCCTTTATGTGTTTATAATGGATGATTGTAATAATAAGACTGTAAATTTAAACATTCGAGCTATGTTAATGGATATGATTTGGATTGTGGATTTTATATAGTAATACAGGGTTTGATAATGGACCACATGGATGGTCACGATGCCTTCTCTGTTTGGTTAATTTTTTTTATGTTTATTAAAATGAAATGTGATGATATTTAATTTTGTTTTTACTTGATTATGTAGAGAAGACCTTAGAAGGTCTTTAATAATTTGTCAGCTTGTTTATTGTATAAATTATGTTCCTAATTATGTTCATAGTAGATCTAGTTTAAAATAAATCAAATAGTACATAAATTATAAAACTACTTGAAGACTAATATATATATATGTAATTCTATATGTATATATATTTAACCTATACCTCTCTACCAAACTTTGAATTAAAAAAAAAAACTCTAGTGAGAAATGAAATATGTCAGCAGAGTAATGCCACCTGTAGAAGGCTAACTGGTAACAAAACTAGGTATCGTGCACATAAACTAATCATGGAGATAATTACAGAATTTCACTCAAAGTACAAACCCTAGTAATGTACAGCATATAATAAAGATTCTCTAGCCTAAGATTTGTAAATTGCATATATAACCCTAGCAGATTGATAACCATAAAACATAACCACTAGGGTTATAAATTTCATTGCAACCATTGATCAGCATAAACATTAATGAAACATTGGAAAGAAATAGAATAGGCCTTCAAAGGTTTCATACCTGAAATTTGAAGCTCTGTCAATGGCTGCACCTGCACACTTAAATAACCAGTATTAACAATTCAATGCAAATATGACCTCTGTTTGATGACCAAATCACTTGGGAACTACCACGTTCCCCCCAACCATGATTGGGAACCGTTCCTGGTTCTAATCCAAATCCCCCCGAGCTAGACTCCAACATGAAAGTATCTTAGAGCTTCTAAGGTGGGGCAAATCCTCTTTTCCTTGTAGGAAAAGTTCTCCAAGAAAACACTTGAGAGAAAAATAGGTAGAATAATAATTCTCCTAGATGAAAAATCAGAACCCCCAAGCCTTTGCTTGGCTTGAGTCTTTATTGGAAGAATCTTTAGTCAAAGGGGCAGTTAAATCAAGAGATCCTTGATTTATTGATTTAACCCTTTTTAATTTACTAGGGTAATTTTTGAGTTCTTAACCTAGGAAATTTTAACTAGTTCCTACTTAGTCTTTCATAGATATTTCACTATTTATTAGTTCTTTAATAATAAATAATAATTGGAGGATATTCTCTTCTTTCTTTATTCAATTATATAATTAATCATAATTATTTATTTATACATACTATGTATAAAATATATAGTATTAAAATACTTGTTAACACTTGTCTTCGGGCATCACGTGTCATGATCCCTTAGACGTAACGACACTTCTTTTATGAAGGTCAAGTAGATATATGGCTTAGGTATACTAGGCTAGGCAACTCTAAACATCCTTGCATGTTGGATTTCCCTCGTATAACGTGGTAATTCTTCAGTACTTGATGAGAATACAGAATTTTGAAATTTCATTTAATCACTTAAAAATAAGTATGATGACATCAATATTATTCCTCGAGCTGTTTTCACTTGGAGGTGATTTTAATCTTTTCTGTAACCCCTAGCGCTTACCAGATCCCATACTCAATGCCTATAATAGGGATTTACAAACATAGTGCAATTGCACAGCTCTCGCTCAACATTAAATGCTAGGATGTACTTCTATGATACACGTAGGGATACAATGGCCAAAGATCCGATGCTCCAGAGCTTATGCTCAACACCAATATGGAATGCTCCAGAGCTTATTCCCAACATTTACAATTATATTTTCATGTGTTCCAATTATTTATGCTCAACACAAATGTAAGTACTCATGTATTCTAGAGCCTCTCGCTCAACACAAAAAATCTCATCAATCACGTGCATCAGGGTCCACGCCCAACACAAACATTTCATCAATCATGTGCTTCAGGGTCCACGCCCAACACAAAACATATATATACCTATATATCATCAACAATTGGCTGATGCCCAATATACAAAACAATCCATAATGCTCATATGCAGTTGGGTCTTTGACCCAAAAATAAAACATTAATATAATCATCATGATCAATAGGCTTATGCCTATAATTGGTATGTCCAAAACTCAGGACATTGCGTCCCTGCCCATTTAGTACAACACCGTCCCTAGTGTTCCAGGGACTCTGAATGCTATCATGAAACAAGGTGGGATAAGCCTTCCTCATGGTGGCCCCATTCTACTAGGTAGCCTCATCTACCTCAAAGTGCTTCCACTGCACTTTCAATTGGACCACGGTGCACTTCCAAAGTTGTACTTCTCTCTTCTCTAATATATGCAAAGGATCAGGGGCAAATTCCCCCTTAGGTTCCACCTGTAATAAGGACCAATCAATGACATGCTTAGTGTCATAAACATATTTCTTTAATAAAGATGCATGGGAAACATTATGAACTCTTACGTGTGCAAGTAATGCTAATTCATAAGTCACTAGTCCTTTCTTGGCCAGAATTTCAAAAGGTCCACAAAACCTAGGTGCCAACTTACCACACCTACCCAAGATCAACGAGCTCCATTTTTGTTATAGCGGATTTCACCACACTAGGTGAATCACACATTGTATGGCCTTCCCCTGTCCCGCTGCAGACTCATTATCCCCTATGGACCACTTGTTGTCTTTTGATGTATCCTTGACCATCCCTAAAAACATAAGAAAAGTGATATACGCGGCTTTTTCCCCGATAACCACGCACATACGCGGATATTCACTCTATAGTTGCATACATCGGGATGTGTACATAATCCAAATCCTTTTGGAGCGTTCCTTGACTTGGATCTGACTCATATGACTCCTCGCCTTCCATATGCCTTGAGATCGCACGGATTCGACCTTTCAGTATCCCTTTTTAAGCTATATAAGGAACCCCTTGGTACATTGAAAGGGGGGGGAATATAAGAGAGAATTGAGAGTAACGAAACTATAGTCCATTGTTGGCAGAACTTATGCTTGAGTCTGCATCCCTTTGTCCCTTGGAGCACTGTTGTGTTCTTCCCAAGCTTTCCTTTTGCTAGTAAGCTTGCTATCGAAGTGATGGAGGATTGAGGTGGTGGAGGCCCAAGTGGGGGATTTAGTTTCTCCGGTTCCCAGACGTGCCGTCAGAGGTTGTCACTTGTAATCTCTGATTCGTATTAATAGAAATATCTTTTCCTGTCCAGTAATGTGTATTTGAATGAATATTGTATCCATTGGAATATGTCAAATGCTTATACATTATTGATTATATATGCTAGAATAGATCTAACACCATGAAATATAGTATGCTTGTATTGTTTACTTGTTGCTGAGGATGTGCTATAACAATTCAAGCTGAAGATTGGAAAGCTCAACGGGGATCTACTTCAACCGTCCGGAATAAGGTACGAGGTTCGATCCTTTAGTGTTAGATGTTTTTTATTTCTATTGCATATTGGGGAAGATTGATTTCTGGAGTCTAGCTGTCTGTTGTGGTACCCAAAGCCATAGGAATTTCTCTCCATAACAGAATTGGTGACTCTGCTGGGGATGTTCCTTGTTTGTCTTTGGGGTTGGGCGCACAATGGGCTTGATATTATTGATTTGCTCTCTATTTCTCCCTGTTTCTGTGTCGCATGTTATAGTATGTTTGTCCATTGACACTCCCCTTTATTGGTTTGGCCTTGACCTGCTTTTTACCACTGCCTTCTCTGTATACGCAGGTTTTTGGCCAACAGTCGCGTACATACACGGGTTTTTGGCCAAAAAGTCGCGTACATACGCAGTTGTTCTTTATACAGTCGCGTACGTCCTCCATTTTGGTGAGTCTGATGTTGTGGTGGGAAGTTGCTGGGTGGGTTGTGAGTGTGGTTGGGTCTTCCTTGGGTCTGAAGTTGTCTGTTGGATGCTTCTTTTGTGACCAGAGACAGTTCATACCTATCATAGGTATTACGTTTACACTGGCATATAGGTTAGGTTCACCACCGTTTGCATTTTGCATGACCTTATGACCATGTCCCTATATCCTTAGGTACAAACCCACTCTATTATGTCACGGAACCTTCTTGCTGCTATAGAAGTGGCATGATATGAGTGGTAGAGCCTCAACTTACATGGGTACCCTAGTTAGCGCCTTACTTGCAGTTGGTGCCCATGCCGATGTTTCCCCCTTTAGGGTGTGGGAGTCCGTTGTATAGTATTTCCATGACATTTAGCAAGAGCCTCATACTCCTCTTGATCTTATGCTGGCCATGATCCCCCAGACTCCCTTGTATCAAGTTGTGGATGCATTATCATGAGCTTTTCCTGTATTATTGAGCTTTATGCCGGCTCCCCTGACATAGCGTTTCAGCCATATAGCCTGAGCTTGTCTCATGTCTAGCCATGCAGAGCCTTTCTTTATATCCTTCGCATCTTGATTCCCTTTTTTACTGGGAGGGGATTTTCCCCCAAGTGTCGATATCCTACACATGTATCCTTGCATTGAGTTTAGGTATGTTCCACTGCTTGGAACTAGTTTGTTTTCCCTAATGACACTCGTCTCCTCCTAGTTTGTAACTATAAAGTTAGTTTATTCTTTTTTCAAGCTTTTCAAATAACTGAAAAAGACCAAAAAAATCAAAAAACCAAAAAGCTAGACAAGAAAAGATATTATATTTGGCGGCTGTCGAGTCATGTCGCCTTCGAACAGAGCACTGTATATCACATCCATTAATTGGGTTATAGTTTGACTTAGGAGCTGTACTCGTTTATCTGAGTTTTATCTCCACTGACTGGTTAAGCTTCCAGTCCCTATGGAGCCTCTATTGATGCCTCCTGTGTCATAGAGATGTCCCAGTTTGTATATCGAGTCTATGCTTCCTTTATTCAGACACCATACACCGTTATGCTCTTGTTCGAAGGAAGTTGAAACCTGAGTCGACCATTCCTCAGTTATCTTGACTTTGCATGTCGGCCATTCCCGATACAGTTACTGGTTCGTGCACCTTATGATCGACTCCTTCCACATTATACAGCCTTGCTGAGTACCTCGTGTTGGATGATGGGGGATGCCCTAATTCCCTCCTTCCAGTGGATTTCATCCCATCGACTTCAGATCATTTATTCTGGGATTGGAGTCTAGAGTCATTTTGAGTGCCTTGAGACTTGCAGTCATCAGTGGCAGGTTCTCTCGCCATCGACAGTTTTGGGAATACATCAATGTCTCCTGATCGATGGATTCTCTCAAGTGTTTGACCTCAACACATTTATTCACACTTGTTAGTTTTCCCTCTAGTACCTTGATTCCCATTTTCATTATTGGTGGGTGATCTCGCGTTTGTTAACGGTATACATCAGTGACCAGTAATCAGACGATGGACTACTATGTTCGACCTCGACACCTCTATTCGCATAGTAGGACATGTACTCATAGCGGTGTGTGTAGAATACCTTCCAGATTGGTGGCATCCACTATATGCTACCTCCTTGATCGTGCCAGTGTTCATGAGATTTCAACTCTCGTGACTTGTTCCCATATATGTCAAACATTTCCATCTACTATGGAGATCTTGATCTGTTATATATCTTCAGCCTTTGTGGAGATCATGGTCCTTTGTATATCTTCATCATGGAGATTCTAATCTATGTATATTGTACGTGGTGATGACCACATATGTGTTATCATGTTTCATGCCTATTGGCCATTGTACTCTTATATATCCAGGACTGCTATATGTATTTGCAGTTATATGCAGAGTTGTATTATGGTATTATGCTGATTGGGTGGCTAGTCTTCCATTTGGGTACCTTCATCACTTCACTTCTGGGATGGACTTATAATGTATTTCGGCCATCGTATAACCCCTCTGATCTCATACATTAGGGGGCATCGGTTATAGCAGATTTCACCACACTGGGTGAATCACACATTGTATGGCCTTCCCTTGTCCCGCTGCAGCCTCATTAGCCCCTATGGACCACTTGTTGTCTTTTGATGTATCCTTGACCATCCCTAAAAACATAAGAAAAGTGATATATGCGGATTTTTCCCCGATAACCGCGTACATACGCGGATATTCGCTCTATAGTCGCGTACATCGGGATGTGTACATAATCCAAATCCTTTTGGAGCGTTCCTTGACTTGGATCCGACTCATATGACTCCTGGCCTTCCATATGCCTTGAGATCACACGAATTCGACCTTTCAGTATCCCTTGTGAAGCTATATAAGGAACCCCTTGGTACATTGAAAGGGGGGGGGCAATATAAGAGAGAATTGAGAGTAACGAAACTATAGTCCATTGTTGCCAGAACTTATGCTTCAGTCTGCATCCCTTTGGCCGTTGGAGTACTGTTGTGTTCTTCCCAAGCTTTCGTTTTTCTAGTAAGCTTGCTATCGAAGTGATGGAGGATTGAGGTGGTGGAGGCCCAAGTGGGGGATTCAGTTTCTCTAGTTCGCAAACGTGCCGTCAGAGGTTGTCACTTGTAATCTCTGATTCGTATTAATAGAAATATCTTTTCCTGTCCAGTAATGTGTATTTGCATGAATATTGTATCCATTGGAATATGTCAAATGCTTATACATTATTGATTATATATGCTAGAATAGATCTAACACCATGAAATATAGTATGCTTGTATTGTTTACTTGTTGTTGAGGACGTGATATAACAATTCAAGCTGAATATTGGAAAGCTCAACGGGGATCTATTTCAACCGTCCGGAATAAGGTACGAGGTTCGATCCTTTAGTGTTAGATGTTTTTTATTTCTATTGCATATTGGGGAAGACTGATTTCTGGAGTCTAGCTGTCTATTGTGGTACCCCAAGCCATAGGAATTTCTCTCCGTAACAGAATTGGCGACTTCGATGTGGATGTTCCTTGTTTGTCTTTGGGGTTGGGGGCACAATGGGCTTGATATTATTGATTTGCTCTCTTTTTCTCCCTATTTCTGTGTCGCATGTTATAGTATGTTTGTCCATTGACACTCCCCTTTATTGGTTTGGCCTTGACCTGCTTTTTACCACTGCCTTCTCTGTATATGCAGGTTTTTGGCCAATAGTCGCGTACATACGCGGGTTTTTGGCCAAAAGTCGCGTAGATACGCAACTGTTCTTTATATAGTCGCGTACATCCTCCCTTTTGGTGAGTCTGATGTTCTGGGAAGTTGTTGGGTGGGTTGTGAGTGTGGTTGGGTCTTCCTTGGGTCTGAAGTTGTCTGTTGGATGCTTCTTTTGTGACCAGAGACCATTCGTGCCTATCATAGGTATTACGTCTACACTGGCATATAGGTTAGGTTCACCACCGTTTGCATTTTGCATGACCTTATGACCATGTCGCTATATCCTTAGGTACGAACCCACTCTATTATGTCACGGAAACTTCTTGCTACTATAGAAGTGGCATGATATGAGTGGTAGAGCCTCACCTTACATGGGTACCCTAGTTAGCGCCTTACTTGCAGTTGGTGCCCATGCCGATGTTTCCCCCTTTAGGGTGTGGGAGTCTGTTGTATAGTATTTCCATGACATTTAGCAATAGCCTCATACTCCTCTTGATCTTATGCTGGCCATGATCCCCTGGACTCCCTTGTATCAAGTTGTGGATGCATTATCATGAGCTTTGCTTGTCTTATTGAGCTTTATGCCGGCTCCCCTGACATTGCGTTTTAGCCATATAGCCCGAGCTTGTCTCATGTCTAGCCATGCAGAGCCTTTATTTATATCCTTCGCATCTTGATTTCCTTTTTTACCGGGAGGGGATTTTCCCCTGAGTGTCGATATCCTACACATGTATCCTTGCATTGAGCATAGGTATGTTCCACTTCTTGGAACTAGTTTGTTTTCCCTAATGACACTCGTCTCCTCCTAGTTTGTAACTATAAAGCTAGTTTATTCTTTTTTGAAGCTTTTCAAATAACTGAAAAAGACCAAAAAAATCAAAAAACCAGAAAGCTGAACAAGAAAAGATATTATCTTTGGCAGCTGTTGAGTCATGTCACCTTCGAACAGAGCACTGTATATCACATCCATTGGTTGGGTTATAGTTTGACTTAGGAGCTGTACTCGTTTATCTGAGTTTTATCTCCACCGACTGGTTAAGCTTCCAGTCCCTATGGACCCTCTATTGATGCCTCCTGCATCATAGAGATGTCCCAGTTTGTATATCGAGTCTATGCTGCTTTATTCAGTCACCATACGCCGTTATGCTCTTGTTCGAAGGAAGTTGAAACCTGAGTCGGCTATTCCTCAGTTATCTTGACTTTGCATGTCGGCCATTCCCGGTACAGTTACTGGTTCATGCACCTTATGATCGAGTCCTTCCACATTATACAGCCTTGCTGAGTACCTCGTGTTGGATGATGGGGGATGCCCTAATCCCCTCCTTCCAGCAGATTTCATCCCATCGACTTCAGATCATTTATTATGGGATTGGATTCTAGAGTCATTTTGAGTGCCTTGAGACATGCAGTCATCAGTGGCAGGTTCTCTCGCCATCGACAGTTTTGGGAATACATCAATGTCTCCTGATCGATGGATTCTCTCAAGTGTTTGACCTCAACACATTTATTCACACTTGTTAGTTTGCACTATAGTACCTTGATTCCCATTTTCATTATTGGTGGGTGATCTCGTGTCTGTTAACGGTATACATCAATGACCGGTAATCAGACGATGGACTACTATGTTCGACCTCGACACCTCTATTCGCATAGTAGGACATGTACTCGTAGCGGTGTTTGTAGAAGACCTTCCAGATTGGTGGCATCCACTATATGCTACCTCCTTGATCGTGCCAGTGTTCATGAGATTTCAGCTCTCGTGACTTGTTCCAGTATATGTCAGACATTTCCAGCCACTATGGAGATCTTGATCTGTAATATATATTCAGCCTTTGTGGAGATCATGGTCCTTTGTATATCTTCATCATGGAGATTCTGATCTATGTATATTGTACGTGGCGATGACCACATATGTGTTATCATGTTTCATGCCTATTCATGGCCATTGTACTCTTATGTATCCGGGACTGCTATATGCATTTGCAGTTATATGCAGAGTTGTATTATGGTATTATGCTGATTGGGTGGCTGGTCTTCCATTTGGGTACCTTCATCACTTCACTTTTGGGATGGACTTATAATGTATTTCGGCCATCGTATAACCCCTCTGATCTCATACATTAGGGGGCATCTGTTATAGCGGATTTCACCACACTAGGTGAATCACACATTGTATGGCCTTTCCATGTCCCGCTGCAGACTCATTAGCCCCTATGGACCACTTGTTGTCTTTTGATGTATCCTTGACCATCCCTAAAAACATAAGAAAAGTGATATACGCGGATTTTTCCCCGATAATCGCATACACACGCGGATATTCGCTCTATAGTCGCATACATCGGGATGTGTACATAATCCAAATCCTTTTGGAGCGTTCCTTGACTTGGATCCGACTCATATGACTCCTGGCCTTCCATATGCCTTGAGATCGCATGGATTCGACCTTTCAGTATCCCTTGTGAAGCTATATAAGGAACCCCTTGGTACATTGAAAGGGGGGGGGATATAAGAGAGAATTGAGAGTAACGAAACTATAGTCCATTGTTGCCAGAACTTATGCTTGAGTCTGCATCCCTTTGTCCCTTGGAGCACTGTTGTGTTCTTCCCAAGCTTGCCTTTTGCTAGTAAGCTTGCTATCGAAGTGATGGAGGATTGAGGTGGTGGAGGCCCAAGTGGGGGATTCAATTTCTGTGGTTCGCAGACGTGCCGTCAGAGGTTGCCACTTGTAATCTCTTATTCGTATTAATAGAAATATCTTTTCCTGTCCAGTAATGTGCATTTGAATGAATATTGTATCCATTGGAATATGTCAAATGCTTATACATTATTGATTATATATGCTAGAATAGATCTAACACCATGAAATATAGTATGCTTGTATTGTTTACTTGTTGTTGAGGACATGCTATAACAATTCAAGCTGAAGATTGGAAAGCTCAACGAGGATCTACTTCAACCGTCCAGAATAAGGTACGAGGTTCGATCTTTTAGTGTTAGATGTTTTTTATTTCTATTGAATATTGGGGAAGATTGATTTCTGGAGTCTAGCTGTCTGTTGTGGTACCCCAAGCCATAGGAATTTCTCTCCGTAACAGTTTTTCTTTCACTTTGAAGTAGACATGCTCACCTACTTGATAGTCTTTATCTTTTCTTTTCTTATCCGCATAACTTTCCTGATGATCTTGTGCCTCTTTAAGGTTTCCATGGACCTTGGTAACTAAATATTCCAAGTCCAATAACAGGTTAGGCCCTAACATGAGTCGATCCACCAAACTATCCCAAGTAACTAGGGTCCTACACTTCCATCCACAGAGTACCTCGAAAGGACTCATCTTGGCGGAATCCTGATACCAATTGTTATATGCAAACTCTGTGAGGTGCAGATAATCTTCCCACTTAGTGGGGTTGTTCATGACATACATACGAAGCATGTCTTCCATAATTTGGTTTACTCTTTCAGTCTGTCTATCCATCTGTGGGTGATAAGCAATGCTAATGTTCAGCTGTGTCTCTAATCCAGAGAATAAAGATCTCCAAAATTTTCCTATAAACTTAACATCTCGATCTAAGATAATCACTTTGGGTATCCCATGCAATCTAAATATCTCTTTCAGGAAGATATCAGCAATGTTCACGGCCTTGTTGGTCGATTTCACAGGGATGAAGTGTGTCTCTTTTGACAACTTGTCAATGACTACGAAGATGGAATCATGTTGCTTCTTACTTTTTGGTAAGCCAATAATAAAATACATATTGATAACCTCCCACTTCCATTTCGGAATCGACAATGGATATAGCAATCCTGAAGGATGCTGGTGCTCTGCTTTAAGTAGCTGGCATTCCTAACATTTTGCAATAAACATTGCAATTTCAGCCTTTAACTTGGGCCAGAAAAAATGTCTCTGGACAGAAGATATCATCTTTTGATATCTCGGGTGCCCAGAGTAGGGTGCCCTATGAAATTCTGTGATGATGCTAGAATGAGTGTCTCCTCCATCTGGAACATACAATCTATCCTTGGTCCATAGTATTCTAGATTCATCCACCTTGTACTCCTTCTGTTGTTGAAACAATCGGTCCTCCTAGACCTTCTTGAGGATTTCCACATAAAACGGGTCAACCTTGTTGGTCGTTGTAATATTCTCATGCAAATTTGCATCTGTTTGACTTAGGTTCACCTCATATATCATATGAGTCCATTGACTCAACGCATCAGCAACTTTGTTCTCTTTGCCCTTAATGTGCTTTAGTTCAAAGTGATACTCACTTAGGAAAGCCAACCATCTGACTTGCCTCGCATTCAAATCGGGTTGATCGAATAAATATTTTAGACTCATATTGTCAGTATTTATAAGGAACTTCCTTCCCATAACATAGTGCCTCCACATCTTTAGAGCGTGGATAATGGCCACTAGCTCAAGATCCTGCATGGGATGATTTTGCTCATGCTCTTTTAATTTCCACAATTCATAACAGATGACATGTTCAGTTTGCAAGAAGACTCCTCCAAGTCCTTCCTTTCTTGCATCCATGCATACAACGAAATCCCCATTGGGATCCGTAATCCAAAACCCTGGTGCGATCATCAAAAGCTGCTTAAGCTTTTGAAAACTTTCGTCACACTTGTCAGTCCATAGAACTTGTTTGCTTTCTTCTGCAAAGCCATCATGGGGCAAGCAATTCTTGAGAAGTTCTAAATGACACTAGTTGAGGTAGGCCAGTCCTTTATGGCTAGAATCTTTTTGGGTTCACAGCTATTCATGCCTCGGATATGATGTGACCTAGGTACTGTATTTATGGTTTGTAAAAATCACATTTACTAAACTTAGTGTAGAGCTGGTGTTCTCTCGACACTCTAAGTACTATGTGAAGGTGTTCTTCGTGTTTTTCTTTATTCTTGGAATAAACCAGAATGTCATCAATAAAAACTAGTACAAACTTATCCACATACTTACTTAATATGTTGTTCATCATACACATAAAGTTTGCAGGTGCATTGGTCAACGCGAACGTCATCACTACAAACTCGTAGTGCCCATACCTTGTACAAAAGGTGGTCTTCGGGATATCTTCGCCTCGGATCCGTACTTGATGGTACCCGAATTGTAGGTCAATATTTGAAAATATTTTGGCTCCTCCTACCTTGTTGAACAAATCATTGATCCTAGGGAGTGGGTAACAGTTCTTTATAGTCATTTTGTTCAACTGACGGTAATCAATGCACATCCGCATCATACCGTCCTTCTTCTTTACGAACAAAATCGGTGCTCCCCAAGGGGAAACATTGGGTTGGAAATACCCCTTATTTATTAATTCCTGCAACTACAGTTTGCGTTCCACCAATTCCGGTGCACTCATGCGGTAAGGGGATTTGGAAACTGAAACTGATCCCGGGGTCAGTTCGATGGAAAATTCTAGGTCTCCTTTCGGAGGTAATCCGGGGATTTCCTCGAGAAACATGTCCTTGAAATTTTCAAGAATGGAGAAGTCATTTATGCGTTGTTCTCTATCAGACTCTACGTCTCGAATGTTCACCGCAAATAACTTGCAGCCCTTCCTAACACACTTCTTTGCTTGTAAGGAAGAGATTTGTCTTACAGAAACTTTCTTTGGGATGCCTTGAACCTTCACTTATCTCCCTTGGCCATCAGTACACAATATAGACTTCTGTAGACAATTGAGCATGACATGGTGTTGTTCCAACCAGTCCATCCTGATAAGAATATCATACGATCCTAAAGGTAGGATTTTCAGGTTTACCTTAGTAAGGAAACCATTCAAGTTTACTTCACATTCTTTACCAATATCCGAAACCTTTCGTTTTGTACCTATGGCTAACTGTACCAACCACGGTTTATCATGATTTACTTTCCCTAACTTTCATAAATCAACAATCTTAGATGCAACATAGCTCCGGTAAGAAGCAGGATCAATAAGTATTGAAACAGGGGTGTTCAATATCTTACCTTCGATCTGGACCATTGTAGCTTGATGATCCACCTATCGGCCATCTAATGCTACATAGATTCGTGAGGTTCCTGCTATATCCTCCACAGTAGGTTCTTCTTGCAGGTTATGCAATACTCCATTGTTCTTGTTCTTACAATCTCAGGCATAATGCGGCTCGTTGCACTTCCAACACTTGGTCGCTAAATGGGTAGCATTGGCTCAACTCGCCATTTTTTTATTACCATTAGGAGCTGGTACGTAAGGCTTCATACTAGTTTTGTTGAAGTTCTTGTTTGCTTGAAAGCTGTTATTTTGCTTTCTATAAGACTGCGGGTTTGACCCAGGCTTGCTATTATCGAAAAGTTTCTAGACTTTTCTCTATTTCGGTTCTGGTTTTCTTCCTGTAACTTCCCACGCTCATAACAGAGTCGGGACTTATGTAGTATAGTATCTAGAGTCTTTGGCCTATTGAATTCAATCCTGTCCCAAAAATGGGAGGAAGAAATCCTAGGAACTACTGGATATTCACCTTTTCTTCTTTGATATACGATACATAATGCAGCAGATCCAGAAATCTATTTATAAATGCATCCATATATATGGACCCCATGCGCAGTTCATCGAACTCCTTTACCTTGCATTCAAAGAACCTTTTCAACATGTATTTTTCTTGAAAAATCTTTTGGAATTTTTCCTAGCATATTTCTCGCAGCTTATATTTCTTGGTGTGCTTTAAATCTCGTTGCCTTACCTTTTAGGTTGTATATGGAAAGCCTAGCCTGCATCACACTTGAATAGCTATGAACCTGAAAATACTTACTCATTCCCATCAACCATTATTTAGCCTTTTCTCCTGTATTTACTTAACGTTCATAGGTCGGGGCTCTTATTTTTTGAAACTCCCCCTGAAGACTGTCGTCACTTCATTGCCTCTTTTTTCGTGGAGAAATTGAGTCATCACTAGCAGGGCTGTGATGATCTCCTTTAGTTGCTTCAGGTGTACCATCTTTTTCTTCTTCTCTTGCGTTGCTCGCCCACTCATGGTATGGTTCTCTTTTGGATCTGTTAGTGGATTGGGTAGGTTTACCTTGCAGGATCCCTCCCATCATGTTACGCAATAATGCTTCATTTATAACTTGCTTTTCCTTTCTTTCACTTATATTTTCTTCTCTGAAATGTTTCAGTTCAGCTTGGAGATTGTGCAAATTTTTCAGCACATTAGATTTTATCTCGACCACCAAGTTCACCTCCAGAGTGGGGGTGGTCATTTCTTCTTGCTAGTTGTTTTCTCCTTTAGTATTCATAAACTGAACAACGCTGTAAATTTTTTCCTGAAACACAAAAAATTTTAATAGCAGCAAAAGTTTTTGTTAGTAACAAAAATTTACTTATCATAATTTATTTTCTCTACGTGAATTCTTGGTGCACCCATAAGTCTCATAGTCTTGAAACTGGGCTCTGATACCACTTGTAATGTCCCAAAAAAATGGAAAAAAAAAATTATAGTCTAGTTAAAACCACCCAAAAGGGATCATTAGTACTCATGCAGAAACATAGATGCTCGTTAAACTTTCGACCTCTTTGGATTCTTCCCGTTGTCTTATAAATGTCTTATCCATTCCGTAACTATTAGTTCATTTACTTCTTATGTCTTGATTCTGTTATTTAAACTATCGATCTATCATAGTTACTACTATCGGGGAATTAATAAGTTATTTAGATCATTGTTTTACTCCTGCATATGTGTACTTTGTTTATTAAATAAAAGCTAACTTAACTTTGCTGATGGGGATAAATTGGTGCAGTGGCGGGACTTGTTATCCCATCTTGATCTGAGAGGTAAGGTTATTCTTCATTATGCATGCTTACTTAGTTCATTCGAACAAAGGCACCTTATTCATTGATTCATAGGTTACTCTTACGACATCGGGATTATTGGTTAATTGACACATTCTAGTTCTTAGTTAGACTTCCCATTATGCATTGTACTTTTATCACTGTTCCATTTTACTACTCAGGTACGTCCTATTCTTACTAAATATCTTTATTCATTAATTTATTGGATGCTAGGAATTTATCTTACTGTCCTTCCATTATTATTGTTTATCTCTTGTTTAGTTACTTACTCGTCTCTTGTTTCTACTTTGCAGGTCTTACCTGGGTGACGAGCTTGTAGAATTACGCTTTTTTTTCCTAGCAGGTGAATCATGGCATAATACATTTTCCATTATGCCTAAATGCTACAACCTAGTCCTATGACTTAAACACATACACTACCTATATGAGCTAGCACAAAGGGAAAGTGATAACATTATAAGCTTATGCTAATAGAACACATTATAACGTTATAAGATATTGTTAAGGGAAACATTGTAACACTATAGGATAGTGTTAAGGTTGTGCATATCCTAAGGTTGAGACTATGGTATACATACCATATCGATAGTATTGAGCCTACGCCGACTTTTTAAGGGGTGGCAATATCATACTATAGAGGGTTTATCATATGACTTGGTTGTTTTAACGTTGGTCCATGATTTTATGGTTGGGGTTTATCGTAGCGTTAATGGCCACTAGTTGATTCCATTAACACCATCGGGGTTGTTGAAAACCCTTGGAATTCATTGAATGTGTATTATGGTAATGGCATTGTGGTGTAGTGAAGCCTCTGTGCGTTTGGAGGATGGAGACGACCCCATCGATTTGCAGGTGAGCTTAACCCAGCTCTGTGTAATAGGCATTGCTTTGTTTGGTTTTCTTTATGGCACATTCATGCTCCTCATGCCCTCGTGTTTTGTCTGTAAGTGAATGCGAAGGCGCTCTAGGGTTTGCACAGGCTGCACTTGTCGATTTGGGATTTCTTCCTCATGGCCCGGGGTAAGCCTACAAGTAAGAATCACTTGCCTCCTCTCGTCTTTGGGATTTCTTGAGTTGGAAAACTTTACTAGGTTGGGATTCTGTGTGACACTTGCTAACTCTGTCTTCGGGGTTTTAGGATATAACTTGCTCTGGTTTTGATAGAATCTCGTTTGAGAGATTGGGTAATTGTTTGGGCCGTGGCTGCACCATTACTTGTAATGGTACCATAGCTCATATTTTGCCATTATGTTTTAATACTTTGACTGAAGGTAGAGAGGGTTCATTCCTCACGGTGTAATTTCACTGCGTGTTGGTTTTAATATGAAGATTGTAAATGATTTGATATGAAATGAATACAATTTCCTCCATCATTTAAATACTGTGTAAACTTGGGTTTTGTATGGTTATTTACTTGTTGTGTTTTATGTGGTTTTTAATGGAATCGATTGTGGCCTTACATCCTGTAGAATAATTCTTTGCATGTAATTATTATTCTTTTGGGTTATGGTTGTATGCATAGCACTCTATTTGCGTAATTATTGTTTCATTTAAATTTTGAGTAGGGAGCTTCTAGAGCTTAGGCGTTATGCCATGGGATGCACCATTGTAATAATGGTGTCATAGCCCATTGGCTTACCACCACACTCTTTGTTAGCTAAAAAAAATGGAGTCTATGTTTTAAAACAACAGAGCATTGTATTCTTTAGTTTTGTATTGACTCAGCGTGGGTGCAGGCCATGCCACGAATGGCATATGCCTCTCCCAATGACTGTGATAGCTTTTCAATGGGTATTTTATGATGTAAATAGTTTACTTGGAAAGATTCGGCTGTAATAGCCAGGGTTATGAAAGCCCATGATATCGATTGGTTTTTAAAAAAAAAACGTGACTGTGTGTTTAGTTGAAACTTGGCCGAGGCCATAACTAGGGTCGTTACGACCTCACTGCTAATGTAAGCATTGTTTGGATTTAAAGGTTTGTGGAATAGATTTAAAGCGTAGCCTGTACATACTAGATATATAGCATGGACTGTAGAGGAATGTTATGCGATCGCTTACTGATTGTATAAGAAAATACTTATGGTTTTATTAGTGTTATTGAAATGGGTCTGGACATCTATAGGATTTGATGTCGTGACCTCTTGATGGAAAAATGGTTTTTAAATGTTTCAGATGGTTAATAAGATGTTTGGCTATGTATATATTTTAACTTGGGATTTTAAAACCATTTATGTGTTTATAATGGATGATTTTTTTTAACCCAAAAATCCCCCACACAACTCTCAATGGCCTACACCACCCAAGGACACCACCTCACAACACTCATTTCACTCCAAGACCTTCCATTTGACCCCCACAGCTCGAAAAGAGCCCAAGGATGAAGAAAAGGGCTACCCCCCCCCCAAAAAAAGCCCAAAATAGACCCCCATGAGCTAAAGCCCTAAAACGGGGGCTAAAACCCTGAAAGGGGCTAAAGTTAGGGCGGAAGGGGCTAAAGGCCCAAAAAAGGGGCTAAAGCCCAAACCAAGGGCTTAAAACGCTAAAACCCCTTGGAAAAACTATATAAGGAGGGTGGGGGGTCACTCTCAAAATACTCCTCATTTGCATATTGTTATGCTACCCGTGGATGCTTTGAGACCTCTTGCTCTCAAACCACCCACTCTCTCCCTCTTTCATCTCCATTTCTCCAAGCCATTGCTCCCCAATCAAGAGAGAGATGCTCCCATGAGCTAGGGCATGGTGGCCCATTTCCACCCAAGTGAGGTATAAATTCTTGTCATGCATATTTATTTACTTGTTTTGTTTTCTAACTAATATTTTCATTTGCAGGTTTTTCCATTAACTTTGTTTGCAGGTTGCTTCATAGTAGTATAGGTTTATTTTGCAGGTTTTGGAGGTGGAACCCTAAATCACTGTGTGTAGAGGGGTTTAGAAGGGCTGCATATCCATATTTCTTTCTGATTTGCTCTTAGATGTAGTATACAACAACTGTCATTTACTTGTTTTAGTGTAGCTTAGCTTAGTTTCAATTTCCAGCTCTGTTTTTACCATTTTACATTCTGTTTTTTTTTTTAACTATTCTCTAAGGGTAGAAACCTACCCTTGTGCCCTATAGGCACAAGGGAGCCATTTTTACCCCTGTACTGAGGAGAAATTCTCACTACAACTGTAATAATAGGACTGTAAATTTAAACATTCGAGCTATGTTAATGGATATGATTTGGATTGTGGATTTTATATAGTAATACAGGGTTTGATAATGGACCACATGGATGGTCACGATGTCTTCTCTGTTTGGTTAATTTTGATTCTATATATTAAAATGAACTGTGATGATATTTAATTTTGTTTTTACATGATTATGTAGAGCAGACCTTAGAAGGTCTTTAATAATTTGTCATCTTGTTTATTGTATAAATTTTGTTCCTAGTAGATCTAGTTTAAAATAAATCAAATAGTACATAAATTATAAAAATACTTGAAGACTAATATATATATTTAATTCTATATGTATATATATTTAACCTATACCTCTGAACTAAAATTTGAATTAAAAACAACTCTCTGCTGACAAATGAAATATGTCAGTAGAGTAATGCCACCTGTAGAAGGTAAAATGGTAACAAAACTAGGTATAGTGTACATAACCTAATCATGGAGATAATTACAGAATTTCACTCAAAGTACAAACGCTAGTAATTTACATAATATAATAAAGATTCTTCAGCCTATGATTTGTAAATTCAATATACAACTTTAGCATATTGATAATCATAAAATAGAACCACTAGGGTTAGAAATTTCATTGCAACCATTGTTCAACATAAACATTAATGAAACATTGGAAAGAAATAGAATATACCTGCAAAGGTTTCATACCTAAAATTTGAAGCTCTGTCAATGGCTACACTGCACAAGTAAATAACCAACATTAATAATTCAATGCAGATTGACCTCTATTTGATGACCAAATCACTTGGGAACTACCACATTCCTCCCAATCATGATCCGGAATCATTCCTAGTTCTAATCTGGATCCCCCTGAGCTAGACTCCAACATGCAAGTAGCTTAGAGCTCCTAAGGTAGGGTTTCCTAACTAGTAATCAGTTCTGAATCAAATCCTCTTTTCCTTGTAGGAAAAGTTCTCCAAGAAAACACTTGAGAGCAAAACAGGCAGAATAATAATTCTCCTAGATGAAAAATCACAACCCCTAAGCCTTTGCTTGGCTTGATTCTTTATAGGCAGACTCTTTAGTCAAAGGGGTAGTTAAATTAAGAAATCTTTGATTTCTTGATTTAACCCTTTTTAATTTACTAGGGTAATTTTTCAATTCTTAACCTAAGAAGTTTTAACTAGCTCCTAGTTAGTCTTTATAGATATTTTGCTATTTATTAGTCCTTTAATAATAAATAATAAATGGAGGAGCTTCTCTTCTTTCTTTATTCAATTATATAATTAACCATAATTAATTCTTTATGCATACTATGTATAAAACACATAGTATTAAAATACTTGTTAACACTTGTCTTCGGGCATCATGTGTCATGATCCCTTAGATGTAACGACATTTCTTTTATGAAGGTCAAGTAGATAGATGGCTTAGGTCTACTACGCTAGGAAACTCTAAACATCCTTGCATGTTGGATTTCCCTCGTATAACGTGGTGATTCTTCAGTAGTTGATGAGAATACAAAAAATTGAAATTTCATTTAATCAATGGGGTTGTTGTGTGTTAAGGGGATGATGAATAGAAAAGGGGTGGGGATTAGTTTTAGTTGGATGAGTTGGGGAGTGAGATAGAGTGAGAGGATGGGTTAGTAATTGTTAAAGGTGAGAGGGGGGGTCAGGGGAGAGAGAGTGAGGGTTTTGTTGAGGTTTTGGAGAGGAAATTAGGTTGATTAGAGAGAAAGTGGGTTATAGGTGTGGAGTGTGGGTGTTTGGGTTACAACATATATATTTTTCTTATTTTCTTATGTCATGGCTCAAATAAAAAAAAAACACATTGTTAGTGTTTCGTCCATAACTCTTTCGATCCTGAACTTTTTTTGAAAAAAAATGTACGGTGCACTAAAGGATACTAGACTCTACATGTTGTAAAAAAATCCACTTCAAACTAATTCCATTCAGACTTTAAAAGGTTGCACCCACACTTGGCATATTGTTTTCGAGGTTTGATTAGTTAAATAATTAAAAACAAATTTAAAAATTATTAATTTATTTTGAAAAATAGCGGTGCATTAGTACTAATTGTTCTGTATATGTCTACCTATATTCATAACTTGATCCATCATTTAGGCACTCAAAGGATGCACCCTGAAAAACATATACCTTATAATTTGTCCCAAAAATAAAAAAAAAGTGTGCGTTAAAAAAGATTGAACTTTAAATAGTTGGAACATTTTCAATAAAAGAAAAAATATATATTCAGAAACGTCATTCAATTTCCTACATTTCATCTTTTTTACTCGTCACAACATTCATTTGTTTGTGTCTCAAAATATCTATGTATATTGAGAGATGCATTTTTTTTCAATTTTCTTTTCCATCTAAAGTATCGAAAGAGACCTCCATCAACTTGCACACACCCTTTTATCTCATAACAACCTATGTTTATTTTTTATTAATTTTACTTTTGAATTGAAGATTTTCAATGTTCAATATTTCTAAATTAATTAATAAGTTTATTCAACATGTTTCAAACTTCATCAAAATGATATTGAATGCTTTCCGAACATGTTGCACATAAATTTTCTTCTCCATCTTGTGGAATCATTATGTTTTGATCACTTTGATTTAAATTCTACATACTAGTACAAAAATGTATTCTTGATAATTAAAATTTAATAATGTTTTAATGTTTTATTCTATATACTAATAATGACTTAAACTTTACTTTAAATAAGATAAATATTTCATTATTTAACCTACTTCATTCTTTACCATAATGATTCCTAATCTTTAATGAATTGTTTTTTGTCCTTTTACGTATTGTTTTAGATTTTGGACTTGCTTGAACTAATCAACAAGATTAACCCAAGTGTAATAAGTGTACAATGGGGATTCATTTCATGGTTGTGGTATATTGTTATGCTTAAATGCATGTTGATTAATATTTAAAGAAATGGGTATTTTTTTTTCATATAAGTTTTTGGTTTTTTTGTTTATTAAATAGTTTTTTTGGTGCTTATATCATCTCTAACAATCTGGTATGAATAATGGATATAAAATTATATTTTAATATGTATTTAAAAAACTCTAGAGCCAATGTTTGATGAAATTGAATGAAGAAATTCAAGCGATATCTTCAAACTCTGAGTTAGCAAGTAAGATTTGGGACTTGGAAAAGGATGAACTTACAACACAAATTGGAGCAGCAAAGAAGGAGAGCGAGGAGATGTTTATTCAAAACGAAAGGGTTTTAATTCAATATAGGGCAGAAAAAGCTGAATTGGAAGCTGAGTTGAATGAATCTGAGTTGAATCAGAAAAATGCGGATGACCGACTTCTATGGGATTCTGAAAAGGGAAATTTGAAATTTGGAAAGTAAATTTGAAAAGCTTCAAAGAAAGCTCGACTGGATGGCCAATGAAAGGGGATTGCTAAATCAGCAAAATAGAGAGCTAAGCACTGAAGATCCGGTTAAATGAAAGTAATGTTAAAGCAGCTCAATTGGAAGATCAGCTTTCATCACTTTCAGATGCAAAAGTGATTTTTGAGAAAGAAATCAATTCTTTACGGACTGAAATGGACAGAAGAGAATTGGATTCCGAAGAAAAACAGGAAAGCCTCCAGAGAAAAGTAAGGGAGTTGGAAACAGCCTTGGATTTGGTCAAGACGGATCTTGATTCCGCCATCGCAACAACAATGGAGAAAGAGAAGAATATTGCTGATTTACAATATATGCTTTCAGAGATTGCAGCGACAAAAGACTGCCTCGACGCAAATGATAGCTCATTATTAAGCGATGGAAACAAAAGTACAATATCTCTTGAAGAAAAAAATGACCGTCTTCAACAAAAAAAAATAGTGGAGTTGGAGACATGTTTGCCTTCTCTGAACTTGGATCTCGAGTCAAAAGATGTTCAGCTCCAAGATTTAAGGGCAAGGCGTGCACTTTTTCCAGCTAATTCACTTCATCAAAATGGAAAAGGAAATGGTTTGCACCAAATTCCAAAAGCAAACGTGGTCGCAAAAGCGAAGAACACAAAGCCAATAGTGGAAATACAAACTCCCAACAGCACAAAGCCAGTAGTGGAATACCAAATACCCGACGCCAGACTAGAAAACCGAATAGCCAACACCAAAACGCCGGTAGCACTGGTAAAGCGACCGCCGAACATTCCAAAACCCAGCACCACGAAGCCAGTCGTGAGAAAAGAAACACCCGACAGAAACACTACAAAGCCAGCAGTACCGGCAAAGAGAACGCCCAGTGCCAGTGCTACACAAGCAGTACCGGCAAAAAGAACCCTCGGTGCCAGTGCTACACAAGCCGAAGCAGAAAAGAGAACGCTAGGTGCCAGTGTCAGTGCCAGTGCCACAGAAGCCAAAACCGCAAAGTAAGTAATGGAAAACCGAACATCCAACATCACGAAGCCAATACCGGAAAAACCAACGGTCAACGTCACAAAAGTTAACACTAGAAAGCCTTTAGTGTAAAATCAAGCATCCAACACTAGAAATCCTGTACAGGAAAACAAAATACCCAACAGTGGAAAAGGTAACTCCACAAACGCAAAGACGGCCCCGAAACGAATTTGAATTAACAGGGATTTTCTCTGCAAATCGTTTCTTGAATGATCGTTTCTTTAATTTTAATTTTAAGCATGATGATCGATAATAAACCATGATACAATATATTTTAGAGTTTCTTGTGTCATTTAGTGGTCATGCTTCTTTGCATTAGGTTTCGTGCTTCTTTCCATACTCGAGGCTATTTTTTCTATATAATTTATGTAATAATTTACGTACAAATTAAGGAATATCTTCTTTTTAACGGATGATGATTCTAAATTGAAAGAATTTATAACTTCTATAAGGTCATATTTTTAAATCGTTAATATATATTAATAACCACTAAATTTTTATATTATTGTGCGATGACAATTGGTCTATTTTGTGTCAACGATCATACAAGCCTATGTTGCATTACAAAGAATGTTGAAAAATATATGGTATTATTTAATTTCCTTATAAATTCCATAATTTAAATTTGCCCAATCTCAACACATGAAAAAGGAGAAAAAAATAAAGTGAAAATAGTCATAGCTTGATGCAATTTTCCATGGCATTCAAGCACTTGTAATATTACGTTACGTTTTGAGAAAATATTTGGCCAAATTTTTTTTATTTGTAATTATATACTAACATAACAACAATGGTTGTCCGTAAATTTAGTTAGTTAATTTTGTTGATCCATTCAAGCAAGCTAAAAATATTAGATAATATTTATTTAAATGTTTATGGTCATAATGAATCTATAATTATTAATTTTTTTACATCAATTTTTTGGTGTTTCGTTTTTCATTATAGTTTTTAGTTTTTTTGTTTCTTAAATAGTATTTGATTTATGTTTATAATAATTAGTTTAATGTTTATGTTATACCATAAATGAATAACTATAAGAATTTGGCAAATAATTTGGCAATTAGTTTAATGTATAACTTTTGTTTAACAACCCACCATCTTTGCAAAAATTATCTTTTATATTATTTTTTCTTTTAGAATTGTATATTTTAATTTAATTAATATAGTGAATTAAAAAAAATATAAATCCTAATCCACCTAAAATTTTAAATTTTATGATTTTATTTTAAAATTTTAAATTTTAGAATACCTATTAATATAATTAAAAACAATTATTTAATTTATTATTTTCTGTTTAATTAAAAATTATAAATAAATTAAAAACTACAATAAAAAAATATTATTCGGAAAATATACATGGTTGAAATACTAAAATTTCTTAGTAAAATACAACTTAAACTTCAAATTAGAAACCATGTTACCATTAGAAATTTAAGACAGATATACACCATGAGTATAGTTATATATAAAGTATTGTTAATAGAGAATCCTAAGACACGCTTATACAATTAGTATAGTTATACGCAAAGTATTGTTAATAGAGTGATATGTAGAGTTAAGATTGAAGACATGGATACATCATTAGTATTAAGTATTATTAATAAGTATTATTAGTGATAGCTAGAGTTTTATTTAGTTATATTTTATTAATTTTTTTCTTTACTTTTATTCTCATTTTTATATATAGGATATTTTTTTTAATATATTTCTTTACTTATTTATTTCAAGAATAAGTCTAGTTGGTAAGCTTTATTATTCATAAAATTGAGAAAATATTAATAAATTTAAGGATCAAGTTTTTTACATTCAAATATCAAAATAAAAAATAAAAAAGAGCCAACAAAATATATATTACAAAAGAGAAAGAAAATATATAATTTCAACTTTAATTTCAAAATTACAATATTCATGAAATACGTAAATTTTATAAACGAGTGTGGATCCAAATCCTAGGCTCTATCAAGCCCCAAGAGGGATCAAATATTTGAAGGTGAAAACCTCTTCTTAAGATTGCACTTAATTATTAGCTTTAGTGTGCTGTAAACCAAAAGACACATCTTTTTATTTAAGGTTCACGTATAATATTTTATTATTAATATTTATTACTATTTATGACTACACAAAATATTTTTTATTATTTTTTATTTTGTTAGCAAAAAAAATTACTTCTTCCCCTACATGGTTTTAAACCGATACGCAAGGGTTATTTAGGGTCTTAAAACAGTTTGCAATGACCTCCTAAACTAAGTACAATAAAAATAATTAAATCATTCCTCTATATCAATTTTTTTAATTTTAAATAATCTTTTTAATTTAAAATATTTAATTATACAAGTAATAAAAATAAAAATATCTATCTTAGTTCTTAAAATATCACATATAATATTATGACGTTCTGCAAATTTTATAAATCGAAACCATATTAAATAATTCCTTTATATCAATTTTTTTAATTTTAAATCATTTTTTTATATTTACAATATTTAATTATACAAATAATGAAAATTAAAATATCTATCTTAGTGATATTTTATTATGACATTTTTATTTTAAATTTTAAATATAAAACAAGTGGAAAAAGCAACAAAGTTGCTTACTAGCTGCCTCTTAAAAAAGGTTTGATAAAAAAATGTCTTAATGTATTAAAAGTGTATGTTAAAAGTAAGGAAGAAACCATGTCTAATCATTGGTAGTCCCATGTCTTTAAAATTTGAACTAGAATTGGAAAGATATGAGAGTTAACAATAAAATCTTGAACTTATTACAAATGCATATTCAAATATTTATAAGGTTTATGAAACAAATTGGTATTAAAAAAATAACAATATAAATGTTTTTTGAAAGCTTGGCCACATATTCAAAAAAAATGATTTTTAGAATATTAACAACAATTTCCATTTTGGTAGACATCCATAAACCAATAACAATACATATAATAAAATATTTTGCATCAATAATAATAATAAATATTAAAAAAACAATAAAATAGATAGATGCATTGAATTGATCCACACTTATATGTCTTTAATTGTTTAATGGTGTTCTTAACAAGAGCCACGAGGTGGCAATGTTCCCGACATTGTATTTATGTTGTTGGTGGTTTGCATGTTTGCGGTTGCTTAAAAGAAATTAAACTCAAGAAAAATAGAGTGAAATTTGTTATAGGAGACGACCTAGAACTACCTCAATTAGAGGCTATATATTCAATTTAAATTGATAAAGAAATATGGCAAGAGTTAATGAAAAGAAAATGCAAAATTAATACATGTGTGTTGAATGTCTATTGTGATAAAGAGGATTGATGGTTAGATTTCAAAGCTTTATCTAATGACAAATCCATATCATTGCTCCTATTTGATGATCAAATCATCAAATTGTTATTCGTTTAAATTGTTATATTATATACTTTATACACGGATACAAGTTATTAGAATTATCACTTAAATTTTTTATTCTTAATACTTAATTTTAAATGCATAAGTAACTAAAATTATTATTTAATTTTTAATTTTTAGTTTTTATAGCTAATTTGATTTTGTTGGTAGTTAGAATGTTTATAAATAATTGTATGATGGTTATTACATAACTTTACACTTTAATATGGTATATCTTAATTTATAATAATATAAATTATTTCTCAATTTATTTTTATATTAATTCCAAAAAAACAAAGAGCTTATATGTAATGTTTTATTTTGGATAGTTTGCTTTATGACTCTTTGAAAGGGTAATTTTAATGAATCAATGTATAGGTTATATGTGTCCACATGGTCTTCAATTAGTAAAACCATGTCATATTGTTTTCATTCATGGGATACTAAAGAATACCCTTAATTTTACTAGATATTGATAATTACTTACAAAAACCAATTTGTTTCAGGCACCCTTCCAAATACATATTTCAAATTAAAAAACCCCTATTTTTACAATATATCCATATACACCATTCCGTGCCTCCCAATACTTACAATATATTGACCTTATTTTTCACAATTAAAACCCCCCATTATGAATGAACATGATAAGATATTGTTCAACAAAGTGAAACCCCATATACGTGTCACACTTGTGTATAGGCCTATATGTTATGGCCCTTGTTTGGGTCATATGAATGGTAAATGTGTGTGTGTATCAAATAGATATTAATTATGTACATGTTATATGGATGTTTTTATTTTTGCATCTGGTTAATGACACAGGTTATTATATATGATTGTGACATATGGATGATCATTACCATGTGAAATTGATAGTTCATTTGATCTTGTTGACGAAACATGATTTACATGATTATGTATACTTAACCTTATAACAAACAGGATTTGGAAAAAAAAATTGATATTTGTGGTCTCAATAATTGTGCTATGTTTATACATTTCTAAAAAAAAAATTCCTATTAAGCTCACAAAAACTCATTGCTATGTTTATACATTTCTAAAAAAAACATTCCTATTAAGCTCACAAAAACTCACCTAGATAGTTTAAATTTAAAGCTATATAGCTCTTTGAAACTTCAAAATACTTTTGTCTATTTTATAACCTCATTAATAAGATCCCACGATGATGAATTTCATATATTTTTGTTGTAATTATAAATAACCCATATATTTTTTTTCTTGTAAATGATATACAACTCTTAAACCTTATTTAATATTTGAAAATTATTTTAAAACAAATAAAATAAATAAAATGTATTATGAATATCCTTCAAATGATGGCAATGCCTTGCCCAAATAATACAATATCAAACCTTGAATGAGAAACTTTGTTACAATCTGAGTAACCACCATATTTTAATGAAGTTGAGAAAACCTCTACACCCCACTATACCATTTTTTTTCCATGTAAAAAATAAATCATTTTAAATTCTATGCCCCCATTCTATCTATGGCTTGCAATTAGTGCGTGTTATACCAATGTTGTGTTCTCTCATTTAAAGTTATTAACACAAACATAAATATTGACACAGTGTCACACAAACATAAATATTCTCTTAAACTCCCCATTCTATCTATGCCTTACAATCAACGGGTGTTGTATCAAATGTCATGTTCTCTCATTTAAATTTATTAAAGAAAATCAAGTCATTAACAGAGCTGTCAAAATTAGGAGTGATAAAATATAACTAATATAAACTTAGTCACCTCTTATGTGTTTGTAAAACAAATACGTCCTTTTCGCTTAGTTTCCTTGGCATATCTGGATGGAGAAATCAACCGAGGAGCATTTGGAAATGATAAACAAAAAATGAATGACTTTTGAAAGAAAAAGCATTTGTTTTGTTTTTTTTCTGTTAAAGTTTGAACGTTGAACTAACCAAGAAAATGTGAATAGTGTTAACAGGTTTGACAATAAGTTTTGTATACAATACAAATAAAATTACAGAAATCATCAGCAATTGAAATATAGAAATTATAGAAAATAATAAGTTACATTTATTGGATGGACCATATGATTTCTCTGGCGTTTATTGAGTTATGCCCATGCCATTTACACAATGTTTTTTTGGAAATCAATATGGCCCATTACATAAATGTG
>LPNX010027399.1:0-10688 GCA_001517045.1 Pseudotsuga menziesii
TAGGCGCGGGAACCTTCACATTCTGCTGAAATTGCTACAATAGCAAATCTTTAGCCGTGGATACAGCGACGTCCAGCTCTTTAGCCGTGGATACAGCGACGGATAAGTCTTCCCGTGGATACAGCGACAGCTAGGCGTGGATACAGCGACGCCTTGTTCCTGTTGCTTCCGATTTTACACCAAAAAGTAAGAAACGTGGAAAAATTCCGTGGAAAAATCCGCGCTTTTGTACTAGTGCCTTATCTCTTCAGTGAGCCCACTAGCTTAGTAGTTAGCTTTTCCTAGCTCCTTGATGGCCTGATAAAACCAGCTGTGTTGGCTTGGCTGAGTTGTGTATCTTTGGCTATATGTGACCCTTCTTAGTTTCCTTATTCCTTGGGGAATCATGCCCAGCTCTAGGGTGGCAGTGTTTCTGAGAGATTAAGGAGCACACTGGCCTATGGCTAGGTGGAACGTTGTAGCGACATAGTTGGTTGCGGGGAATTCTTCTTCATAAGATAAGTATTCTTGTGTTCATCCCTAAAATTTAGATTTGATAATGAATTGCAATGAACATGCTAAATGCTTGAATGTATGGTTTGCGTCAGTTGTATGGTGATAATATATGCATGTTTTAGTTCAAAGATATTAAATTTTTATGTTTATATTCATGGGGCTAGTCGCTCAAACAGATAATGTTATGGTAGCATCCTCTTCACTGGTTGAAGGGTTGGGGACATTACAAAAGCTACCACCAAACCGGTTATGAAACAAATGACAACAAGTCCAAGACAACTGGCAAGTACTGATAGACTATTAAATGCATCAAGATTCAACAGAGATTTGGCGCTTGAGACATGACAACACTGCAGCAAGATCAAGTGTGGGGAAATCTGTAACGGTGGATGTCCAACTCATCAATCCTTGATCATGACTGTAAGTACCTAAAAGTGACGACGTCGATAATCATAACACATCTAAGAAGAAAATCCGGTACACAAGATGAAGGTCTTGTCCTAATGATGCACCTAGATAATCCTGCATGGAAGATGACCCGGTGATGTTCCTATAAGATCGGGGCTCCATTGCATGAAGCATACATCACTGAGTTGTGCTGATCAACCACTAGATGCAGTTACAAATAGGTTGGGGAGTGTGATGTTGAGTAGCCTTGCGGGATAAAGCTGTTGCTGCATCTTTCAGTGTGTCAAGTATATCTAGAGATAGCAAGAAGGAGGATGGTGATATTCTCCCATTTAATTCAACCAAGCTATAAGTATTCAACAAAGTCATCCTTAGATATTATTAGATTAGTAGATTAGTAGTCCTGTCGGTGGAAACATAGTGGACTGTAGTAGGGACTAGAGTTTCGACCCAATTTGAAAAACTCTGTGGGGCCCGAACTAGAGTCCCTGTCATCTTTCACAAAGTCTGTAGGGTTGCAAAACGAGCTCATTTTCCAGTAATATAGATGGGAGATCCTATTATCAAGGGATAGGGGAAGGACTGCAGGGCTAGTTATGGCTTGTATTCTATGCTGCTCAGGTGAAATTTGTCAAAGTTTGGAAAATCACTCACCTCCACCACCCTGGATAGCAGGGATTTTCTATTTTTCAATATGGACAAGTCTTCAAAGTCCATATCTATGGAAAAAAGGGTGGTGAAGAGCAGGATGCAAAAGAGATGAAATCAAGTAAGAACAGTAAGAGAACAAGTCGTAGCAAGCCACATCAAGCACGTGTAAAACCCAGGAGCATGAGAATGGCAGAAGAACCAAGGCCACTTGTATTGCTATGTCGGAATGGGACACTAACCACCCTTGGTGAAATTGGAGGTGGACTATGATAAGATGATGAAGGAGTCCCACAGAAAAGACAACATTCCTTTTTGCAGGGATCTTGGTCCCAATACGAAGCGCATAGCTTACCTTGTCTTCCCAAGCGAACTCTGAACTTGAACCCTCGATTGCCCATCCTCTAATGGTGCCAAGAAACAAGTTGTATTGGTGTGCTAACCTCGCAAAGCAACTAAGTATGAGAAAATTTTTCCCTAAAGGAACCTGAAAAAAAAAGACCAAGGAGCAAGGTGCGCAAGCTAAGAGGCAATAAGAGCTGCGCATGGGAAATTTTTGTTTTGCAAAAGATGCTACGCAGTTCATGCCGCTTCATATGTGCCTTGCTTTGTGGCTCTGGATGAGCGACAGGTGAGTGTTGGGGGCCTATTGGCCTGAGAAAGGTGCATAATGAGGAAGTTTGCGCGTGCAACCAAGGAAAATGCACTGCATGCACGATAGAAGAAAAAAAGGATAATGAAGGAGATAAAGGACCCATGAAGTCCAAACAGAGAGGTACACGACAACGAAAAGGAAAGAGCAGAAGCGCGCAATGGAAAATGGTTGGAAAGCAAAGGATGCAGAATCCAGATCATGGCCGTATACATCGGTGTAAGCCTACAACTATACACGTATGAGAAGATATATGTAAGTCAGGCTGATACTACCTCATGTCAACTCATGATCACCACATCTATAGCTAGAGGGGTGGCTAATGGTGACGGCTAACAGACTTCCGGTATGCATTTGGCCCTACGTGGCCATATAAATTATTATAAATAGGAGGGATGCAATAGTTAGAAGGTTGGTATATGTGGTTTTCGTTGATCCCAGTTCAGTTTTCACTAGTAGTTTGATATTCTACCGTAATCCATGGGGATGGATGCCGTCTTATTGTAATTTCATAGTGATGATAGAGGAGGAGACTCAGGAAGAGTATAGTAGTGATAGAGGGGCTGTTGAGCTACGGATCTGGCTGCTGTGTGAGCATACCACTAGGAGTTGAAGTAGAGTAGAAGAGTGAACTAGAGAGCATGAGAACTGCAAGTATGAACATAAAGACACATCTCAATATCAGTCTACATCCTGCAGACTGCAAGGTGCTATATCCTTTCTCATGAGAGATGAAGAGCACCTTGGTGGTTTTTACCAGGTGCTATATCCTTTATCTCTTTTGTTTAAAATGAATGATTGATGTGGTGAATGTTTATGTGATTGATTACTATTTGCTTTTGGTATAATGTTGAATGTTGCTTGAATCTCTATTATTATCCTGCAATTGGTAGATGAATGGTCGAAATGCACTATTGAAATGAACCTATATATATATCGTTCTGTATGATTGTTGTTTTGAATCTCGACTTAAGTCATAGAGCCGATTGATGTGAATCAGTTGTGCCACATGAGTTGCGCCAGCTATGAGGTGGAAAGGAAGGTCAAGTCGTGCACGATGACATATGTTTATGCTCGATCACGCAGAACTGGCCCCCGTGTCCGGCCATCCTACTGCCTTCATTGAGCTCCTTGGCTACGAGCCAAGGGACTATAATCCCTCAACAATCATGAAAAATATATTTTCGGCAGTTAACCATCTATGAGATATCTCAAGTGAGACTACACCTGCTTCATAGGTGTTGCATATGGGGCTTTCTCTATTGAGCTAGTGTCTTGGGTAACTATTGGATCGGCGGGCTGTGCAGAACTTGGGTCACGCGAATGGGGAAAAGTGGCCAACAAGGAGGATTTAGGGAAACATTGATTCATCAACTTAGTTATCAAATCTAATAGAACCATTCATCAGATATCACATCATTAATAATATATCTACCATTCCAGCCACATATCTGACACATTGCATCATTCATTTAATCATCGCAGCTATATCACATTCTTCATTCGTAAACCAGAATCAACATACATTGACATTGCAGTACATAAAGATAGAAAGAGACAAAATACAATAGTGGTTCAACTCAACATCCACCATATCATAGTACTTTCTATGCAACAGATCCAAAACAACAACTTTCTTTTTTCATAGAAAGAGAAAGATCAACCCATAAGGTCGCATACAGATAACAAAAGATTCAATCTCTCACTTTCTCTCTGCTACCACTTCTCTCCGCTCTCTATTATGATATATTATATGTCTCATTTTAAATTCTGATTCTATATATAGGCTTATTCCTTTACATTCATTGTCCACTTCTAACTAACTCCTATATGATTTAACCACTAATGACCTATATCCCCAAAATGTGGTCAACCGATACAAAAAGATGCATAAAATATTCAAAACCATTTGTTTTCTGCCCATCGCGGTGTTGCTTAAGCTTGCATAGCCTCCGAGGTGTTGCGTAACTCACTTACCCAAAAACCCTTGGCAACAATACTTCAGGATAATACTTGGTAGGGAGGTCGAGCCAAATCATCTAGTTGAGAGAAACAAGTTTCTGAACCACTTAGATGAATATTTTGGTGATCTATGTACTCACATATCCATCGATATCTTCTTTCATCTTGAAGGTTTGAGGACTCCCAGTGAATGTTTGTAGAAGCTTGAATACTTCTTTCAAAAACAAGACGAGCTTCGGGGACACATTCTGGAGAACGAGTTGGTAGCCTTACATCAGAGCAGTTTTGAGATAGTGGAACAATTATTTACTAAATTCAAGTTTCTTGCACTTCAATGCAGATATTGCGGAATATAAAGAAAGGATGAGTAGCATGTTCTCTTCATACTCAGCAAACTAGGGCCTGAGTATTCTGTATTTTTCTCATATTCCATTCTGGGAGAGCTTCCATTCCTAATTGGAAGATGCCATCACTTGATTCCTTTATTGAGTCCTTAATACATGAGCAAGAGAAGCTGATCTAGATGGGAGTCATCAAAACTTCCAAAGATCAATCCCTCCTAGTGATAGCCTATAACAAAGCACAAGATAAAGGGAAGTATAAAGGGAAGGAGCATAAAAAAAATGATTCGAAGCCTGTAGAGGATTAGAAGAATTCCAAAGGATCCTCGAGCTCAAAGAAAAATAAGAAGTTTGAAAAGAATATGTGTCCCTATCGTATGAGGGGTTTTCATCTAGAAGACTCTTGTATGAACAAGCAAGTTTACCATCTGACTTCTCTCCTCAAGTAGAATAACACTACTCTCCCTCATAGAGCAATGAAGCTTAATGATGAACTACATCCACAAGATGATGAAAGGTGCCATTCCTTGAAGGATAGCCTTATTTATTCAAAAACATACATTATCGATTTTGGAGAATCCAATCACATGGTTTCCTCCAAATAATTGTTCTCCATCCTCAGACTATCAAAAGGGCCTAATATTCAGATGGGAGATGATTCCCAAATTCTAGTAAAAGGAAGGGGATCAGTTAGAACAAAGCACAATGATTTCAAGAATGTTCTCTATGTTCTCTCCCTTGTAGCTAATCTATTGTCTGTTTATTAGATGACTCATACAAGCTCCCCCAAGAGAGTTACATTTGATTTAGATACAATTGAGATAAAAAAAATGCTACTAGACAACTCATAGACAAAGGTAGTGCAAATCATTCTACTAAAGCTTATCATTTCTCACATTTTTTACCTATCTCACCTCCTACAAATTTATTGTCTCATGTTAACAACACCAGCAAGATTTGGGATAAGATATTTGCCCATCTTAATTTCAAATATCTTTAGCAACTTCACAATGATAAAATGGTTGATGGTTTGTCTCTCATTCAAACTTTTGATGGAGTATGTTCTAGTTTCTTGGTAGGTAAGCATCCATAGAAGAGGTATGAAGTTGGGAAGGAACATAGAGCTAATTCTATACTTGATTTGGTAAATAGTGAATTAGTTGAACCTATTCCTACAAAATCCACTAATGGTTGCAAGTATTTCATCACTTTATTGATGATTGTTCTAGGTACTGCTGGGTCTACTTTATGAAACAAAAATATGAATAGTTTGTGACTTTTAATTTTTTTAAAGCTTTGGTTGAAAATAGTTCCAGTAAGAAAATCAAGTCCATAAGATCTGATAAAGGAGGAGATTACATCAAAATAAAATTTCAACATTTCTGTGAATAAGAGGGGATTCGAATGGAACACTTAGTTCAATACACACCACAACAAAATGGTGTGGCTAAGAGGAAGAACATATCACTGAAGAAAATGGAAACATGTCTTCTCCGTGGTAAGAAAATCCCTCCTTCTATTTGGGAAGAAGCTATAAACTGTGCTTCATATTTGCAGAACATAGTACCTCATAAATAAGTGGTTTGTGTCACTCCATTCAAAGCACTACATGGGAATAAGCCCAATGTCTCTCATATGAGAGTTTTTGGTTCCAAATCTTGGTCCAGAATACCCACTGACAAGAGGAAATACTTCCAATACCAAAGTATTGAATGCATTCTATTGGGATATGTAGAAGGTGCAAAAGAATACAAATTTATGGAGGTTACAACCAGGAAATGCTTCATTGAGTGGAGTGTTCAGTTTGAATAAGATCACTTGTATGACACACCACCATCTGAAGAACACAAAGGTATAAATCCTCTCCACTACCTTTTGATGATGATGATTTGTTATATGTTTAATATTTAGTTGAATAGGATCAAATATGGCATGATCATGTTATTGAGACTAAATCTCATGAGATTCTAGATCCAGAGCTAGTATTTATTCCAAATAAAAAGTCTAATCCTAGATGGGCTCAAAATCTTATTGATGCAGCTGGAGATGGTGCTGGAAGTCAAGAAGGAAGAAGGAGAACTAGGCTCTAGTATTAGAATGATCTTGCGGCTCTTTACCTCACATATCCACTCCCTATAGAGTGGTTCAACAAGATTCCGGGAAAGTGCTACATAATGAGAGAGAATGATCAACCACTTGGCTCACAAAAGAAGAAAATTGATTATTCTCCACCTCTTCCATCTAGAAGAAACACACCAATTCATTAGTTCAGGAGGACATTGAGAGGTTCACATGCACAACTTTAGGAAGTTGTTGCATAGAATAACCATGATCCAGAATAGTGTTGCAATTTGCAACAATTTTTGTACAAGTTATTTTTCTAAGGAGGAAGCTTCTTTCTTCTAAAGATAACTTGTATTTTCTTGTTTCTTGTTTATTTTGAGGGGCAGTTTTCCCATGAGGTTTTCCCCTATTACCTCAGTTTATTAAAAATCATTTTTTATCTCTTAGTTTGTATATGGGTGAAATTTGGCCTTGTTTCCAGGGCCCATACTTATCCAAGTTAGGATTTAGGGGGGGTGTTAGTATTTATAATCCTCCCTTGACCAAAATGTTTATTAGCTTATTTTAGCCTAATTTAGGATTTTTTATTAATTATTTGAGTCCACCAGTACCATTGGTTCCACATGGCCTAATGGGGCCACATGTACCAGATACTAGAGTGTGGGGAACACCAATAGAGGATAATTGCCACTGACTACACTTGCATGCATCTATTTAGGCACCTCCTAGGCTAGTCCCTACATTTTAGGAGCCATTGGGAGTCCCGAAACCAACCTCCTTCAGTCAGTTGGAGTTGGAACTAGTTAATCTTAGTTATTCATTAGTTACATTCAGTTAGTTCACTTTCGGTTTAGTCATTACTATTTATGCATGGTTGCATGTGGGGAGGTTGAATTTCTCACCTACCACTTCCAGTTAGACTGATTTTAACTGATTGCTTGAATGGATTATACATTCGGAGTTAACTATTTGGACTCTGATATTGATTGATACATTTTAGTTAGCTATGCAGTTATATTCAGTCACATCTAGTGGGCATATTTGAATTCATCCCTAATGATTCAATTTTTTTTCCTATGTAACACTATTGTAACACCAGATTATGTAATGAAGATAATACTGTAATTATTTGAGCAATACTTGTCTATTTCCTGTGATATTTGATTTTCTTAGTTTGTATAATTCATTCCTATTCAATGCATCAATAATTTGGAATCATTTCTTGATGATCTAAATGGCACAACAATTCTAATAGTTAGGGGGTTAGGGGTAGGGTGAGCAGGAGAGATATATAAAGAGATGGTTGTATTGGAGAGTTTCTATCACTCCCTACCTTTATGTTCACCAATATTATATAGGGAATCCATTATTCCAAAATATGGCCAAGATGGGGCTTAAAATATCATGAATGTAGGGATTCAAGGAGATAACCATCAGGAAATAAATGCTATAATTTTTCTAATTTGACGCACACGATCCAATTGAAAAAGGATGTGGAATTTATCACTGGAAGGCTGGGATAACTCCCTCCAAACCATGTCATCGACTCAAATCCACAAAATGGGATAAAGGTGGGAAACAAATTTTGAACTTTACCCAATGGCAAGGGGAGATTGGTAAGGGGTAGATGTAGAGAAATTGGAGGGGTTGGTAAGGGGTTAGAGGTAGAGAAAGGGGTTAGAGGAAGATAAAGGCGGGGTGAGTTTTTTAAGGGGTTATAGGTAGGGAAAAGGGGTGGTGTTAAAGGGGTAGTAAGACAGAGAGAGATGTGAAGGGAGATACATTAAAGGTTGGTAAGGCATTATATGTGGAGAGAGAGAGGGGTGTTAAGGAGTTAGAGGTAGAGAGAGGGGGGGTGTTAAGAGGTTAGAGGTAGAGAGAGATATATATATTAGGGGTTGGTAAGGGTTTAGAGGTAGAGAGAGAGAGAGAGGAGTGTTAAGGGGATTGATGTAGAGAGTGAGAGTGAGACAGGTAAAGGGAGAGACATTGGGGGGTGGTAAGGAGATAGAGGTAGATAGATACATGTAGTTTTAAGTGATTATAGGTAGAGATATACATGGGTTTTAAGGGGTTATAGGTAGGGACAATGGGATGTTTTCAGAGGTTCCAGGAGTGAGGTATGGGTGGGGTTAGGTGTAGGGGTAGGTGATAGAGAGAGAAATAGAGAGGGAGTGTGTGAGAGTGTAATTAGGAGATATATATAGAGAGAGAGTTTTATTGGAGAGTTTCTATTACCTCTTCGTACCTTCGTCTTCACCAATAGCATTTAGAGAATTCGTGGATTCCATATATGGCCAACCTAGGGCTTCAAATACCACCAATATAGGGATTCAAAGGGATAAACATTGGGCAATGAATTTTGTAATTTGCTAATTTGATGCACACAATTCAATGAAAATCCACTTCCAAATTTATTACCAGAAGGTTAGGATAACTCAGTCCAAACAATGTCATTGGCACAAATCCATGAAACAAGATAAGGGTGGGAAACAAATTTTAAAATACAATAAAAAGAATATGTGTGTTTAATTTATTAATATATTCATATTGGTGCCACTAAGAGGTTTTCAATACCAAGTATGGGAGTTCAATCCTTTATTGGAATATATAGCCTTCGAAAGGGGATATTGGATCCATATGGACGGAAATGACTATGCCCAAGATGTGTAACCTTGATTGGATTTCATCATTACAACTACAGATGTGGCTTGTGTAGGTGATCCTTCTACCTTGTTGGATTTTAACAATGAGAAGGGATTTAAGAAACACAATCATGATTCTATATGCAGTGTGGGACAATCCACCAAAAATAATAACAATGAATGTGGTTATGTTGGAGACAAAGGTATAAAAAATGAGTGTTTCAAATTACCTATTCTTGAAATCATATAGAAATCGACCTTTTTTCTAAATTAGATATTAGTGAAACTCTATAATTCTCTAGATTTCTTTCCTATTTTGAATGGAAAATTATTGTCTTCATCGCAGGTATTGGGATTTAAGATCATTTTCTTAGTCACAATCTAGCCTTGTGTTTTCAGAAACAGATATAGGATAAGATTCAATAAATCCATCCCCTAACGTTAATATTGGATATATTATTCTTGAATGGATATAACATAGACCATGCACAACACAAATTGAATAGATTTATGGATTCCTCTTAAAAATACTATTATATTTCTACCCCTACATTCAAACAAGGTTGAATTTGTAAAGCAATATCTCGCTAGTATTCATCGTAAATATATTTTGTTTTTGTTTAAGATAAATATTCTTTCAGTTTGTGAGCTAGAACATATGGCTCTTAACAGAATTTATACGATATTTTTTTTACGAGAAACTTACCTTAGAACTTCTTAGAGCAATGACAATAAATACCTCATTTTTCGTTTGTTAGAAGAAGGAGATCAATTTTCGAGCAAAACAAAATTGTATCTTATGATTTGTTGAGTGGATGTTGCATGTAGTATTAGACTCAATGGATAGTAATCTTCTTATCACCACCATACATTTTTTGCATTGTTCATATGCAAGTAGCTAAATTTGTCCTAGACAACTTACCAATCTTCACAAGAATATTCCCCTCATAGTTGAAGGTCCCAGGATTATCATAAGGGAGCGGGGCTCTCTAAAGTTTCTCTTTCCTAATTCCATGAGTAACAGGTCCAAGTTAATAAAAAGGAATCCTTGGACTACTATGGTATTTTCAACCCTTTCTAAAGACTAACTTACATTACAACCTTATGTAGTAATTTTGATGTATTCAGGTAATTATTTGGTTTCATTCTTTCAAAGAAACCTTGATGAGTAGATATTCAAGAATTGTTTCCTTTGAATGCCAGATTCTAGTTATTTCTCATGTTTTAACAAAGGAGAATGCATTTTTTCTGCTATAGTGGATCCAATCACGAAATAAATTTTGTAATTTTTCTAATTTGATGTGCATGATTTAAGGGACACTGGATACAAAATTTATCATGAAAGTGAAGCATAAATCCCTACACAAATCCATGAAATGGGACAAGGGTGCAAAAAATATTTTAAAATACAACCTAACCTGCATCTCTCTCTCTCTCTCTCTCTCTCTCTCTCTCTCTCTCTCTCTCTCTCTC
>LPNX010027414.1:0-36542 GCA_001517045.1 Pseudotsuga menziesii
TAACCTATTATTGTTTATAAAATATACAGAGAGGATACCTATTTTGGATCCAGTTATTTCCAATTCATGAGTATTTGTTAATAATTCTTTGATGATTTTGATTCCTAGATCCTAGATAATGTGCAAGAATTAATACTATGGTATTCTAAGCCATTAGTCCCTTGTCTCTACCATTGTTCTTCCATGGCTAGGGCCCTTATTTCATGAGTATCATCTTTATATGCCTTTGTCATCCTTTGGTGCTCATGTCGCCACTGTTTCAAGTTCAGGGGTATCCTCTTAGCTATTTTTCACGCCAAATAGAGCTTCTTCTGAATCTCTTTTTACAAGCTATCCCTTTATAGGACTCCCCACCCTTATGGAGTTTCTTTAGGCCCAGGTCTGACTCCTTCAAAACAGACTTGACTGCCGAGTTATCTCGTCTGTTCAAGCTCATTAAGAATATGTGAACGGGCATCCGCAATGGTGATAGGTTATCTCTTTCTCGGACCATGCGGAATAATACAAGAAAGGATCACTCTCTTTTCTTTTGAATTGAGAAGAGTATTCTCAAGCATAGGTTTATCACTTTTCCGGACCTGAGGGACTAAATTTATGGAAAAGGAACACCCGGTTTGAGCTTAGTTTTCGCTTTTTTGCACTCTGGACCCAAACATGAAAAGGATTCCGAGTGTACTTTGTGTCTTTGTCATGCTTGTTAAACACTAAAGAACAAAGCAACGATTTTATTGTTGTAATCCCCATTTCTCGTAACCAAATGGATCTTTCCGAGTGATCTTGCTTTCCTTCACACTCGTAAAATTCAAGCTATTCTATGCTGTTCTGGAAGGAGCGTTGGGTAGGTGGTAATTTAACCTTTTTCATACCTCCCTGACTAAGTACGAAAAAGGTTCACCTTTTCTTCTTTGAAAGTTAAGTGAGTTCTACTGTGGTTTGTTTTATACTTTTTCGGCCTCAGGAGACTAAATTGGACGAAAAAGGACCCCCCTGGAGTCTTCTTTGGAGTTTTTAGACTCTCTAAATGTGAAAACACCAGCTGGGCATGTACTAGTTCGGGCTCATTAAATCCACGAATTAGTGACACTATCAAGCATTATTTTCCCATCTCTTCAAGCTTGTTAAAAAATGAAGAGGGAACCGAGTTGACTTTCCTAGACTCGTTAAAATTTAACAGGGAAGGTAACGAAGAAGTTTTCTCTTGTTTTCAATAATGGCAGCATGTCATCCTTGAACATAGCACTCTTTGTTTTCTGATATCCATGTTTCAGTGTTTACCTTTGTTGAGCTATCACTTTGAGTTTCTTACTCCTTTTCTTGTCTGTTATACCTGGGGAATCTGATCATGTCTCCTACATGACAAATAAGTCTAGTTGTTCTATATATAAGTTATACGCTGCCTTGGGTCATCTCTGTGTTGTGCTCACTATTCAAGGACTCTTCCCAATGTCTGATCTATAGCCTGATCCCATCATTGTTATATCTGTTATCTCTTTGTGTCTCCCTTATTTTTCCCAGTTCCTAGTCACTCTTGTGATCCGTTGGATGATCTATTGACTTCCCTATCGCAGTATGGTTCCATTTCAGCACTTCCTGATGACAAAGACCTAGAGTTTTAATGATCATACCTCAGGATTCATTTTCATCATTGGTGAATTCCTTTGCTTCAGTTGTCGATTATCATCTATTGATTGACAAACTGTTGAATCCTTCCCATGTTCGACTTCAGCTTACCCTTATTCACATGGCTTGGATTGTACTGGTTCTTGGGATCCTTTATGAAGACCTTAGTTCCTCACCTGTGGACTAAGTTGCGCAAGATTATGTTCCATTCTTCTACACAGTTTCCAGATCTTTGAAGACTCATCATTATTGTATATTGTGGCTTCGATCCACCTTTGTAATATACGTGGTTTCTACCCGTATCATATGATGTACTCAAATATTGTAAAGGAGCTAGTGTTCCAGTAAATTGAACATAGCATCCTCAGATGTAACTTTGTATATGACATTACTATGTATTTGTTTCAGGTACTCTCTCTGCTCCATTGGATTTCTGAGTTCTCCAAAGATGATGATTATAATGTATTTTGGCCATCGCTTCCCTCTGACCTCACACATCAGGGGGCATCTGTTATCCACCTGAATGGCACCTCTCCATCCGAGTGCCGACATCCCTCATGTTGGCACACAAAAGGACATCTATGGATTGAGGTTTGCCCAAAACACTATATATTGGCTTATTATACAATACATTCCTCCTCCATCTAGCTGGTTACTTTTCCATTTTGCTATGTTAAGTTGTATTCGTGACTCTCCATATATGCAACTCGCGCATCATTTGCGAGTATCGGTTGTTGCAAGTCGCGAATGGATGTATTCGCGGGTTGCTCTTATAGCAACTCGCAAATCATTCGCGGGTTGTCCTTCTACATACCTACGAATATGTCCCCTAACACTTAAAAATAAAAACACACTATGATTTGAGATTAGTTAAGCATTGTTACCTTAATCCTCTTAACTGTCTCAACCTCCTCAACCTTCAAAACTGCCTTATTTCCTCCATATAAATACAGGCCTTGGGGAGGGTGTTTGGTACATATACTTGGAGAGCAAAGTTATGCTGGTGGATTGTATACATAAGTCTTTGGAGCAGTGGAACTTAGAATCCTTTGGCTGTAGAGGAGTCCTTGTCTCAGGCGTTGGGTTGTAACCTGAACTCTTTCCATTATTGATAATAAAGAGAATCCTTCTTCCATATGTGTTTCATGTATCTTGGTTTGATAAATGTTTATGTTTCTACATTTCATATATGATTTATCTAACCTACTTATATATATATATATATATGAATCATCTTGTATCTGGAAGATTGGCTCTTGACAGGTGAAAGAGGAGCAACCTTGAAGACTTTGGAGGTGAAGCAAAAAGGAAGAGGACTAGCAAGGATCGACCTTCATTAATCGAGTAAGTCTTTCTCATCCTCCTATTTCCTTTACTGCACTCTAGAAGTCAATTGTCTGCAAGTTATTTAAGTATGTTGGTAACCCCATACCTATGGTTATTGGGTGTGTAATCCTGTACAACACCCATCCTCTAGTATCCTTAGACCTGACTTAATATTCTGCTTTCCGTTTTAACAAACTCATTAAAGAATTCCATGGTTGCAGAAGTGGCATCAGGGGGTCTAACCCTTTCCAACCAAACCAATTATGCCCCTCATTATCCCAAACTGAGAGGTCCCACAAAATTTTGATGCCTTGACTCGTTGACAAAATTTTAAGAGGTTCCATGTTTTCAATGTTGGAGAATGGTTTGCTTCCCATTATTCGATCCTCCCAAAGATCAATTGCTTTCCTGTTTCTTGGGATCCAAAAGAGATTTTTTTGAAAAAAGGTGTGAGATTTTTTTACAAAGAAGGAAGATAAGTGATCCTAAGCTTACCAAAGGGAGGATATCTAGGCTTCGTAGACAAGTACTCGTGAAATATTTTCTCAAATATATTTTTTAAACCGTCTTGGATTTCTCGAGACTTGTCTCCATATAATTTTTGCTCCAAGTGCAAGGTTATGCGCATTGAGGTATTTGATCTGAATTCCTCCTTCCTGATAAGGTTTTGTCACTTTTTCCATATCACTAGAGTTAATTTCCTATTATTTTCATTTCCTCCTTTCCAAAAGAATTGTCGAATTAACCTTTCCATCCTATGCAAAATTATGGTTGGTGCTAACAACAACGAACGTTGATAAATGGGTAAGATGGATAAAACATATTTTATAAGGACTAACTTACCTGCTATATTTAGCCATCGCATTCCCCATGTTTGCAAGCGCACCTTAAACCTTTCTTCCAGAGATAGCCAATCATTTCCCCAAGGAGTCTTTTGAAAAATCGGAAGGCCAAGATATTTAAAGGTGGACCACTGAATCTTACCTTGAAAACCAAATGTCCTTGCAATAATACTTAATTCATGAATAGAAATGTTCCACCCATAAACGTGACTTTTACTAGCATTTATTTTACTTCTTGAGACAACATAAAAGGAGTCAAGCTCAACTTTAAAGGAAGTGGATACTTAAGGTGAAGCTCCTCCTAACAAGAGAGTATCATCCACAAATTGGGAATGATTGAGATCTCAAAATCCTCTTGCAAATCTAACGCCTAACAAATATTGTTCTTGATTGTCCAGTAGGAAGCTTAAGACCAAAGCTTGGAGAACAAAGAGCATGGGAGAGAGAGGACTGTTGAATTATTATAACTTTGAAGAATATTCTAAATATATTTTATTGGCCCCCAATGTTTCTATTGGTAGAATCACTTGTATTTTCTTATACCCCGATGACTCCTATTGAGAGAATTACTAAGGGTCATGAGGAAGTTCCCTCTGTTGTAAGTCGGGTCATTAGTACCCTTTGGAATATATTATTATATTAATTTAACCTGGTTATATTTACTCGAGTCTACAAGTTTACTTGAGACTACATGATAGGTTTAAATGTCAAGTGAACGAAAGAATATAAATAGAGGTGAGATGCTTCTCATTTGAACACACTCGCACTCACTTGTGTAGTGCATAAGAGAGAGAGAGAGAGAGAGCTGGAGAAGGAGGAAGATCAGTTGTTGGGATTTAATCTTTTATATTTTTGGGGCATCTATATTGAGGAAGATTTTTCTTGGTTTTTCCCAAGATAAATCTGTGTTGTTCTTGTGATACCGTTTCTTTCAGTGATCCTGTCTATATGCTTTTGTTATGAAATTGAAATTGAATGTTGATAATATAGCTTAGAATATGGAAATTTAACATGGTATCGAAGCTAACCTGAATAGGACAACTTTCACAAGATCATCAGCAAAAGAAGGCTAGGATAACTCTCCATTGAAGGGTGTATCTTTCTATCAAAGCAGAATTTGATTTCGGGCATTTTCAGTTCTTGACCTACCACTATAGCAGCATTTAGGGCTTTTCACAAAAGTGGAATTTTTGAGTGAGCCCAACATAGGATTTCTCTCCTCCCCAAAATCAAAATTTAGAAACCAAGTTCAAAAATTTTGGTTGGATAAAACTCCGGGAAAGTCAAACCCTAATTTGACCCTAAACCAGAAAACCCTAGAAGTTCAAGAATTTAGTAGCTTTGGTAGATTCACTATATCTCAATATTGGAGAAGGCTCGGGAGACAAAATTTTCATAGGTCAAAGTTAAATTCCTGATGTACACTGTGTAAACGGTTTTGCCTTATATTCTTGTTGGCCAAGGAAAAGGGGCATAAGAAGGAACTTCGTGCGTGCAACCAAGGAAAATGCATTATGTTCATTATAGAAGCAGAATGAATTATTATGGGATGTGTAATTAGACTTCATAATCCCTGAGGTACCATCAACTTCAGCATAAGTCAAGGACATGCCAGAACGATTCCAACACCCATTCCGGAGGAAAGCTTCCACTGAGGTTAGTAAGTTGAGGCCTCTTCTATCAAGTTGTTTAATGTTAATCCAAGATAAAGATGTGATTGCAGAGCTACAAGAAATAATAGACGGGATCCCTGTAGTACCACGCATTGAGAAGAAGGTTAACCAAGTGCGACGAAAATGTAAGATGGCCGCGAATTGAGAATGAACGCGAAGATAGGTGATTATGACATGGACTATATCATTTTAGATCTGAGGTCGGATTTCAATATCCTAACACGCCAAACTTGGGAAATCATGGATAAGCCGCACTTGGACTGGTCTCCTATCCAGCTACGTCTTGCCAATCAGGTGAAGGTACTACCCATTGGACGATTGAGTAATGTCATCGTCGATGTTGAAGGATTGTGCACATATGTAGACTTTGAGGTCATCAACATTGCAGATGACACAAATCCTTACCCTACACTACTAGGGATAGATTGGGCTATAGACAATCAAACAATTATAAATTTCAAGAAAAGGATCCTCTCTATTGAAGGTGATGAGATGAGAGTAGTATCACCCATTGATCCATTTGAGGGGAAAAGATATGTTGAACCTGTTTATAATGAGGGGCAGGTTGACTATCTCGATCAAATATACAATGTTACAGCTATGCATGAATATCATATCAGTCCGATGGCAGATGGGAACCTAAGCTGGAAATGTGCAAGTTCATGTACATCTGATTTAGGGGAGGCTTTAGAGAATTGGAAAAATAGGTTACATGATGTCTCCATGAGAAGGTGTGCAAGAGTCACAAGGTATGTGTGACGGGTGGAGATTGAGTCAAGGGAGTTACCCACCTATTAGAGTTTCATCTATGCTTTGGATACAGTGACCAAGACCTACGATAACTATGAGCAGCTGCGACAAGGAACCCAGCAGGTCACGCATACAGTTATAAAGATTGACAAACACCCTATAATTCATAGTACAATCCAGTAGGACAAGGAGGGTATAGTTGAAAAGATCAATGACGCTAATGCTCACCCATATAGCGCAAATACTCAACAAGACAAACTACCCAGGGATGCAGACAATAGCTTGACTAACTCTAGTGGGCCAAAAACAATGGAACTAAGAAAATATCACAGAGTAATCCCAAAGCACTCGCAGGATGAAGTAGTTGTACAAATAGTAGAACTCATGAAGCAATATCAGACCCTCTTCCCTCTAAATGACACAACAAGAAAGGGAATGGTGGAATACTTAGAGAGGATGAAGATACCTTTGCGATTGTAGACTAAACCAACTCAACAATAGCTGCTGGCATGGCATTGTCAATATATCAGGATAAAGCCATCCACAAAAGAGAGACTTATCCTACACTATGATAGTAGATCCTTCATGAACCCACACAAACCAAAAGGCAACTTGGCTACGGCCATATACCATTGCACCAACTATGGGTATGGGCACAACGCAACTTCAGAAAATTTGATGGTACCCACATCGCGAGTTCGGTAAATGGAAGTTGCCTGAAACCTTACTCCGACACATGTAAAAAAAAAAGCAGCTGAAAGATGTAAACCATTCTATTGTAGGATTTTGATAGAACCAATAGAAAGCAAGGGCAATAAACTGCCCAGCAGTCCCATCATCACATATACCCAAGTGGGTGACCTAAAGTGTGCAGGCGGCAAGACAACTAGCCACTAAAGAAGGAAAAAGTAAGAATGATAGGATGGTTAACATTAACTAGCGGATCCACACCAAAGATCTGTATGGATGGGTCACTTGCATGGCATGAAATCAACCCAGTACAAACAGCAAGGTGGCGTACTGTTAGCTCTCGTCAACCGTCTTAGCACTAATTGCCATTACTGGTCTAACAAGTACAGCCTGAAAGGTCAGCTTCAACAATTAATGGAGAAAGCATTGGAAAAGGCAACCTGCAAGTGTGATTAGACCTTAAACTACTGTCAAATAAATGATTGAAATACATTATCCGCTATCCAAATATTCGTTTCTTCATCAAGACAGTTTTCTGTTACGCACTGAGAGCACCATAGCCGAGCTACTGCAGACCTGCATCCTATCACCTGTTTTCCATCCCGTTCAATCCCATGGTAATTAAAATTCCTAGCGAGAGTGAGGCTTCAGACGCCAGCGTCATGTCTAGATACCTAATTGAGGAGGAAGTAGAAATACAGTCAACCGCAAGCCCACCGTTGCAGCAGTCCCAAGAGATCGACGCAATGGCAAGAACTAGGAAGCCACAAACAATTCCGACCCCTGGTTCGTGTCCTATGCCAAACCCAATCCAGGAAATACTAGTTATTCCAGGTGAGTCATCTGCACGACCGTAGCCAAGACAAAATAAACGTAAAGTTCTAGACACTCCAGGTGAGCATAGAAAGACGCCTGCTGCTGACCAGGGAACTAATGATGAAGATGAAGAACTGCTACCACAGGCAGATCCACAGAGAGAATTGGCCGACCCAAACTTTCCAGCTTACATTAGACCAAGAAGACTTGGTGCAGTGGATGCATATCTCTCAGCAAAACCAGTGACCACTTTGATCACACCAAGAATCCCTATCGACATACCTATATTGAAGGACATCCTTCCCACGTTAGCTGTTTTGAAACTCCAGGGCTACGACATTTGGCAGCAGGAAGGATTATAGATAACAGACTGCATGGATATAGTACAGACTATTGATCGTGCTGTCAAGATAATCAAACCACAGAAGTGGGATGAGGGACTAGCCACTTTAGTTCTAACAAACATGTTGTTCATGCCTCATTTCGGACATAGTGTACAGGCCAGTACGTATGTAAAGCAGTTACTGGTATGCGCTCATAGAGGATACCTATGGTTGGATCATCCATACCCAATTACTATTGAGCTAATAGCGAGAACTACATGGCTTCCAAGTGAAGGAAAATACCCTCTGCCTTACCTCACTAAGCATCATACTCAGGACATTAAGCGGAAGCACAAACTTCAGTGCGCAGGGCAGGGATACTTAATTGGGCCCATCTAGGATAAAAGTGTCCAGGTTTCTAAAAAAATATTATCCTGCAAAATATTTCATAAAGTGGTACCGACGCAATGTTCTGCAGGACTAATAGAAATTGCAGATTTATGCATGCAGGGGAAGAAATTCAACTGGTCGTGGTACTTTCTCACCACCCTGTTTGAAGATGTGATGCTGGCGCAACAAAAGGAAGGTCATAAATTCTACTATTCCTGGCTGCTAATTTTGATCTCCTTCACTATCTGGGCTAACCCCCCCGACTATGTACATATGAATGTCTTGGTATCTTGTTTGGGGGAGAAATATCAGAATCTATGGGAAGACAAGGCCTACACCAAGCACCAATAGGATATCAATGTGGTATTCTTCTTTCACACAGAGGCACTGTGACAGGTTGTTTGGCAAACCCATAGGATCCGCATCGAAACTGTGCAAAGGTATGCTTCTTTTGTCAAATTTGAAGCTGATATGCATCATATAAATCTGTTGCCTATAAAAGGTACACCTCAGTAAATACATCAATCCAAATTCGTAGTAACCGATGATTATGTGGACACAATTGTCAAGCTCTGGTCGTAGGAATGGAGCGACCAACTTGGAGAACCACTTCCTGAAGAGCAGAATGTATAAGAACCACCAATTCACCAAGTTCATGGTGAAGAGAAAGAAGGTGATGATACCCAAGGGGACCCATCACAAGAAAACTTGGAAGATGATGATGATACAGAGGAATCATACCACCATCCTTCCATGCAACCGCATGTTGAAGAGGAGATGCAAACCCGTGTACAGCCTGAGGAAGGCCAATCATCGCATAAGAAGCAGAAGGCAGACAAAACAGCAAACACCAATACCTTAATAGAGGAGGAGTTGCAAGAACTTGCTAGCGCTATAGCGAAAGTTGCACAAGATAAATAGAGAGCATCACTACCTAGGTCCACACCCACCTCAATCAGTTAACAATAGCTATCAATGAGGTCAAGCACATGGTGGACACCAAATCATATCACATTGATCCTAACATTCCATTGCTCACAACGTTGTGGGAGCCACCAATCAAGGTACTCATTCAGATTCAAGCACTTGACATAAAAGAAGAGACAACTGTAGATACTGATAATAACACCACCGAGATAGACTTCTCCAAGTTTCTCTTTGACAAGATCCATGTCATCCAGCAGGTAGCTGTACCAAAACTCCGACTAAGGAAAAACATTGTTGCTCATCAGGAAGCAAAGAAAAAAAGAAGGCCAAACTGTGCAAGACCCTCTTGCAAGGAAAGGAGCAGGAGTTGCAAGAGCGCACCAACTCCTTGGCCAAGAAGGAACAGGAAATCTTATCCTGTGAGCAAGGACATGTCGCATTGGTGGATTCCATTAAGAATGTCGTCGCAGCATTCCCACCGAAGGTTGGGCAGGCCGATGAAGGCTCCTTAGCTAAAGTTGCCAATCTTGCAAAGATCACGCAAGATATTCAGTGCCAAGTAGAAGATCTGCAATCCCAACAGATACAAGCACACCCCTAGAGGTGGTAGCAGAAAGAAAATTAGCAGTGTCTGAAGCTACTACCAAACTTAAAGGAGGAGAAGCAATCTGTGCACAGGCTACAGACAATGTTGCGACCATTTGGGAAACATTGCTTGAGGATGGTGCAACTGAGAAAATAAGTTAGTGCATTCGCAAGGTGGATGAGTGCATCACTAACGCAAAGGGGGACATGCAAAAATTGCCCCTCCAATAAAAGGTCATTAAGTATGCAGAGATCAAAAGTCTCCAACAGGAAGTCCAGACCCTTAGTGAGTAGGAGAAGGGTAGGGAAGCCTAGGTTGAGGAATTCCAGTCAGAGGCAAAAAAGGTCACATACCATATTCAGCCGATGTAGCAGAAGCTTCAAGCATATTGTAGTCTATAGAGAAATACTTGTTTGAGCATGTACAGTCTGATCAGGTGGAGTAATTGGCCACACAAGCAGAGGAAGCTGCGGTAGAAGTTGTGAAGATAGAAGCCCTAGTGCAAGCATTCGAAGGGAAGGTATGTGCTACTGCGCAAATAGACCTGGAACCAACAAGTTCGCAATGATGTATAGAAATGTGACCAAGGCACCCGGCTAAAAAAAAAATTAAAAAAATTAAAAAAAAATTGGTGGCAACCATAGCACCGCGCGTGCGTAGTATGTCAGTAGAACTTCAGGAAAATGTTGTGTAGATATGATGAGACACATTGCAACCACCGCCAAAATTGATTATTAATCAAGTGATGGAAAATTCGAGACAGTTGGCACATGCTAACAGACTGTTAAATGCATCAAGATTTCGCAGAGATTTGGCACTTGGACCATGACAGCATTGCAGCAGGCTCAAGCATGGAGAAATTGGTTACCATGACCGTCCAGCCCATATGCACGTGCGCATGACTGTCATTACCCAAAAGTGGTGACACCAATAATCATGGCATATCTAAGAAGGAAAACTGGTACACAAGGATAACATCTTGTCCTCATAATGCCACTGCATAACCTTGCACAAAAGAAAACAGAATGCTCTCCCTATAACATCGGGGTCCGCTTGCACTAAGAAGACATCATTGTGTTATGTTGCTCGCCCACCAGTTACAGTTACAAATGAATTGGAGAGTCTCCTTCCAATCATCCTTAAGGGCTAAAGTTGTTGTTGTAGCTTTCAATTTGTCGGGTGTGTCCAGAGATAGCAAGAACAAAGATGGTGATAGTCACCTAGTGGCTTCAACCCATTAACAAGCCTTCGGTGAAGTCATCCTTAGCTATTAGTATACTAGTAGAGTAGGGGACCTATCGGTGGCACCAGAGCGAGCTCCTGTAGGGAACAGAGACCCATCCCATTTTGACAAACCTTGCGGGAACCGATCCACAGTCTCTGCAGTCTTTCACAAATCTTGCAGGCTTGGAAGAAGGCCACGGCATTGACCTCTTCAGGTGGGATCTCCAGCCCTTGGTAGGATACATGGGGTCTAACGGGCAAGAGTCGGCTTGAACTCTCTGTTGCTCAGGTGAAATTTGTCAAAGTTTGGCAAATCCCTCACCTCCACCACCCAGTATAGTAAGAATTTTCCAGTTTTCAATATGGACAAGTCTTCAAAGTTCATATTTATTGAAAAGAGGGTGGTGAAGACAACACTGTAGAAGAGAGAAACTCAAGGAAGCATAGCAAGAGAACAAGTCGCAGTGACTCACAGCAATGGTGCATCAACTCCCCAAAGCATGAGAATGGTGGAAGGACCAAGGCCACATGGATTGTTGTGTCGGAATGAGAAACTAAGCACCCTTGGTGAAATTGGAGGCAGACTATGACAAGATTATGAGAAAGTCCCAGAGAAAAGACAACATTCCTCTTTGCAGGGATCTTGGTCTCAACAAGAAGCCCATAAGCTTACATTGCTAGCTCAATCGAACTCTGCAATTGAATCCTCCATTCCCCGTCCTCTAAAATGGTGTTGCAAAACAAGCCACGTTGGTGTCCTTCTCTCTGCTGTAGTAAATATAGTGATTTACAGATAGAATTGAAGAGTACGGATAGAAATGTTGAGGTCGCGCTGATAAGGATGATGCTAGGATTGAAGATAAAGGCAAAAGGTCCTGCCGTTCAGTGAAATGCAATGGCCTTGACATAGGATCTGGTAGCAGTAAACCTTCTGTGATTGATTCTGTGGATTTATTTCAAGCGATTACAAATGTGAAGAGGGGCCATATTAAATACTATAGGATGTGAGAAACACAAGAACCTGTCACAAAGTTGCTAAAAAAAAAACAGAGCAAGGAGTGGACTGCGCAAGTTAAAATGCAGCCGAAAAAAAAAACTATCTATATTTTGTTTCCCAAAAGATACCGCGCAGATCAGGCTGCTCATATGTCCCTTGATTAGTGGCTCAGGACGAGCCATAGGTGAGTGTTGGGGCCTGTTGGCCTGTGAAAAGGGGCATAAGAAGGAACTTCATGCGCGTAGCCAAGGAAAATGCGTTTCCCGTGCAATAGAAGCAAAGGAAGAGCGCAAAGGATGGAAAGGGCCTACAAAGGCAGAATGGAGGAGTGTGCGGTAAAAGAAAGGCAAGAACAGACGCGTGCAAGGGGAAAATAGCTGAAAAGCGACAAATACAAAATCCAAATCATGGTCATATAAGACGGCATAAGCCTGTAGCTACGTACGTATGAGAAGATATTTGTAAGTCATACCGATAGTGCCTCGTGTCAAGTCATGATCACCATAGTTGTAATGAGATGGGTGGCTGATGGTGACGGCTAACAGACTGTCGGGATGCAGTTGGCCCTGCGTAGCCATGTAAATTAGTATAAATAGGAAGGGTGCAATGGTTAAAAGGTTGGTCAGTCTTATTTTCCTAATTCCTAGTTTATTTGGTTGATGTCACAAAGCACAGTTAGTCCGTTAGTCTGTAAGGTTTCAACTAATCTTTATTCAGTTTTCCAATAGATTTTTATTCAGTAGTAATCCATGGAGGGGGATGTCGGTCATGTTGTAATCTCATAGCGATTAGAAGAGGAGTAGACTTAGGAAGACTATGGTAGCATTAGAGGGGCTATTGAGCCATGGATCTAGCTGTAGTGGGAGTAGACCACTAGGAGTAGGAGTAGAGTACATGAGTGAACTAGGGAGCATGAGAACTATGAGTCTAAACTTAAAGACATATCTCAATATTAGTCTACATCCTGCAGACTGCAAGGTGTTATATCCTTTCTCATGTCAGATGAAGAGCACCTTGGTGGTTTTTCCCAGATGCATTTCCACGTTATTTCTTGTGTACAAATGAATGATTGATGTGGTGAATCTTTATGTGATTTATTAATATTTGCTTTTAGTGTAATGTTAAATATGGGTCAGTTTTTGTCAGTTTCTTTCAATCGGTATATGGATGAACAGAATATCTTGTTGAATTGATGTTGTATAAATATATATCATTCTGTATAACTCTTATTATGAATCCCGACTTAATTCATAGCGCCGATTAACACGAGTCAGCTGCGCCGCATCAGTTGCGACGGCTGTGAGGGAGAAAGGAAAGTCAGACCGCGCGCGATGACATATAGTTGTGCTAATTCATGTAGAACCAACTCCTCCATCTAGCTGTCATGCTACCTTCGTTGATCTCATTGGTTGCGAACCAAGGGACTATACTTCCCTGACAATCACAGAAACATGGTTCCAGCGGTTACCCATCTATGAGATATCTCGGGTGAGACTGTGCCTGCTTCGTAGGTGTTGCCGATGGGGATTTCTCTATCTGGCCGGTATCTCGGGTAGTTGTTGGATCGATGGGCTGTGCAGAACCTGGTTCGGGCAAGTGGGGAAAAGTGGCCAACAATTATCTATATTCTAGGAAATATACTCCTACAATATAGGGTTCCATCCTCTCCCAGAATTCATCCTTAAACATGTGACCTATAGAGAATTGTTCTATCTTGGGATACAAAGTTCCAAATGCAATTTCAAAAGATTTTCTAGAAAGGGCATGTCCTGTACATTCTGTGGTAAAAATTTCAGACCAAGAATATGCACTAGTGACATGTGGCAATCCATACAAGTTCGCTCTTCTGAACAGTCCTGAAATACGTCACCTTGGGAAAATGCACATAGGTCCCAATTGCTGAAACCAATTATTCTCTAACCTTAGGTTTTGGAAAGAGGAAATGTGAGGCTACATCAATACAAATTTTCAGAAATAGAGCAGTATTACTTTCGGAGATAGTGAAGAAACAATATCAAGCATTATGTAGAAGAAACTGAAAAAAACTAGGGCATAAGATATTTTGCAGTTCTAATCACAGTTTTGGGAAAAGGAGTATACTTCTAATCTTTCCTTGAGAAGGTGCATCTTTTTATCCAATCAGATCTCAATGATAACTTAGTTGAAAAATTAGGGTTTCTCTGTCAAACCCTATTCCTACCAGAAGCAACATTCCAAAAAATCTTTCAAGCAAGCATGAGATTGAAGCAATCTCACTGGTCAAAGAAGAACCTGCTCATCAAGAAGGATATGACGACAAAAAAACAAAGATAAGTATTTGAATTTTATTTCTTGTATATGTTGTGTATTATGCATGATAGAATGTTTACATTAATGACAGTATACTACTGATATGCTTGTGATGGGTAAGTAGCCCATGGTGCCATACAACTAGCCATTGCTACTTGTCTAGAATGAAATCTCCTTGCTGACATATTGGATTAGTGCACTATCTAAATGATGCCATGGTAGATATGGAAGGCATCTATAAAGTTTCCATTAGATATGGATGAATGTTGTATTGGATAAACAGTTGCATGATGCATAAGAAGTTGTCATTTTGTATATGTTCTATAAAACAGTTCTAACCATGCAACTGGTGCATTTGACTTTTAGGAAAGGTCCTATAAAATCGCCTACAAGAAAAGAAGGATGAGACTTGTTCCGAATAAAAATTGATGACAATTCAAGATTCACTCCAATAAACATGAATCTAAAGCTCCTAGGGTTAGAGACACCGTGACGGAAGAAAAAGCTCCAGAGAGTGGTAGATCCACCTCGAAAGATGAAGAACTTGGGTACGAGAGATAACTCAAGATGAAGAAAAGTATGGAGAGACTTCCAAAAGGCCTAAAACACACTATAGTTGTGTAAGATAGTTGGGTGACATCATTAATGCTAACCTTTCCAGCTATGAAAGAAGCTATGATAAAAGAGTTACAGTTGATGGTGGGGAATGATGTCTATGATATGGTTTCGAGACCTGAAGGGAATTCCATAGTGTCTTCCATATGGATTTACAAGAAAAAGTGTACAAAGCAAGTTTCATGGTTTTCCTCAGAAATAATAGACTATGGCATGATATACTCTATTGACCAAACACACTCCTTTAGTAGAGGTATATATCGAGCAGAGAACCACCTGTATAGAATTTTCTTTGTATGAGATCAGAAGGCACCCATAGAAAAGAACATCCAAGAGCTTGGCATATCACCTAGAGTGATGAATATTTTAACCTTTGCTACAAGGTTGAAGATGGAAACCTACAGAAAACAACAAGCTCACAGATGGGTGCATGAGGAACTTTTCGACAAAGTTCAAGATAAAGGGATCTTGGTAAACTGGGATAGATACATAGTAGTAGAGAATGCTACCTGTCACTCCAGTACAAAATAAAGAGGGAAGATGATGCTCCGCTTCAAGGGGAGTGACTACAGAAGATCTATAAGTTTGACATGGTATGACATGATGGACAACTTCCTAATAGATTGAGACTTTACCAAGAGTAAAGTGGGTTCAAACCTTCAAGGTTAAATACGGAAGACTAGGATATGTTGATGACCTAACAGAATGATGGAAGAATACCAGAATGATGTTTGGGATATAGTAACCAAACCAGAAAGTAAGAGTGTGGTATATTCCAATTGGACTTGCAAGACAAAACATGTTGCTGATGGAAGGAAATATTTGTGGCTAGAGTATTCTCTCATAGAGAGGAAATTAGTTATGAAGAGACACTTGCTCTAGGAAGCAAGGTACACTTCCTTCAGAACTATCATGGTACTTGCTTCCATGATGAAGTGGAACTTACACCAGATGGATGTAAAAACAACATTCCTGAATGGTGTGATTGAATAGGAAGTATACATAGAACAAAAACAAGGATTTGAAGTTGAATACAGACGAACTCACGTATGCAATTTGAAGAAGGCCCTGTATGGCCTGAAGCAATCTCCCTGAGATTGGTATGGAAGGATAGATAGTTTCCTGACAAGCATGGGATTTGCCAAGAGTAAAGATGATCCTAACCTTTACTTCAAGGTTACAGAAGATGAACCTACCATACTATTACTATATGTGGATAGTCTATTTTTGACAAGGAATGAGAAACAAATTGTAGAATGAAAGAAGAAGCTAGCTGAAGAATTTGGGATGAAAGACCTTGTCCTAATTCATTATTTCCTAGGTATGAAAGTATGGCAGAACTCAGAAGGAACCTTTCTCAATCAGGGAAATTATGCAGTGCAAGATTTGAAAAGATTTGATATGTTGGAATGTAAATCCATGGCTACACCCATGAATTCCAACCTGAAGTTGCTAGCTGATAACTCGTCATAGTTAGTGGATGTGACTCAATACAGATAGATTATTGGGTCGTTGATGTATCTAACAAATACCAGACCATAAATTTGTTTTGATATGAACACCTTAAGTCAGTATCTAGTTCAACCTAGACATGTTCATTATAATTTCTCCTTTTTGGAATTTTATTAAAATGCCAAATTTTCCATTTTTTTCACAATTTTGGCTCTTGACTAGTTTTAGTGTCTTGGTCTCCAAATCATCCCAATTGCTCCCAAATATTCAGAGAAGGTGTATGACTGATATAATAACTCAATTATTATGTTCATTTTTTTTTACCTCCCAATTACTTCTGCAAACTTGTTTAATGTTCTGTTCAAAGTAGGAGCCTTTACTAGCAAATTGGGGCTCCAATTCCCCCTCAGTAATTACCGGAAATGGCTTCACAAATGATCCCAAAGTCACTTGAATTTATGAAAAGAGGCTGGGTATGTGTAAGATACATTTTCAAAGTCTCATATTCATCATGGTCAGTTTATACAGGCTTTTATGACTCTTTCCAAAACAACTCCCAAGTCACAATTTCAACCCTTGGAGAAAATGCACCAAATATTCTCCCAATGCAATAAAAATGAGTAAAATGGATTCCATTTCTTAAGTAATGAACATGAGAATTGAAATACACATTATTTACATTCCATTCATCATACATTTATCAGAGATACATTCCTCCATTTGAAATAATAAGCATTACCATGACATATATCAAAATAGAGTGGAAATGGTCATTGTTTGCTCATTAAAAGTCATTTTGACATACAACTCTTGGGAATTTTGACTTGAAAATTTCTGATAATGAATAACATAGAATATTTAACTGATTCCAATCATAAATTGACAATTAAATTCTCTCCCAATTTGAAATCATCAACATTACAATGGTTCACAACAAGATAGTGGGGAAATTACACTATTTCTTCATTGTTCAACATTTTTACATCAATTATTTTGGGTATTTCAACCTGAGAGTATTCTAAATGTGAAATAAAAATAATATACATTATAACATAATATAATTGGAATTATAATCTTCCCCAAAGATATCAATGGCTCACCCAAACCGCAATCTGTCCATTGGCATGAATATGGTGTGAAAACTAGAAATAGTTAAGAGAGAGTGCTGCAATAGAAGAATACACATGATTTTATTTAGCTTACACATTCAAATAAGACTCCATTAAATTTCCATTAAATACCTGAGTGGCATCTCCAAACACCAACTAGGATGGGAATCTTTCACCCTCGAAATTGGCTTAAGCAAGAAAACTAGTCATCCACTAGCTCTCACAATTCACAAATGAGAAAAAGATTATTGTCATGGATGATCCCTGTATTTTATAAAAATTATTAGTATTATAAGGTTCCAAATCCATCCATAAACCAAATCCAAGTCGAATTGGTGTGGTTGCTCATGCTATGCCATGTGGCCTCTCTCTTCACCTTCCCTCTTCTCCCAAATTTGAGTAGGAGCCTATTGGCCTTCTCCAACTTCCAAATTCGACCTCTAAATTATCTATTCAGTCCTTAAATTTCCATATGTCAGTATTTTAAACTTCAGATCTGACTTGTTTCATAACTGTCATAGAATCTTCATCATTGGTGTCATAGATGTCATAAATGTAAGGGGAATCTAGCCAAGTGTCCATGAAACTCCCATTTGGCTCTTCCTCTCCCATGTAAGTTACAATTCATCCCAGACCTATGAAGTATATGGAAAATTATTTTAACCTCATAATACATCCCAAAACATTAGGCTTCCCATATATTCGAATTTGCAAGAGAAAGATACCATTTAACATAGGAATTCTAGCTAGTGTGGGCCCCATAGTCTCCACGTGTCTTCATGCTCCATTGCCACTTCCATTTTCTCTTTTATTTACTTAATGAGATACATTATTAAATATTTATCCCCTTCTAATGTCTAAACATTATTTATTATCCTCCTTATTCCAAATCTCAAAGATTCCACCCTCAACCTAGGAAACTAGTGATTTTCCTCCTTGGCAATTATTTGACTTTTAGCATCCCTTTGAAAAATTTCATGAATATGGAAAATTTGATTTGTCCATTGTGACCCAATGCAAAATTTGGGACATGAAAAATCCGCCCTTCCCAATATTGCTTGTCCTCAAGCAATTTCAAACATGGTTGTTGAAGAACCTTCTTTCTGTATGATTCTTTGAAGTTGCCACTGAGCTGCCCACTTCGAGTCTCTGAGATTCCATGAATAATTCAGAGAGGAACCACCATTCTTGCTGCTGCACTACTCTTATTAACATCACCTTATTAAATGTTGAATCTATCTCCCATACTATTTTTTTCCCAAATAATTTGAAATCAATGGGACTAAAAACTATCCCAGTGTCCCATTGCTTGCATTGCACTCCAACAATTAAGAGTGCTCTCCAACCCATACCATTTGGAAAGAGAATTATTGGATCCCATTTTCTTGTATTCATTCTTCCAAACATCATGAGTGCATAATATATATCATCAAAGTATATAACAACATAATAAGAATGTACATCAAGGAGGTGCCTCACCAAGAAATCATGAAAGTGCTTATACCTCCCAGTGAGTAGACTACCATTTTCTAAGTACATACATGCTTCAAGTGACCAGTCAAATCTTCTCCAATGACATGGGTGAGTGTCCCATGTCCTATAATTCTACTCCAAAATTAAGTGATATGTATAAAAATATCCAGCCATGTATTCTTTCATCCAAGAAGTTAATGAAGAATCTCCACTCAACTTTGAACCAAATAGTGAGAAATAGAAACAAGGAGACTTCAAATGACTCAAAGAATTGTTACCCATACATACATGAATGAGTGAATCATAAATATATAACAATGTATGTGGCTGGTAACAAAAAATTTCTCCTATAATAAGTCTATTCACCCTAGTGTTGGATGAAGTTCCTCCAACATCAAATGAACCAAATGTTGAGCAATAAAAAACATGAGTCTTCAAGTGACTCAAATGCATATCATAGGTGCACCCATGTATATGTGTATAATCATAATGTAAACAAGTATGCTTCTGAAAATGTAAATAATATGGTGCTCTAATTATTCCATCATCAAAAGGAGAAATAGAATCTCCATGCTCTTCATGTGGCACCATCAAAAGAAACCTTTCACCCATACTTCATTAGGATGACTGCTGCAAAATTTGGAAGTGTAGGATGTATGAGAATGAACTAACTCACCAAAATGATCAAAAATTTCTGAATTTTCATCATGGGAAACATCCATATGGGTAGTATCATGCACCTACTTCAAGAGTGTGAAACCTTTGTCATAGATTGGTTCCAATGTAGAGGAATCATGCTCTTCTTTAAAAATTGCATACCCTTCATTAAGAGACAGTTCAAGTTCCGCTTCCACCACATCAAGTGTTTGGATATCTTCAATTTCATATTCAAACACATCAAGTACATTCAAATTTCCAAATTTCTCATGATCCACCATGTCATGAGAATCCTCCAAACAATCTACCATTTGACAATCTGAAAAATAGGATGAAAAACAAGTGCCTTTCAACTTTTCAAGAAGTTGCTCATTTTGAATTGTGAGCTTATGAATAGCTTAATTATTCTTCAAGTAGGATTCATGTAACCATACATTAATCTCAATGACATTTTTGATATCAAAAATCAAAGACATGAAATTACCTTTGATGTTGCACATTTCTCTTTGAATCTTCTCCATGTCTTCAAAGAAGGATGGCTCCTCCAAGGAAGTAGCTCTCCAACAAGAATTTGATACCGATGTTTGAGTGTCATGGAGTATGCTAAGGGACTCTTGGATCTTATTTTCATTCATATTTAAGGACCCTTCAATAAAATGAGGCTCTTGCAAATGAACCTCCTCATCTTCTTCCTTCTTGGTTGGACCAACTTCATGAAGCTCAAGTGGTGATGGGGAAGTTGATCTTGTTTCTTCTTCAACTGCTACAATGTCTTCATTTTAATGTTTAATGGAATTTTGGCTTGCAGAAACACTTTCAAAAGTGATCTCTATGTCACCAACATAGATTTTTGAGCGCCCATTAGTAGGTACTCCTTCACATTTCAAGCATCCATCATTATATTATCTTTGTTTCATTTCCAAGGTAGCATGTGTCTCAAAATTATCTTCAGTATTTTCAATAAAAAATTCTTCATATTCATGTGATATCTCTTCATATTTTTCAGAGTCACTTGGGAGTGAATTTCGATCATCTTCATGTACTACTTTTTCTACTCCACCTATTTCAGAACCAGTTGGTTCATGGGTCTCCTCCTTTTGCTCCTTCAAGCAAGCTGATGCATTTTTCCCTTTGGTTTTCTTAAAATCAATATATTTTTCCCAACTTTGGATAGACAAAAATTTGAATCATTTCATAATATTCTTGTTCATGTATTCAAGGATAGTTTCCATACTGTTTATTATCTCCTTACCATCATATGATGTTCTCTTTTCATGCCTAGTCATAGTTTCCAAAAATTGCCTTCTTCTCCTACTTTTTTTCCTCTTCAACAAAAGCACTTTTGGTTTAAATATATAATGGTGGTCCATGAATTCTTGTCCTCCTAAATATCAGACCACATCATGTTCGAATATCATGCTCTAATACCACTGTAATGTCCCCTTTTGGAAATTTTTTAAAATGCTCAATTTTCCAATTTTTTCACAATTTTGGCTCCTAACTAGTTTTAGTGTCTTGGTCTCCAAATAAGCCCAATTGCTCCAAATATTTAAATAAGGTGTATGAATGATATAATAACTTAATTATTATTTTCATGGATGTATTATGGTCCTCCAATCAGTTCTGAAATTCTATATCAAATTCTGAATAAGATAGATGAATTTACTAGCAATTTTGGGGCTCAAATCCCTCCCGGGTAATTGCCGGAAATGGCTTCATAAATGGATTCACAAATTCAAATCCCAAAGTCACTTGAATTTATGAAAAAAGGATGGGTATGTGTAAGGGACCTTTTCAAATTCTCATATGCATCATGGTTCAGTTTATACAGGATTTTATGACTCTTTCCAAAACAACTCCCAAGTCACAATTTCGACCCTTGGGGAAAATGCACCAAATCTTCTCCCAATGCAATAAAAATGAGTAAAATTGCTTCCATTAATTAATTACTGAAAATTATACTTAAAATAAACATTAATTATATTCCATCCATCATACATTTATCATATATACATTCCTCCATTCAAAATAACAAGCATTACCATGGCATATATCAAAATAGAGTGGACATGGTCATTGCTTGCTCATTAAAAGTCATTTTGACATACAACTCTTGGGAATTTCAACTTGAAACTTTATGAGAATGAATAAATAGAATATTTAAATGATTTCAATCATAAATTGACATTTAAAGGCTCTCCCAATTCAAAATCATCAGCATTACAATGGTTCAAAACAAGATAGTGGGGAAATGACACTATTTCTTCATTGTTCAACATTTTTACATGAATTCTCTTGGGTATTTTGAACTGAGAGTATTATGAATGTGAAATACAGAGAATATACATAAAAATATAATATAATGGGCATTATAATCTTCCCCAAATAGATCAATAGATCACCCAAAGCGCAATCCCTCCACTGGCATGAATATGGTGTGAAAACTGGAAATAGTTGAGAGAGAGTGTTGCAATAGAAGAATCCACATGATTTCCTGTATCTTAATCCTAAAAATAAGACTCCATTAAATCTCCATGAAATACCTGAGTGGCCTCTCCAAACACCAACTAGGATGGGAATCTTTCACCCTCGAAATTGGCTTAAGCAAGAAAACTAGTCATCCACTAGCTCTCACAATTCACAAATGACAATTTCACAAATGAGGAAAATCTTCTTCTCATGGATGATCCCTATATTTTATAAACATTATTAGTCTTCTAAGGTTCCAAATCCATCCATAAACCAAATCCAAGTCGAACTGGTGTGGCTGCTCATGCTATGCCATGTGGCCTCTCTCTTCACCTTCCCTCTTCTCCCAAATTTGAGTAGGAGCCTCTTGGCCTTCTCCAACTCCCAAATTCGAACTCTAAGATTCTCTATTCAGTATTTACATGTCATTATGTCAGTATGTCATCATTCATATCTGACTTGTGTCATAACTGTCATAGAATCTCCATCATTGGTGTCATAGATGTCATAAATGTAAGGGGAATCTAGCCAAGTGTCCATGCAACTCCCATTTGGCTCTTCCTCTCCCATGTAAGTTACAATTCATCAAAAATTCAACCTATGAAGTATATGGAAAAGTATATTAACCTCATAATCCATCCCAAAACATTAGGCTTTCCATATATTCTAATTTGCAAGAGAAAGATACCATTTAACATAGGAATTCTAGCTAGTGTGGGCCCCATACTCTCCATGTGTTTTCATGATCCATTGCCACTTCCATTTTATCTTGTATTTACTTAATAAGATACATTATTAAATATTTATCCCCTTCTAATGTCTAAACATCATTTATTATCCCCCTTATTCTAAATCTCAAAGCTTCCACCCTCAACTTAGGAAACTAGTGATTTTCCTCCTTGGCAATTATTTGACTTTTAGCATCCCTTTGACCACTGTCATGAATATGGAAAATGTGATTTGTCCATTTTGACCCAATGAAAAATTTGGGAGATTAAATTCACCTAGTAGTTAAAAAACATGTGATGAGATATCTGAAAGGAACTATAGAACTTGGTCTATACTATGATGGAAACCATCATTACAGATTGTATGGCTATACAGATGTAGATTGGGCTAGAAGTGTCTCAGACAAGAAAAGCACATCAGGTGGATGCTTTTGTTTGGGACTGCTATGAATTCATGGTTTTGCAGGAAACAGTCCAGTATTGCTCTTAGCACAACTAAAGCAGAATACATAGCAGCTTGCTCTGCTAGTTGTGAAGCCATATGTCTTCGGAAGGTGATGTCATGTTTATTGGATACCACAGTGATTCTATGTGATAACCATATTTGTATAAAGATGATAGAGAACCCATTGTTCCATTGAAGCACATAGAAATACGGTATTTCTACATACGAGATAAGATACAGATGAAGATGTTTCAGTATTCCCATACTGAAGATATAGATGATGTTTCAGTATTTACATAATGTAGATGCAGATGATGGTGATTCAATATTTCTATACTGAAGATACAGATGATGATGCTTTTAGTATTTATATACTGAATATACAGATGATGCTTTCAATATTTCTATATTGAAGATATAGATGATGATGCTTTTAGTATTCACATACTGGAGATACATATGATGATAGTTCAGTATTCGCATACTGGAGATACAGATGATGATAGTTTAGTATTCACATACTGAAGATGTAGATGATGATGGTTCAGATGATGATTCAACACTAATGTGTTGACGAAGCCTCTATCTCGGGTAAAGTTCAAACACTTTCGAGACAAGCTTGGTTTTGTTCAGAAAGACCTTCCTTGAAAGCAGGAGCAGTGATGTTGCAGTGGGATTGTATCATCCCTGGACACTTGTACTAAAGTGATCCGGTGACTTCGGTCCTTGAGAATGAAGAGGGATTGTATCATCCCGGGACATTTGTGCAGAACTGATCCAGTGACTTCAGTCCTCGAGAATGAAGAGGGATTGTATCATCCTGGGACATTTGTCCATAACTGATCTAGTGACTTCTGTCCTCGAGAATGTGGTGGGATTGCATCATCCCTGAACTTCGGTTTAGAAAGGTATCTAGAGGCTTCGGTCCTAGAGAATGTGGTGGGATTGCATAATCCCTGAACTTCAACTCAGAAAGGTATCCAAAGGCGTTGATCCCCAAGAATGTGGTGGGATTGCATCATCCCTGAAATTTTGTTCAAAATGTATATGGAGACTTCAGTCCTCGTGAATGTTGTAGGATTGTATCATCCCTGGAATTAAGTCCAAAGGTGCCCTGAAGAAATTTTCCTTTGTGTTGTGGATTGCAGGTTGTTTCTGATGATGATGATGTTACTGATCGAAAGATCAGAGTGTGATGATGATGATGTTACTAATTGAAAGATCAAAGTATAATGATGATGATGATGTTGTTGATCGACATCTCAGAGTATGATGATGATGATCAAAAATTCAAAATGATGATGATGATGTTGTTGACCGAAAAGTCAAAGTGTTGACGATGATGTTGCTAATCGAAAATTCAAAGTGCTGATGAAGATGATGATGTCGATCGAGCGGTCAAAGTATTGTTGCTGCTGAAGTCTAAAGATGAAGACTATATGTTGAAGATGATAAAAAATTTCTGATGATCTATAGATGTATCACCCTGATGATGATGCCCTCCTTCTCCTATTGTTGTTGTTGTTGTTGTTGTTTTGTAGAATACCCTTCTCGTTAAGGGGGAGTGTTGAATTATTATAACTTCGAAGAATACTCTAAATATATTTTATTGGTCCCCGATGTTTCTATTGGGAGAGTCACTTGTATTTTCTTGTACCCCGATGATTCCTATCAGGAGAATTACTAAGATTCATGAGGAAGTCCCCTCCATTGTAATTCAGGTCATTAGTACCCACCGAAATATATTATTATATTAAGTTAACCTAGTTATAATTACTCGAGCCTACATGATAGGGTTAAATGTCAAGTGAACGAAAGAATATAAATAGAGGTGAGGTGCTTCTCATTTGAACACACTCACACTCACTTGTGTAGCGCATAAGAGAGAGAGAGAGAGAGAGAGAGAGAGAAGGAGGAAGATCAATTGTTGGGCTTTTACCTTTTCTCTTTTTAGGGCACCTACATTGAGGAAGCTTTTGCTGGGTTTTTCCCATTAGGGTTTTCCCAGGATAAATATATGTTGTTATTGTCATACTGTTTCTTTCAGTGATCCTGTCTATATGTTTTTGTTATGAAATTGAAATTGAATGCTTATAATATAGCTTAGCATATGGAATTTTAACAAGGAAAACCCTGTCAAAGACCCCTAGAGGATTTAAAGAAATCTGATGCTCTACCATTCACCATAGGGGCTATCTAGGGTTCCCCTATGCAAGATTTAATACAGTTAATGAAAGTTACAACAAATCCAAAGTGAGTGAGAACAACCAAAAGAAAAGAATATATTACATGGTCAAAATCATTTGCGAGATCAATCTTGACAACCATTCCCCTTTCCTTATGTTCAAGGCTTGAGTGGATCGCTTCCTGAACCAGAATGATGTTATCCATGATATGTCGGCCCTTAACAAAGCCTCCTTGATTAGCAGGAACTAATTTTGGCAAGATATCCCTCAAGCTATAATCTATTATTTTAGTGATAATTTTGTAGCCGATATTGCATAGGGAAATCGGCTTAAACTGGTTGAAAGAATTCACACCTTTTATTTTGGGAATAAGGGTAAAAAGGTCTATTTCATGCTCCCTCCAATTCTTAATCAAGATTGGGATTTTAGAACCATCTTATGAAGATATTTTTTTACCACTTGCCAACAAACTTTAACAAATATAGCTGTGAAACCGTATGGACCAAGTGCCTTATCTGGTTCCATTTATTTCAAGGCCAATTTTATTTCACAACAACTGACTAGTTTGGTGAGCTTGATGTTCATCTTATCTGTTATTCTATTGGGAACTATATCTAGAAACTCTGATATTGGGCCATCCAAGCCTTCTTCCATGTATAATCTTTTGAAATGTTGATGGGAAGTCGTTTTAATACTAGTGAAATCATAGAAGGTTTGATCATGTATGTTATACCCAAATCCTGTCACCAACATGTGATGAGATCCTTAACACCTATGTTTTCCCTAAATCCCAAACTTGGAGTGGAAACATGCTCTATATGTCAATTCTACATGAAAAACCCTAACACTTCTTTTTCCCTTTAGCTGATGAGCGGTATCTTGTTCAACACTGCCTGAGTCCTGTTATAGAGAAGTAGCGCCACTGCATATGTGCTTTGTTCTTAAAGCGGTTCTTACCTACACCGCTCTATCATAAAGGTATATAAGTGGTACCCTTGGTAAAATTGGAAAAAAAGAGGATTCTCGAGGTTTCTAGAACATGAGCCTCGTGTCCTCCCTTATCCCTATTAATCTGGGTTGGTTGGAGTTGAGATCCCTCTTGGTAGGATCTTATAGCCACCTCACCCACAATTCTCTCAACCATACCCATCGATTTGAGTCTTATAAATACAAGCTCATATCCATGGTTGAGGGGGGAGAACTAAATGAGAATGTTATGCTATTGAATGAACTATCTAGCCCAATCCATCAGAGAGGACAAGAGCTCAAGTTGGAGCTATTGGGGATGAGGTGTTTGTCTTGTGGAGGATTTTGTCAACACTAAGGCAATGGTTGTAAGCTTCTTCATTGATTTCTTAATTCAAAGCTGATTTCTGTCCCACATATTTGTTGTACTGATCTCACATATATATTATATTGGATTCCTTAGTCACTAGTATGGATGTGTAAATAATGTTCTGGTAGCTTTGATGTTCTTGTTTGTTTGACATGTTCTGCATGTACACAGGTTTGTCATCAAAGCATTATTCCAGGTGTTTACAACATTCAAGGAAGGTTTTCACCCTTTGTCGTTCACTTATTTGTTCTGGATATGAACCATTTAGACCAGAGGAACAGCTTCTGTCTATAGAAGGTGCAATATTTATGATAGCAAATATGGCAACTCCGCTGGGGAACAAAAAAAATTCAGTTGATCTGATCTTCCTCAGTCCTTGAACACTTGTCCAAATCTAGGATCCAGTCTGTAACTCTCTTCAGTCAGATCTGCCATCTGACTGAGTAAAGTTTGGTTTAAAAATTTCAGATCTAAACTGCTTTGACTTTATATGCTCTGTTTTATTGTCAATTCATCAGTCTTTATCTTGATCTAAGCAAATTCTGACTTGAATTCTCGTTCTCTTTGTGTTCTGGATATATTCAGGGAATCACACATGTGCTATAGGAAATAAGCGGTGCCACTGCCTGAACCCAGTTAGCAATAGGTGGTTCCATCACCTGAGTGCAGTGATCTAGAAGCGGTGCTCATCCAGAACCGCTCTGTCAAAGACCCCTCCAGCGCGGTGCTAGGCAGGCCTTGTTCCAGAACTTGATTTTTGTGATTTTTTGCAAAAGTAGGGTTTTTCTTGCTTTCATCCCTGCACTGTCAGGCTTATTTGTTTGAATCTGGATGCTCATGGTTGAAAATTTTGTGGTGAAAATTTGTTTGATTGAAAGAATTCAAAAGCTAAGTTCAGATTGTTGATTATTTGTTTGCTTTCATGCTTGTTGGTTGTGATTCTGAAAGGAATTGTTAAAAGCTTAGGTTCAAGTTAGATCTCTTTTCATTTCATTTATAAAGACTGAAAGAAAAACCACTTGATTAACATCTTAATTTCTCCATAGAGGACTTCTTTCTGCTCTTAAAAATAATTTTTTTTGTTGAGATTAGGTCATTATTTTTTACTGAGCATAGGGCACTGGATCTCTGATTAGCCTCATAAGCTTTCAGGTTCCCTTTTTTCTCTTATCTCTCTTGCAGTAGTACTGTCTCATCAAAAGAAAAAATAGTATAGTTTTAAGTTAGATCTATCTAGGTTTCAAATAAAAATCAAAAAAATAGATTGCATATGCATGTAGAGTGCTTGTTGTTCTTCTTTTAGGAAAAGATACTCTCACCCATATGATTGCTTTCAAAAATAAAAATGAGTTTGGAATGTGTTGCTTGTATTTGGATTTGATTTGTTCAAATTAGTTGTTTGGGAATTTTTGGTTTTCAAAATGAAAATAAAATACTCTCTCTCCCTCCCATAAGTAGGCATACCTTGAACGGTAAAGTGAAATATTTGCATCTACATATCTGCATGGTTTTACTTTTTCTGTCAAAATTCCATGCATTCACCTAACCATCCACTTTAAAATTGACAGTAGTTATAGGCTTAAAATTTACATAGAAATTTGAGTGATAGGCGAGAGACATGTTCGGGTGTCGTTAAGCGTAGGAGCTGTCATTACTCATCCACAATACATCCCGGGACTCGCGCAGTTCTTCCACGTACCATCGGTATATCGAACGACCTTTCACGTGCCCTTGAGGTATATAGAAAGGTACTTCATGTACTCGATTCTATAGAGGAAGGCCCCTTCTGAACAGTTGTGCATTAGACAACACTACTACCGATTTGAGCTCCCATGTACCAGGGATGATTTTAAGGAACCATACTTATTTAAAAGTGTATAAATGTCAGCGAATATTACCGATTCTTAAAACGACAACTATAAAATGATTGGCGATATTTTTCAAAAAATATTTTAATTTCCAAGGATTTATATCGTTTATATAATAGTTTGGTGATTTTTAGGGTGAAAAGTTTTTACCCCATCAAAATTGGGTGAAATAGGGCTTCAAAAATGCAAAATGGCGAATCTTATTTGGTAGAAGAACATGGAAAAATAGCCCACTGGGCTAAAATTCGCCCCTAAAATTATCCCTGCCACGTACCTTGAGTATATCGGGAGACCCCACTAGGATACCTTATCCATCTGAGAAAAGCCCTTTGGTCGTCTTGCTTGGAGCCATACATAGAAAACAGCATTTGGGGAGATTACTACACACGTACCTAGAGTATATTGTGAGTGGAACCTTCTTGACAATCATGGTGAGAGATAGGACTATCTGAACTCCTCTTGTCATTTAAGTTTGCTTGTTTGGCTTGTAGCTTGAGTAGGGTAATTTTTGGTGTGTTTTTTCTAGTTTTGAAACCCTAGGTTAGATAGGAACTGTACAAACTGGCTGAATTGAGACAGTCCAAAAGAGTGCAGGGATTGCCACCTGATTTTACTCTTGTTTCAGGAGAAGATCCTATGGAAGCTATCGACCAAGGAGATGCTACCAACTCCCAAGTGGGAAAAAATGTGGTTGCAGAAAGCGGAGACCCATATCCTTCGCACAGTCCTCCCTTGGCTCAAAAACCTTCTAGGGGTAATATTTTTTTCCATTCTCCCATAGAAGGCCATGTTGATGATAATACCCGTCTAGATTATGGTCCCAATGCTCCGTTTTGGGATACCTCTATGGGACAGGCCATTGCTTCGTTTGGAACTCGTCCAACCTCTTCTAAAGAAATTTCACCATATGAAGAAGAACATAGACAATACCAGGTAGCTATTCTTCTTGCAAGAGAACTTGAGAACAAAATAGATAACATATTGGGTACACCACCACATCGCTCGACAGTTTTTCCTCGTAATACAGACCCTTGTCCTGCAGGATATCGCTCACTTGTTGATTCTATGAAACCCATTGAACCTATTCTAGATCGCGCCGTGACTCCGCATAATCCATGTCAAACCACCAACCCCACCACCTGCCATATTATGTCTATTCCAAATATTCCCAGGTCTTCCGCACCTGGGAAACAACATTCAATTCCTATGTCATCAATGCCTTCTAGTGCTGGGGGGAAACCCTTGGCATGACCTACATTACCTGTCACTAGAGTTGTAGCTATTAATGGACAGACCTCTAGTATAGAGAAATCTGTAGTCTATGTCCCTCCTACCCATACAAATGTGGTTAACCCCCCATCCAGTTTAGGTCAGCCCTTGGGGGCACAACCTGTAACCAATCAAACCTCTTAGGGGTATGGTTACATAGAAAATAAAGTGCATGTAGGAAATATCAATTACCAACCCACCCCTACAGGAATGCCTTATGATGGAATTCCATATCCTGGTAGTACTTTCACTCCATGGGGGAAACCCAACTGGTCTTACATGCCAGCTATGGGAGGGATACCTATGCATACTACAGGGGGTGTCGGAGGACCACCCTATGAAGGTCCTTCCTCTAGGGGGGCTAATGGTCCTGGAGGGCCTGGCAGATTTCCTCCTTATGGTCCTAAAGGTCCTAATGGTCTTGGGGGTCCTGGTGGCTTCCCTCCTTATGGTCCTAATGGTCCTCGTGGTCTTGGGGGACCTCATGGCTTCCCTCCTTATGGTACTGAAGGGTCTGGTGGCCTTCCTCCTAGTGGTTCTGGAGGCTCCAGAGGTTTACCTCCCAGGGATCCTGGAGGGTCTGGTGGTCCTCCTCTTTGTGGCCCAGGTGGTCCTGGTGGTCCCGAAGGCCCTGGTGATCCTCCTCCTAGAGGCTCCAGTGATCCTAATGGTCCTGATCCTAGAAATCAACCCCCTGTAGTTGGATCTTCTGGTGGTTCTTCATCACAACAGCCACTTCAACAACCTATCTATCAGTCTACTTATAGTCCTACTAGTACTTATATTCCCTATCAATACTACTAGTATGTACAACCTGATCGCTAGTTACCTTTCTTAGCAACTTTGGACTTGCCTGATTTGTCCAAGTTGATTAATGATCCCATTCGACATAACCCCTCGTGACCTGCCATTCCAGTAAAGTTACCATCGGACATTCCAAAATTCGATGGGAAGCAGGGGGATGATCCGAAAAACCATGTCATGAAATTCCATTTGTGGTGTTCTTCGAACTCCCTAATAGATGATTTAGTTCATTTAAGACTCTTCCAGTGAACTTTGACCGGTACCACCGTGAAATGCTACATTGAACTTCCACAACATTCGTTTGTCGATTTTGGTTCTTTGGCAACTATATTTCTTACACACTTTCAGCTTCCTATCCTCTATGAAATGGGTATAGATCTCTTAACTTCTCTTCTTCAGAACACCTCCACGCACATATCAGATCATATCCATGAGTGGAGAAGGCAGAGAAGACTTATTAAGGCTCCTATCCCAAATCAATTTTTGGCTGATTGGTTTACTAAATATTTGTTGCCTCCAATCACCCGAGATGTGGCTATGGGTAGTTCCGTTACTGAAGAGCAAGCCATTAGTCGAGCCCAATATCTAAACTTGGTATATTCCTAGTCTGGAACATTGTATGACTTGATCCCTCAAGCTCCTCACCCAAGCACCAATCCTGCTAAGCCACCAGCAGAAACCCCTATTGATGGGATTGTTGGTTCAATCCAGTCCCGACCAACAACAAAACTTTCCAAGCAACCCCAGACTTCCACCCCTACTCCTTCAACTCCCAAGGTTTCCGCCAAGGTAAATTCCATTCAGAGTACACAAACGTCTAACAACAATAAAAAGAAAGGTAAAGCCAAAAACAAAAAACCTAGAAACCCACAGGAGAATCCAAAACCAACCATCAACGAGAATGATAAAGGGAAAAGAAAAGAAAAATATCCATCGCTGCTATGTGGAGGTGACCACTTCACAAAATACTGTCCTCGTCATGAATAAATCAATCAATTTCTAAAAACTAATCCCGCTCCAGCAGTTCTCATGGATTCTTTTCCCTCTCAACAACAGCTGCTGACCACATGTCTAATAAGAGAAATTATATTTCTTCAGAGGAAGTTTGCATGATGTCCTCACACACTATTAATTTGCAAACTCAAAGTCAAATTTATGACAAACCCACATACAAGAAAGAAGACAATTCTTCTTCAGGAAAAGCTCCCTCTTTTGGTTCTCCTGAGTCCTCGTCTATTGTTCCCCTAACCATCGAGAAACCTAATCTTGACATGGTTTTGCACCCACCCAAGTGTACTCTTAGGAAGGTTTTTTTTAACCCCAATGCCTAAGCTTCCTAGTTTTATAATGTAGTTGAATATCTTGCTCATGCACCATGTGTAATGTCTACCTTGGAAGTACTCCAAAGTTGTCCAACGCAACGCAAAAACTTGTCAACCATGTTAGGAGCTTTAGACCCGAAAAACACTAATTTGATTCACTTTAATGTTGAGAACTATAAATATAGGCTACCTCAAAAACTTGCTTTCCAAATCATAACAAAAGTAGTCAGAAAGAAGGCCTTTAGAACTGTCTTAGACGAAGGAGCTTCAACTTCAGTTTTGTCCCTGTCTTGTTGGAAAGATATTGGCTCTCTCAAGCTCGTAACATCACCAACGACTCTGAAAGCCTTTGATGGATGAGGTTTCTTGCCCCATGGTCTCATACCAGCCCTTTCAGTTGAGCTTGGGGGAAAAATTATTTCCATTTAAGTGGAAGTAGTAGATGCCCCATTAGATTACAACCTCCTATTAGGAAGAAATTGGTTTTACGCCGTGACTACCGTCACTTCGATAGTATTTAAAACCGTCCAGTTTTCGCATCTTGGGAGGATTATAACCATTGACCAGCTCGATTTCTATATGTTGGATATTACCACCCCTACAGCTAATAACATCCCTATGTTAGGCTAGTCCCCTCCTCCTTACCAGTCGATTGGGGTAGGCATGTTGAAGGATTCTTCCCTTATGGGGAATTTTCCATCAAACCCTCCTAACACAGAAACGGTGACGGTAAATATGATTTCTTTGTTTAATTATGATCCAAAGGGCAAACAAATTGTTGTTTCAACCTCGTTGAGTCCACATGAAGCAATGTACAATGTTATCCAAACCCTTTTCGATGACCACACTAATGACCTTCATTTGGTGGCTTCGGACCCTTACCACCTACCTTACTGGTTAGAACCCTCTCTTCCTACTCTGGATTATCTCTCCTAGAATTTTCCTTCTGATGAGTCCATTATGGAGATTATGAGTAAGAATGAACCTATATGAGAAGATCATCACCATAGATCCTCGTTCCTCCCCAATACCAATTTGGTAGACCATGATTTTGCATCCCTGTTTACTACTGATATTGTCAAAACACCTCAAAATCCTATAATATTGCAGAACACGGATTCTGAAGGAAACCTATGCAACATTACTCAAACAAATCCAATTGACATAACAGCCAAGACTGGCACCCTTGAGCATGTTCATGTTGGGCAGAACTGCTCAAGAGAAGAATCTGAAGCATATAGAGCACTTTTCAAAGAATTCTAAGATGTCTTTGCCTAGTCCTATGAATAAATGCTGGGGATCGACCCATCCATTGTTGTTCACAAAACAAAAACCTATCCCATTGCAAAACCTGTCAGGAAAAAACTGAGACAAGTCCATCCATGAAAAGCTGTAGCTATCAAAGCTGAAATAGAAAATATTCTAAAAGCAGTGTTTATTTATCTCGTCAATAAAAACCAGGGCACCATTAGAGTCTACATCAATTTTAGATATTTGAACAAAGCTTGTCCCAAAGACAAATTTCCCACTCTGCATATCGACCAAATTATCGACAACTGTGCCGGAAGTGTCATCTTCTCGTTCATGGATGGCTTTTCGGGTTATAACCAGATTGAGATTTTACTCACCGATCAGCACAAGACAACATTTATTTTCCCATGGGGAACCTTTGCATACAGGAAGTTACCATTTGGCCTGAAAAACGTTGGAGCCACTTTCCAGCATGCTATGTCGTATGCCTTTCATGATATAAAACATATTGTAGAACCGTACCTTGATGACCTCCCAGCTCATTCATAGCGATGGGAGGACCACCCTGGTCATCTTAGAGACATTTTCCTGATATGTCATCATTATAACATATGGATCAATCCTCATAAATGTGTTTTTTGCATCGAGACGGGACGCCTGTTAGGTTTTGTGGTTTCTAAGGATGGCATCTAGATAGATCCATTGAAAATTGCCACTATTCTAGCCCTACCAGCCCCAACCAACCTTCTAGAACTCCAAAGTTTGCAAGGGAAGGAAAACTTCCTCCACCATTTTGTCTTCAATTTTGCAGAGAAAACATACGGTTATATGCATCTCCTTAAGAAGGAAACTCCATTCTTTTGGGATGACCAAGCCCAATGGGCCTTTGATAATCTCAAACATGCTTTGACTCACTCACCCGTGATACACCCCCTAGATTATTCAAAGGATTTTCTCTTATACATTGCTGCCTCCACTACTACCATCGCTATGGTTTTGCTGCAGGAGAATCCCGATGGTTAGGAGTACGTGATATACTATGCTAGTAAGAATCTCATGGATTCCGAAACTCAATACTCACGCATGGAAAAATTAGCATTGGCCATGGTCATTGATGTTCAGAAATTTCATCACTACATTTTACCCCACACAACCACCATATTGGCAGACCAGAACCCTATGTATTACATCCTGACTCGTTAGGTGCTCAGGGGCAAGTATTCCCGATGGATAGTCATCCTACAAGAGTTTGATCTAAAATTTGCCAAAGCTATGTCAAAGAAATCCTTGGTCTTTTTTGAGCTCATGTGTGATCTTCCTTGTGCTTTGACGGAATCTAAGCCCACTGATTCATTCCTAGATGGATTCATGTTCCTGATAAGCACTACTGACCCACGAGGAAGTTGAACAAGTTTTGAATGACTACCACTCTGGAGCATGTGGCGGTCATCTATCTGGGATGGCTGCAACCTAGAAAATCCTTCATGCTGGCTATTTATGGCCTTCAATCTTTAAAGATTGTCACGAGGCTATTAAGAAATTCCCACCCTGCCAACATTTGTACTCGAAAAAGTGCACCAACCCTGCTCCATTACACCCTGTCATTGTTGTTGGCCCTTTCGCCAAATGGGGGATTGATTATATGCATTGTAAGCCTACCTTAGCTGAGGGGCATGGTTACATCATCATAGCCATTGATTATTTTACAAAATGGGTCGAGGCCATGCCTACATATGCAGAGGACGGTAAGACTATCACTCTCTTCCTATTTAATCACATGATAGCAAGATTCGGAGTCCTGTAGTCCATAGTCACTGATCACGGATCACATTTCCGTAATCAAATGATGGAGGAATTAAGTGCCAAGCTAGGTTTTGATCATGAAAACTCAACGCGCTATAATCTGCAAGATAATGGTGAAGTCGAGGCCATTAACAAATTTTTGAAAACAATGCTGCGCCGGATGGTTGGAGACCATAAATCCAACTGGCGCCATATTCTTTTCTCCGTTCTTTGGGCGTACAGGACTTCGGTAAAAACAACTACTAGTTTTAGACCCTTCAGCTTGTCTATGGACTAGAAGTTGTCTTTCCTATTCAATGTCAAATTCCATCCTTGAAACTTGCCATCGAACTTCTCCCAGACACTTCCATAGAGGAAGAAATATTTCTCTACTTGAACAACCTTGATTAAACTAAAAGAGATGTTGCCTTAGCCAATGAGGCACACAAGAAACGCGTCAAGGTGTAGTATGACAAGTTTGTCCAACCTCTTGCCTTTAACAAAGGTGACCTAATTTTAACCTATGATCAGAGACATGACAAACTAGGGAAAGGGAAGTTCAAATCCATGTGGTACGGTCCTTTCATTATTTCAAATTTCTAGAGAAAGGGGCCTATGAGCTCATGGACTATGATGGAATCCCCTTAAGACAGCCCCGCAATGGGTTGTACTTGAATAGGTACTATTCCTAGATATTTCTTGTATAGTACTTTGTATATATGTATATTACTTGAATTTTTAGTGTGCTTAAGTATTTTCAATATGGTTTTGAGTTTAGTGTCTGTATCTATTTATACCATGTTTTGGTCATGCATAGGAGAGGGCTTTCTACAGCTTCCTTGATGGTGCTTGCCGCCACACCTTGAATCTTGCCTCAGCTGCTTAGGTTCTCCATTCCCTAGCTTACGATTTGTTCAGTTCAGGAGTGGTTTGTATTGGTCCCTCTACCAACAATATCACCGAGTATTAAGCAGTCATAGGTCTTCTGACTGAAGCTGCCTCCCAAGATGTTTGTAACTTGGTAGTTTTGATGGACTCACAACTAGTGTTTTGTCATTTAAACCATGTCTATACCATCCGAAATCCCATGCTTCTCTGTCTCTTCTGGAGGGTATGTTTATTGGAGAGATCATTTGAAGCTATTACCTATGGGCATATCCTTAAGGAATATAATCCAGTTGCCGACTCATTGGCAAATTACATCCTAGACTAGCATATTGCCCATTCATCACGTGAAAATTAAACATGGTTCACTGTCAATAAACTGTAAAAGACACATAAAACTCATGTAAATACATTTTCCATTTGAGACGCATAAACACC
>LPNX010027414.1:38304-70659 GCA_001517045.1 Pseudotsuga menziesii
CAGTAATACATCATGTGGCCTATCATTTAATGATGCTACCGGTAACACATGACTGCCCAGGCTACTCGATGTAACAGTCTACTGAAAAGACCTGGTACTCCTGCAGTGGGCCTCTGGTAACTCAATGGGAGGTCATCGATCGAGGCATCTGGTATGTCTAGAGTTAACCTCTTGAGGTTCTCCTCTAGCTCCCCCATCACATCATCACCCTGTGGAAAAAAACAAGCTCCGGTTCGTCTGTCTAGTGGGGAGGATCCCCCAGGTCATGCTGCTCCGACATTTGCATGAAAACATTTAAGTCTCGTTACTACACATAAAAAATATAAAACATAAAAACATAATTTCCATTTTAGGGTTTTTGTTTCTTACCAATGTCTCCCCACTGTGCACCAAGTGGAAGCGGTATATCAGGGTCACCCCTGAAGTCAGTGCCCACGTATGCGTAGTCCTCATTCATGAGGACCTGGTCTCTTAGCCATTGGAAAAATTGGTCTTTGAACTTCACATTGCCTCTACCTGCCCCTATGTGAGCCATGCTCTGAACCCACCTCAGCATGCGAGGGTCTATCGCCCTCAACTCTGTGAATACTACCTGGGGTCTCAGTTGGTGTTATACCCAAATCCTATCACCAACATGTGATGAGATCCTTAATGCCTATGTTTGCCCTAAATCCCAAATTTGGAGTGGAAACATGCTCTAGATGTCAATTCTACATGAAAAACCCTAGCATCGCTTTTTCCCTTTAGTTGATGGGCGATACCTTGTTTAGCACCGCCTGAGTCCTGTTATAGAGAAGCGGTGCCACCACATATGTGCTTTGTTCTTAAAGAGGTTCTTACCTACACCGCCTTGTCATAAAGGTATATAAGTGGTACCCTTGGTAAAATTGTAAAAAAAAAGGATTCTCGAGGTTTCTAGAACATGAGCCTCGTGTCCTCCCTTATCCCTATCAATCTGGGTTGGTTGGGGTCGAGATCCCTCTTGGTAGGATCTTATAGCCACCTCACCCACAATTCTCTCAACCATACCTATCCATTTGAGTCTTATAAATACAATCTCATATCCATGGTTGAGGGGGGAGAACTAAATGGTAATGTTATGCTGTTGAATTGACTATCTAGCCCAAACCATTGGAGATCACAAGAGAGCAAGTTGGAGCTATCGGGAATGAGGTGTTTGTCTTATGGAGGAGTTTGTCAACACTAAGGAAATGGTTGTAAGCTTCTTCATTGATTTCTTAATGCAAAGCTGATTTCCATCCCACATATCTGTTGTACTGATCTCACATGTATACGTTACTGGATTTCTTAGTTGCTAGTATGGATGTGTAAATAATGTTCCGGTATCTTTGATGTTCTTATTTGTTTGACATGTTCTGCAAGTACACAAGTTCATCATCAAAGAATTATTCCAGGTGTTTACAACATTCAGGGAAGGTTTTCACCCTTTGTCGTTCACTTATTTGTTCTGGATCTAAACCATTCAGACCAGAGGAACAACTTATGTCTGCAGAAGGTGCAATATTCCTGACAACAGTTGGGGGACCCACTCAAAGAAGAAACATGCTAAAATGGATCCGAAACTGAACTGCTTCAACTCTCCCTGTCGACACTTGGTCAACTAATCTTTGAAAATTGGTAGTAGAGGCTCTGCCCAGTAGAAGACTGTGGGTTCCATAGCCTCTATAGCATAGAGCATATGCACTCTAGATGCTTGATGAACCCCTTGGCTCCCTGCCACTCTCTGCATGGTAAATAAGACTGTGCGAAGAGGGCAGTCCACCACCGCTTTGATGGGAATTTTATTCCCTGACGTTCTGGTCCTGGGAATACAATGGTGATTTATTAATTCCTGGGTGGTGATGTCCCCTCCATGGGAACCAGTCAAAGAGATGGGAACACCCCATCTCGATAGGCCTATCAAGAAGTAGATATCTTCTACTTCAATTGTTAATACATGAGCACCCACCTCAAAATACTGTTGCTCCAGATTCCACATACATAGAATATGCTCCAATAAACTCTCATGTGATACCATACTGGGTGTGTGAAAAAACTTCAGAAGACCACAATCCATCAACGTGGCTATACACCCCGCGTTTCTTTCAGCAAATGCATCATCATTTTCATGTTGCCTCTATTTCCAAATAACCATTTTTTACCAATGGAAACCTACCAAAAACAATCATAAGGCCAATTAGAAACACTATCAACCTTTCAAATCATCAAAATTTAGCTAATTTTCCTTGTACATATGTTTTTCTCTACCCACAGTCGACACCTCCCGAGTCTCATTGAGGACAGGCGGTGGCATCGCTTGAGTGAAGTGTTTTAGGCACGGTTCCTATGGGGTACTGCTTATCCCACAAGGGATAAGAGCTGTGCCCGCATTGAAGGTTTTAGGGCTCGCTCAAACTAGCCAAAACACCCCCAAAAATAAAAAATGAAAGAGAAGGGTTCAAGCTTTTACCTGGAACTGACGATTCGTAAATCCCATGGTGGATGCTCTCGGAATTGCCAACTGAAAATCTGGCCAAGAAACTTCTCCAAAGTCTCTCCACTATTGGTAAATGGTAAAATGTTTTTTTTTACTATTTACATAACTTTTATAAGCATTCTAGGTTTTGGCATGTCATAATTTTGTTTTTAAAATCTATCAGTCATGATCCTTTAATGTTGTTTATTAGAGAGTTTAACAGTTGGTTTTTAAGTCGTTGCAGGATAAAGAGCGGTAGCAGTAAAAGTTTTCAGAGTTTGTTTTTTACTTTTTCGTACTACCATAAAAGGGAAAAAGTATTTGAGCATTTATTGCAACACTTTGGTCATGCTATCCAAACTTAGCATCAAAGGTCCGAGTCCTTTTCTGATTATTTTCAGACTCGTAAAATCCCTCATCATGAAAAGAGACCTAGTGGAGTCTTCTTTACATTCTTTTCAGGCTCCTTAAATACTAAAAGATTATCGAGCGATAAAGCACTTGAAGAGTCGTTCATCTAATGGTAGGTTATCACTTTTTCGGTTCAGATGAACTATTTATGAAAAAGGACCCTATGGAGTCTTCTTCCGTGGTCATTCAGACTCTCTAAACATGAACAATACCTAGTTAACTTTCATTAGACTCTTTAAATTAAACATTGAGAGACCCTCTTTTGATAAACAACCCCTCCTCTATTAGGTTCGTAAAAGATATGAGTTTGGACTTGTCTTTAGACGAGCTCCAACGAGTGTTTTTTACCCTCTTTGAACTCGTAGAAACGAAAAGAGGCATTCATCAACCATGATGGGGGAATTAAGGGAACGGAATCATTTTGCAAATAAATGGTAGTTTGTCATTACCTTTGAACATGGCACTTATTTGCATATCATTTCATTCAATTGGGTATCCATCTAATTTCCATGACGATCCACTTTCATGAGTCATGTCACTCCTTTGAGTTTTTCAAAAAGAATGCATTGTCCACCATTGCACTACGTGTTTGTCTGGTCTAGTCATGCTTCCAAATATTTTGTCATGCCACCCGATGTTCAAAGGGAAGTTGAAAAAGTTTACCTCTGCAGTCAAAAAAGTCTCTATGTCAGTACTTTTGAGTCAGTCTTATGGTTACTTCATTCACATCATTCCAGAACTTTGTTCTAAGTTTCATGTCGTCGATGTCGAATTCATCATGGCCCTCCTTCGACGAGACTATTCCTGTCGACATCAGCTCATCATCAGGGAAATAGTATTAGAAACAAATTTAGTACCTTAAGATATGTATGCCTCAATGACAGATTCTCTTGCTCTCGACATAGGGTCACATCATTGACCTTTGATTGATAGCATTGACTGGGTGTTTGAAATCAAGACATCTATTCACACTTAGTAGATTTTACTAAGGTACCTTGGGAATCATTGACATCAATGGTGATCTCCCTCGCACTTGTTAACGGTTCACATCATTGGCCAGTAATCAAGTGGTTTCTACCATATTCGACTTCAGAACATTGTAATCACATGGATAGAATCGTACTTTGTGGAAAATGAGATGAAGACCCTGGGTACTTGTTTAGCACTCATTGCTTTCCCCGGGTTGCGATGGAGTTTGTATATCAAGTATGGATCCACATTTGTATGGTCGTAGCTATGCTCAAATTTGCATCTGTATCACATAGATCTACGTTGTATGTCTTGATCCGAATTTCAAGGGGAGCATGGACTAAATTCAGATGTATGAGTCATAAAAACATTTAATGAGAGGTCACATGCTCTCAGTCATCATAAAAGCATTAAATGGAGAGGCCACCCTCTCTCATCCATGGTCATTGACAACTTATGGTTTTGTTTCATGGTATGGCTTCAAGGCACATTGTACCTCTCTCATCCATGGTATTTCACAACCCATGGTTTTGACCCATGATATTTCCCCAAGGCACATTGTAATAATGCTATAAAAAGGCTCTATGCCTTCTTAATAAGGAGGGAAGGATTTTTGACATCCTACATTTTTCTCATTCTATTGAGTTATTAGGTTTTTGGTTCTAAGCTCTTTTCTTGATATGGTTTCAGAGGTGGGGCTCAAAGAACTGTCTTTGAGCCTCACCCCTCCAGGAGGCCTACATACTTTATGTTTCATTGTCTAAGATATTCATATCCTAGATCTCGCTGATGTGTCTTGCTCATAACTATCCATTATGCTATCTATTCTCCTCCTCTCTCGGCATCTAATCCTTCCGGGTCTCAGCTCCGAAGATCCGGATCAGTGGTATCAGAGCAGGTATGCTTTCCATGGGAATGAGGGTTTGAGCATAGTTTGGGTTCAAAGATCTACATATATTTTTAGCCTCCTTTTGGCACACTCAGAGTCCATTGCTGGGCCATACAATGTAAGCATCACAGTTGGTCCTTAGGAAATACAGGATATCTAAATTTCAAAAGGAAGTTCCATGATCTATACAACACTTGATTTTGCTCTACAAACCCTTGGCATCCTTTGTGGTCCTCTACCAAATTCAAATGGATGCTGCAACTTGAAAAGATATTTTCAGAGGCTCTTCTATATCTCATTGTAAATATATTTTCGTCATCTAAAATGGATATTTTTTGGTTTCTCATTTACCTTCCTGGTTTGTGAGATATGCTTGTTTGAAGAAACCTATGTTTGTACACAGTATGACCTCATGTATCACAAATTCAAAAAAGTAACAAGGAATCCAAAAAACATATCATAGGCTCTACCATACCTCATTGAAAATACATTTCCGTTAGCTAAAATGGGTATCTCACGGTTTTTCATTTGGATCTCTAGTTTGAGAGATATCATCGATTGAAGAAACATGTGTCTGGAAAACCAGTGCACGCACGTCCCTTGAGCTTCGGCAACCATTTTATCATTCCTTGGGACACCACAAAGAGAGCGTGTTATATGGATGGAAATGTCTCTTCAATATCTCAAATGGGTCTTCAACAGAATTCAATTTCATCCCCTGCATCAAAAATATATGAATGGATTTGCAGCGAGACATCAACTTCACCAAAGACCTTTTTTTTTATGAAATCCTATTGTAATCATGGTTATGGGTTAACCACACAAAACCCATGGTTATGGGTTAACCACATAAAAACCCAAGATTATGGTTATGGGTCAACCACACAAAACCCACAGTTATGGTTATGGGTCAACCACACAAAACCCATGGTTAGGGATCAACCATACAAAACCCATAGTTATGGTTATGGGTCAACCACACAAAACCCATGGTTAGGGGTCAACCACACAAAACCCACAGTTATGGTTATGGGTCAACCACACAAAACCCATGGTTATGGGTTAACCATAGAAAACCATTCTCTTCATTAGCAATTGACACAATGTAATCATGGGTCTATTTTTAGTAGGAAATGATGGGGACCATCATTTTCTAAGGGGGGAAGAATGATCCGAATTTCAGGGGGAATATGATCTAAATTTGGATGTATGAGTCTGTTGAGGCCCGTAAATTCGCAGGCAACAACAGTAAGGGATTCTCCCCAGTCAACATTCCCAACTAGCCCGTTTACTCTTTGGTATAGGGAATCTGTCTGGTTTGCGGTCTGGCTAACGTAGGTCAAGTACAAAACAAAGGGCTCTACCGGTTATGGCCTGGTCCACCGAGTTTTTGTATTTTTTGACTTAAGGATGATATGCATATGCCTAACTAACCATGCAGGGTGATAAAGATGCAGAGAGCAGTCACAATGTGATGCGCAGGTTCTTACCTCTCGTCTTAAGACTCACAAGCACCCAAATCGCATACGACAAGAAAATAAACTAACTACCTAAACTATCCCTAGGGAGCAGGATTATCATTCATTAGTGAGCAATATAATTTGTACATGTATTATGAAGAATTACATATAGTTGATACTTCTTTCAAGACACATGAACACTTACAGATATTTAAACAACCAGATAACCAATTGTTTTATGAACAACATTTATTACTCACAGTGGAAAACATCACAAAATATACTGAAAGAAATTCAACAAGAACATAGGTTCAAGCAGTTAGAATGCCTTCACAGTTAATGAAACACAGCTGAAAACAAAATAGTTCCTCTTCAACATTGCTCATTTAATCGCATTGATACATTCCACATTTAGCTTTCTCCAACATGGAAAAGTTGCAATTTCTGAGTGTAAAACGAAATAGTTCCTCTTACAAACAAAGGGTTTACAAGTTTTTCCAGGGAAAAAGTCCTTTCTAAATCCTATCTTTACAATATTTAAACTACACAGCAGGTTGTTTGGGCTGCCCCCAAACGTGTGACTTTCCAGTCCCTCGAACGTTTCAGATTATTCTTCAGGCCGCTTTGTCTTCCCATTTTTATTTTCTGTGAACGTTCATCTTCTGATTAGTAACTGATAGATCTTTCTAGTTTGTGCCTTTGCCGCCATTCGTTTTGTCCTTTTCTTCAGTCCTGAGAGCCACGGTTTGACTTTTTCCAAAACTGCCTAGATGTGCCTTCGTGCTGCGTTTTCCTGAAAAATCCTTCAAGTCGACCTGCGAGTAAACCAGAATGCATCATTCATTGGATTTGTGTTACAAAACAAAGCAGCAAATTATACTACTGAAATGGCTAATCCACAAGAGAAGACTAGGTGCACCATTGTCATTTTACAAGTGTTGACCATACTACCTTGTCCTCCTACAGGCTTGTAATAACAATACCGACATCGGAAGCCGAATGGCTTTCCCAGCTACAACGGCGGAAGAGTAAAGGCTACAGGCATGCGACGGGAGGGCAAGAAAACTCAATCGGAAATCAGAAAGATAATGGCATCGGAAGCTTAAATGTTCTGCCCAGCCGCAACGGCGGAAGATACACGGGCTAAAGACAAGCGACACGGGCGGGAAAAGCTTTAGTCGAAAATCGGGAGGTATTGACATCAGATGCAAAATAGCTTTCCTAGCTGCAACGACGGAAGAAGACAAGATATAGCCACATGATGCACATCGGAGATTGGAGCACTTTACACTTTGGAGGCTTAACCACTTTGGAAGCCGCAACGACAGAAAAGAAAAGACTAACGCATCGGCTGGCGAATCGTTTTGGGATTCGGGCGCTTAAGCGCTTTGGGAGCCGCAACGGCAGAAAAGGAAATAACAAATCCTTCCGATATAAACCAAAAGATCGGCCGATTTGAGAAAATGTGTCGAAGAAAACTTAGAAGCCAAGTCTGATTATTTTGCCGTAACGGCGGGATTCAAAACGACTAGACGTCCGGAAAAGGAAAAGCATTTCGCCGCCGCTACGGCGGAAGCCCGAGACTTACAGGGCTGGCAAAAACAATGAAGTGGGAGCAAAACCAAACAGTGATCGAGAGAAATTGTGATTTGATGTCCGCAACGGCGGAAGGAGAAGTGATATAAGTTCTGATGCCAAAACCCAAAAGAAGCCGATGTGAAAACAAACCAATCGGAAAGGAGGTCGAAGTCAATACCGATTATCCATCTGTATCGGTGGGAGGGAAAGCAAATACCATAGATTCTGCCGATTAAAACCAACGTATCAGAAAGAAAATTCGAAGTTAAGACTCGCTATTTTGCCGCAACGGCGGAAGCTTTAACCAAACAAATTTCTGATTCGAACAAGCTGAAAATGCATCCAAAGGCAGCGATAAAGTCTAATTAAACATTAGATTGCTTCAAGCATCAGAGGAGGAATCAAAACAATTGGTAGATCAATCCCACCACTTAGAAATTATTTCTGGAAAGTCATTGAATTAACTCAAGGAAAAAGAACTAATCCAAACAAAAGGAGGGTCCCAAATTTTTTGGAATTAGGGAAAAAATGTTGCAGCTGCAACAATTGGCGACCACCTGGTGAACTCCAAATTTCTGAATTAACTCTTTCCTAGTTCAAGACCATCTAGATGAAAGCTGAAATCTTCTAGATGTTTGTATCCCTAAGCAGGCCAAATCATGCATTTAGATCATTAAGAAGAAGTTCATTCTTTGGGCAATGGTAACATCAGAAATATTGCAAGTATGAATAACTCTTTTGAGGCCTAATAAATGAGGTTCATTTTACCCATCCTTAGGTAGTTTCATGCTTGGACACCACAGGATTGTAACAGATAGTAAACAACATTATCCTTTTGTTCCTCATTCCCATGCCAATTGCACTTTTTTGCCATTAGAACTTTAGTTCTTGTGAGTCCTCCATTTGACTTTCTTTCTGAATTTTATTCAGGCTCCTCTATCCCATAGTGCCCTTTTGTGTGAGAGAAGAATTAGCTTTTCATCTCATGGATGGAGAGGAACTTTTGGAAATTTGAGATTCATGATTTTGATACTTTGCTTTGATATGTCTTATTTCTTTAAGGAGTTTTGACTCTTGATAGCTTTTAACTTTTCTGAAATCATGGCATGGGATCATTTATATATGATATACTATTTACCCTGCTTCCTTTCCGTGGGTCTTTTGCTGTCACCCCCTTGGATATTTAAGATGTGAAATGGATGGAGCCTCGAAATAGTATTCCATACCTCTTTAACTTCTGAGTTATTTACAGGGGTTAAGTAAGACTTCAATGAATGCATGGCCAATTAGGGACACTGCTACCAGAAGACCTTCTATGTTTAAAGCGCAATCTTTTGCTCAAGATTTCAGTTAATAAAGAACTCTGATGTTTCCATTGCAACCAAATCTTTCCTCTTTTTTCAAACCAAAAGAAATATCATTAAACTAAAAGAAAAAACAATAGCCAAGCAACAAATCAAAAGAAAATAGCTTCAAATCACTAAATAAAGGGAATAGCATCAAGCATTAAAGAAAACAAATCAATTTATTTATGTACAAAAGCAAGAAGAAAGAAAATATGTGTGCCTACCCTAAAAATATTTCAGTTCAGCGAGTTAAAGGGCTAGGCTGGAGTGTAGGCCAAAACCTATCCATGGTCTAAGTGTGCCATTTTTGAAATTGAAAGCATGTCTATTAATCTTCCACTCTCTTTTTTAGCCTGAGGTAGTTGAAGGAGATTAGGCTGAGTGTTAATTCTAGAACTGGCCTTTCTTGAGGTATGATGTCTTGGCTTAAGCTCAGTCAGATAATTTCCCAGGACAGAATCAACAGATTCCTTACCTTCCCCTAGTTTAGTAATAGTGTGCTTCATGTAAGGCTCTCTCAAAATCTTAATCTTATTTGGGTACCTGTGAGAGGCAACAATAAATGAGACCAATCTGAAGTGAAATAGCCTTTCAACCTGGCAGACTAATCTCTGTTGAGAATAAGCCCATATTCACTAGGTATGTCAGCCACAGTAATGTCAATAAATTGACAAATCTTGTTGTTTGCAGACAAGCGAATGAGGACGTTTTTCATTTCTCCCACGACTTTGACACCTGTGTTGTCTAATTGCGTTACTTCACAAAATGTGGACTCTGGCTTTCCATTAATATTTTTGCAAATCTCCAGTGGCATAACATTCACCGCTGATCCAGAATCTACCATGCAATTATGCACATTATGATTCAGCATTTCTAGGGTCAAAAGAAAAGGTGGGGTATCAGCTTTCTCTTCCCAACCTGGTTCTATGTCTTCTTCTCCTGGTTGGTTTTGAGTAGGTATATCCTCTTCAAGCTATCCAATTTCATTAGTGTCTCCAACATTAACACCTACCTGTTCTTCTACAGGTTTGGCAGGCTCACTAATTGGCTTGGTTTCCTGGTTGACAGTAGTGACCTCAGGTGTTTTATTATTCACATCTGCCTATCTCTTAACATTCTCCTGCAATTTTTTAACCTTCGAAATGATTTCCTTGTCCTTAATTGTTAGGTTCATATCTTTTGTTGCTGTAGGTGTGTATTCAGTCTTGAGGGCATCCTTTTCTGTGTTGAACAGCGAGACACCATTCCATAAGAACATGGTATCACCATCCTGTTTCTCTATGGTCTGGTTTTTTTCTTCTTCTTCCTCACTGTCTTCAGTCAGCTTAGAGTCCAACAGCTTATTCATCACCAATGTCATTGAATTCAACCATTGAGGACACTTCTTTTCCGAATGAGGTTGTTGGTGGAAAGTGCAGAAATTATCCCCCCCTATTTCTGTTATGTTCAGTGATGCTAAATTTGGTGGAGGGACTTGCCATTGGTTGTTATCCTCCCTTTTTTGGTAGTGGGGTTTATAAGTTTTCTGAGCTTCCTTTTCTCTCTCCAGATCTATTATTCGGTTAGATAGCTTTAGAAGCGTTGTCATCATTCCCTGATAATCATGTGATTGGTCATCTTTAGGTTTATACAGCAATAAAGCTCTTCTATTTGTAGTTTTCCCTCCAGGTAAATCAGGATAATCTTCTACACTTTCCCTCTCAGCCTCTACCCTTTCTGCCTCTTTATAAGTCTCTACCAATGTAGGTTTGGCTTTCATCTTGGAAAACATGGCCAGCTCAGGTCCTAAGGCTGAGGTATAATACTCAATTAAGGCTTTGTCTGAGGGTCTGTTAATTTCAGAAAAGTTCTTTAGATAAGCAGCAAACCTCTAGGTGAAGCTGTGCACTTTCTCTTTTCTTTCCTTCTTCAAAGAGCATAATCCTTTCATTAGTGCTGCATGAGTTTTCTGGGATGCATATTTATTTCTGCATATTCTTTCAAAAGTATTCCAGTTTGGGATTGAGTTTGCGGGCAGGGAAAAATACCATGAAGCAGCTGCCCCTTTCAAGGTATGAGGGAATAATCTATAGACAATGTCTTCGTACTCCCCAGCCCTCAAATTTTCTACCACCAAATAGAAACTTTGTAAGTGGTCATCTACAACAATTCTTTCCTCAGGGTCAAATTTAGGCAACAGCTTATTAAAAGCTTTAGGTAGGTTATGCAATGGAAGTGTGAGGTTCAAAGGGGATCTAGCTCTCCAAGCAGGCAATGGGTTGGGCTGATTCACAATTACACTAGCCATGAGCACAAGTAAAGGAACAAAGTCTGAGTAAAGAGCAACGTAAGGTGAAACCAAGCTCACTTGCTTCAATGATAGAACAGAATGGTAGGTCTACTTTGGTCAGGTTACAAGCTTCAAAACATCTGTTGGTGGGGTAATCTTGGGAAAATAGGTTTCCACAGCTAGCCATACACTAGCGGCCCTCCTTCTAGTGCTAGAACTGTTGAGGCCTGGAAATTCACAGGAAACAACAGTAAGGGATTCTCCCCAGTCAATGTTTCCAACTAACCCGTTGACTGTTTGGTATAGGGAATCCGTCTGGTTTGCGGTCCAGAGACCGTAGGTCAAGTACAAAACAAAGGGCTCTACCGGTTACGGCCCGGTCCACTGAGTTTTTGTATTTTTTGACTTAAGGATGATATGCATATGCCTAACTAACCATGCAGGGTGATAAAGATGCAGAGAGCAGTCACAATGTGATGCGTAGGTTCTTAACTCTCATCTTAAGACTCGCAAGCATCCAAATCGCATACGACAAGAAAATAAACTAACTACCTAAACTATCCCTAGGGAGCAGGATTATCATTCATTAGTGAGCAATATAATTTGTACATGTATTATGAAGAATTACAGATAGCTGATACTTATTTCAAGACACATGAACACTTACAGATATTTAAACAACCAGATAGCCAATTGTTCTATGAACAACATTTATTACTCACAGTGGAAAACATCACAAAATATACTGAAAGACATTCAATAAGAACATAGGTTCAGGCAGTTAGAACGCCCTCACAGTTAATGAAACACGACTGAAAACGAAATAGTTCCTCTTCAACATTGCTCATTTAATCGCATTGATACATTCCACATTTAGCTTTCTCCAACAGGGAAAAGTTGCAATTTCTGAGTGTAAAACAAAATAGTTCCTCTTACAAACAAAGGGTTTACAAGTTTTTCCAGGGAAAAATTCCTTTCTAAATCCTATCTTTACAATATTTAAACTACATATCAGGTCGTTTGGGATGCCCCCAAACGTGTGACTTTCCAATCCCTCGAACGTTTCAGGTTCTTCTTCAGGCCGCTTTGTCTTCCCATTTTTATTTTCTGTGAACGTTCATCTTCTGATTAGTAACTGATAGATATTTCTAGTCTGTGCCTTTGCCACCATTCATTTTGTCCTTTTCTTCAGTCCTGAGAGCCATGGTTTGACTTTTTCCAAAACTGCCTAGATGTGCCTTCGTGCTGCGTTTTCCTGAAAAATCCTTCAAGTCCACCTGCGAATAAACCTGAATGCATCATTCATTGGATTTGCATTACAAAACAAAGCAGCAAATTATACTACTGAAATGGCTAATCCACAAGAGAAGACTAGGTGCACCATTGTCATTTTACAAGTGCCGACCATACTACCTCGTCCTCCTATAGGCTTGTGATAACAATACCAACAGCGGAAATCGGGAGGAAACTGACATCGGTAGCTGAATGGTTTTCCCAGCCGCAACGACGGAAGAGTAAAGGTTATAGGCATGTGACGAGAGGGCGGGAAAAATCAATTGGAAATCAGAAAGATAATGACATCAGAAGCTGAAATGCTCTGCCCAGCCGCAACGGCGGAAGAGACACGGGCTAAAGACAAGTGACGTGGGCGGGAAAAGCTTTAGTTGGAAGTCGGGAGGTATTGACATCGGACGCGAAACGGCTTTCCTAGCTGCAACGACGAAAGAAGACAAGATATAGCCACACGATACACATCGGAGATCGGAGCACTTTACACTTTGGAGGATTAACCACTTTGGGAGCCGCAACGACGAAAAAGAAAAGACTGATGCATCGGCTGGCGGATCATTTTGGGCTTCGGGTGCTTAAGTGCTTTGGGAGTTGCAACGATGGAAAAGGAAATAACAAGTAATTCCGATATAAACCAAAAGATCGGTCGATTTGAGAAAATGTGTCGGAGAAAACTTAGAAGCCAAGTCTGATTATTTTGCCGCAACGGCGGGATTCAAAACGACTAGACGTCCGAAAAGGAAAAGCATTTCGCCGTCGCAACAGCGGAAGCCCGAGACTTACAGGGCCGGCAAAAAAAATGAAGCGGGAGAAAAACCAAACAGTGATCGGGAGAAATTGTGATTTGCTTTCCGCAACAGCGGAAGGAGAAGTGATATAAGTTCCGATGCCAAAACACAAAAGAAACCGATGTGAAAACAAACCAATCGGAAAGGAAGTCGAAGTCAATACCAATTATCCATCCGTAATGGCGGGAGGGAAAGCAAATACCATAGATTCTACCGATTAAAACCAACGTATCAGAAAGAAAATTCGAAGTCAAGACTCACTATTTGGCCGCAACGGCAGAAGCTTTAACCAAACAAATTTCCTATTCGAACAAGCTAAAAATGCATCCAAAGGCAGCGATAAAGTCTGATCAAACATTATATTGCTTCAAGCATCAGAGGAGGAATCAAAACAATTGGTAGATCAATCCTAGCACTTAGAAATTCTTTCTGGAAAATCATTGAATTAACTCAAGGAAAAAGAACTAATCCAAACAAAAGGAGGGTCCCAAATTTTTTGGAATTTGGGAAAAAATGTTGCAGCTGCAACAGAGTCATAAAAACATTTAATGAGAGGCCACACACTCTCAGTCATCATAAAAGCATTAAACGGAGAGGCCACCCTCTCTCATCCATGGTCATTGACAACTCATGGTTTTGTTTCATGGTATGGCTTCAAGGCACATTATACCTCTCTCATCCATGGTATTTCACAACCCATGGTTTTGACCCATGGTATTTCCCCAAGGCACATTGTAATAATGTTATAAAAATGCTCTATGCCTTCTCAATAAGGAGGGAAGGATTTTTGACATCCTACATTTTTCTCATTCTATTGAGTTATTAGGTTTTTGGTTCTGAGCTCTTTTCTTGATATGGTTTGAGAGGTGGGGCTCAAAGAACCGTCTTTGAGCCTCACCCCTCCAGGTGGCCTACATACTTTATGTTTCATTTTCTAAGATATTCATATCCTAGATATCGCTGATGTGTCTTGATCAATCCATTATACTATTTATTCTCCTCCTCTCTTGGCATCCAAGCCTTTCAGGTCTTAGCTCCCAAGATCCGGATCATGTCTGGTAGCTATGTCCAAGTTTGAGTCCTCTATCACATGGATCTACGCTGTATTCTAGTAGCCATGGTTGTTTATTCCTCTCATGGATCTGACTTGTATTGGTCTACAGCCATGAGTTGGTTACATTTGTCTATGAGTCAAAAATATTGATGTATTGCAGATGCCTACTCAACGACACTCTCTGATCAAGCTGACTCTTACCTCGAAGTGACAACTTGTCCTCTCAAAGCTCTCGCTTATCGTATCCCTCTAAGCCTCATGCTTTGGGGGGCATTCTGTTATACCCAAATCCTGTCACCAACATGTGATGAAATCCTTAACACCTATGTTTTCCCTAAATCCCAAACTTGGAGTGGAAACATGATCTAGATGTAAATTCTACATGAAAAACCCTAGCACCGCTTTTTCCCTTTAGTTGATGAGCAGTACCTTGTTCAGCACCGCCTGAGTCCTGTTATACAAAAGCGGTGCCACCATGTATGTGCTTTGTTATTAAAGCGGTTCTTACCTACATTTCTCTGTCATAAATGTATATAAGCGGTACCCTTGGTCAAATTGGAAAAATAGAGGATTCTTGAGGTTTCTAGAACATGAGCCTCGTGTCCTCCCTTATCCCTATCAATCTGGGTTGGTTGGAGTCGAGATCCCTCTTGGTAGGATCTTATATCCACCTCACCCACAATTCTCTCAACCATACCTATCCATTTGAGTCTTATAAATACAAGCTCATATCCATGGTTGAGGGAGGGGAACTGAATGGTAATGTTATGATGTTGAATTGGCTATCTAGCCCAATCCATTGGAGAGCACAAGAGAGCAAGTTGGAGCTATCGGGGATGAGGTGTTTGTCTTGTGGAGGAGTTTGTCAACACTAAGGTAATGGTTGTAAGCTTCTTCATTGATTTCTTAATGCAAAGCTGATTTCCATCCCACATATCTGTTGTACTGATCTCGCATGTATATGTTACTGGATTCCTTAGTCACTAGTATGGATGTGTAAACAATGTTATGGAAGCTTTGATGTTCTTGTTTGTTTGACATGTTCTGCAGGTACACAGGTTTGTCATCAAATCATTATTCCAGGTGTTTACAACATTTAGGGAAGGTTTTCACCCTTTGTCATTCACTTACTTGTTCTGGATCTAAACCATTCAGACCAGAGGAACAACTTCTGTCCGCAGAAGGTGCAATATTCCTGACAACAATGTACCTTAACATTTTTAACTGAATTCAAGTGTCTCTTGGCCTAGGATTCCTTGTGAAAGTAAGATGTGTTCCTATCTCCTAATTGCAACCAGATACTTCGAGAATTTTGTATCCATAATTCTTATTCTTTTACACATGAAATATGTAGATCTACTTGCAGCTCCTCTTATTTATTTAATATTTCTTTGGATATTCCCATGCTTTCCATTTACAATTTGATAAACCTACCTAATTTCTTTTGTGTGCCTTTCCTCTCCTCCACTAGATAAGGTAAGCAATTTTCCCATCCTTTTAATTCTTTCTTAACTCTTCTTAGTTTTTCCTACCATACAAAGAATGGGGAGCCCAAAATTGGTGAATCCTACGCAACACAGACTCTATCCATAAATCCCTAATGTTGAATCCAAAGAGGAATAAACCTAAAAGGAATGGAGCATAGATTGGGGATTTCATTTAGATCCATATTTATAGGCCTATGGGTCGAGATGCCCATGAGAAAAATCGAGGACCTCTCCTGGAATCCATGAAGGAGAAAGGAGCTATTCACCTGAGAATATATCCAATCTTGTAGCAATATGTACTGGTCTTGTTCTTTGATTTTTCCAAGTATACATAGCTTTGACTGGCTTGATATCTATTAGGTCCCATTCTTGCATTAGGCCATCAACCCATTCCATAGCCAGATCTCTCACTCTAGTACCTCCCCTTTTTTCATTGAGGTTAAGAGTAGGATTTAGATCTCTTGCCAATATAATAGTATTTAAGTAGATCACATGTGTTAACGCACCTATGGTCAACATTGTTTCTTTTCTCTAAAATTAACTGGAACATAGATATTAAAAAGACTTACCAAATTTATTGATTCCTTATGTCGGAGTTGTGTGAATATCCAATGAGTTTTCAGATGCTCCTACATCAATTCAAATTTGGCTACATCCCAAAGAGTTCCAATACCTCCTGACGCACCTCTGGATGAGACGACTCTACTATGTCCTTTTTTCCAAAAGATGTTATTACTTCAGAGAAAGTCCCCTTCCTCCATTTTTGTCTCCTAGATCAGAAGAATATCTTGGTTTTCCATTCATGCTAGATTTTTTATTGTGATTTCTTTTAAACTACTACCTAAGCCTCTACAATTCCAAGAGACTACCTTCTTTATTTACCTTTTGGGGGATTTTGGGATCCTTTGGAGCCTTGACTCTAATTCATAGTAGGTTTGGAATTTCTGGAAAATAAAATTTTCAATGTACTATGGCTGCCATGAGTTTTTCTGTATAGGTTGCTTCCTCATGTCTCTCATGATCTTTCTTTTGGCCTCTTGTGGGTTTTTTCCCTTTCATATGGGATTATGTAAATTCCCCTTCTTCCTCCTCTAAATCCTTTGAGATTTTCTCTTCCTATGGTGGTTCAATGACAGGCTCTTGATCTACACTTACCAAGGTTTTTAGAGAGCTTGGTTTTCCTTGTGTTGATTTAGATTGCTTCTGTGGATCCTTCTCAACTTCTTGAAACTCCTCTGGTTGTGTACTTAAGATTGCAAAACTATTCCCTTGGGTAGGAGGGTCTTTGGTTTCCCCTGTAGTGTATGCTTTCTTAGGTCTAGGGGCAGAAGGATGAACCCTTGTTCTTGTTTTGTATTTTTTAACCCGTTGCCAACCTTTCACCTTTTCTTTATCTGCACAAGGGGATAGTTTCTTAGGAAAATTCCTTGCAAAGTGTCCATACTCATGGCATCCCCAAGACTTGAAAGGGAGTTGTTCATAGTCCAACTTCTACACATGCGACCAATTTCCTATTGTAAGCTTGACTGCTTCTGGTAACCCTACCTCTAGATCAACTTCAACAAAAATCCATGCACAAGAATATTTCTCTTTTGGATTCGCTTGATCTATAAACTTCCCCAGAGTATGCCCAATATGCTGAAGGGATTCTCGATTCCAACAATGTGCTGGAAGATTCGATAGACAAACCGATACTAGTATAGTTGTTGGGACATCTTTAGAAGGGTCAAAATCATGAGTCCATATATTTAGGTATATACCTTGATGACCCATGAAGTACGGACCATTGCGAAAAATCAGATCTTGGTCTTCCTTGGATATGAATTCAAACCAAAAAAACCCTCTTCCTAGAAAATATGAAGTTACATTGCTTGAGATCAATGGCCTCTAGGTTTTTCTGAACGCAAGCCTCTATGGTTTTAGGGGAAGTCCACAATCTCGTGAACTGACCTACGAGAGCTCTCTCTACCAGTGTCACCACGACTTTCATCGGGCACTCTAGAGGAAGGGCCACAATATGAATTTCATCTAACCACTTGAAAAATCTAGAATCCTCTGAAGGCTTCTTTTTTGTTTGCAATGCTATCAGATTGAAGGCCTCGATTTTTGGAGATAACGGAGGTGGATTGGATTCATTGGAAGAATTTGTTAGATTTTTATCATTAAACTAGCAATACATTAGGATCTTTAACTGAGAGAATAACAAGCACATCAATCAAACACAATGAACACAGTGTTTATCCTCGAGGAAACCATAAATGGTGAAAACCCCGCAACTTCCTCAGAGATAGAATCAACACCAAAAGTAGAACCCAAAACAGTAAGGTGATCTCTCGACAACAGTAACCTCTTTCTGTCTAGCCCCAGTGTCTTCTCCTTCCTCAACTATGCACTACACTTGAGTGTGTATGAGATGTGTGATAATGGAGAGGCCATCTCTCTATTTATACTAATTCCCGAATTGACTAAACCCTACTAGGTCTAACCTCTCTAGGAGAGTCTAATAACCCTAGTGCCCCAGAACTGCAGGGACTTTAACCCTTAACCAATAGGTGGGTTACCCACAATGACTTGACATGACTTGTTTAAATTATAGAACTTCCTGATAGGAACATCGAGGCATGACATGACTCAAGTACATCCCAGAATAAACATCGAGTTACAATATATAAGAAATACAAGTGAAATACATTCCGAAGTTACATATAAATCAACACTCCCTTTTAACTAGGAAGGTATTCTTTCGACACAATTTTCAGCACAAGTCTTATTCTCTGTATCTTCTAGATCATCATTGAGTCCTTGTCATCTTCAAGTCATCTTCATCATCGGATCTGGATCATCACTCGATCTAGATCACCACTGGACATCATCACTGGATCTGGATCATCACTCGATATGGATCACCATTGGACATTATCACTGGATCTAGATCATCACTCGATATGGATCATCACTGTTGGATCATCATCACTGTATCTTGATCATCATCACTCGATCTGGATCATCACTGGGTCATCATCACGGGTGCTATCTCTTGATCCTTCTCATCATAGGAATTTCTACAGAGCCATCCCTTTTTCATGTTGGATGTACATCTACAAAGCCAGTCCTTTTTCATACTGGATGTATATCTACAGAGCTAGTCCTTTTTCATACTAGATGTGGCATCTACACAGAGCCAGTTCTTTTTCATACTGGATGAATGTAGAAGGAGAAAGTCAACATAAGTTGACTTGAATGAGGACCGACTTAGTCGATCAACTGACTAAGTCGATGGGCCGACTTAGTCAATCAGCCGACTAAGTCGGTCGGCCGACTAAACTAGAAGATTAGGTGGGCTAACTAAAAGTTGTGTCGGTTCACCTAACCAACAGGTAGTTATTTTGTAACTGTTTATAAATTGTATATATTAGGCTATTGAGCCAAACGAGAACTCAGTTCAATTCTCTACTTTGTATGAACTCACTATAATAATATAATCTGTTTAATCCTATATGTTCTTGTCTCTTGTCTCTATTTATATTTATGTATGTTTTGGTATATATTATTGGTAACCTTATGTGATCTGTGAGATTACAACATTGGTTCCGTTTCCAGTAGTACATGTCTCAAATATATGCTCACATATGATACCAGAGCAGGAGATTAAGGATTGGTGGGAACGTAAAATTGCGAACTATCTGCAAAATTACGCACGACGAAACAGATTAACAGTCGCTGAGGCCAAAGCAAGATTCTTCACGGAGACACATGAAAATTTTGTTGAATCAATGCCACAACTTTTGAAGCAACTTATGGATGAGAAAATCGGATGCAATTAAAGAACAACAGTTGCTACAAAAACTCATCCGAGGAGGCCGAACAAATTTGTCGGAGTGGTTTGAGAAAATCGCCGATGACTTCTGCGAGGAAGAAGTAGTCGAAGACAGAACTTCCATGGAAACTGTCAAAGAAAAATTTTACACCGAGTTCACCGAACAATTTTTGTGTTCCCTACTGATCTTGCTATTCAAATTCTTGATAGAGAAGGGAGCAGGACACATCGTGGAACCTCGTCCACCACTGTGTAAACATCCATCAAACACTAACTAGGTAGAGAAGCAGAGGCAGTGGGAGAAATTCATTGCAGAAAGGGAGTGGGAATACTTCCTAAGCAAATAAGTCGAACCATCCGAGCTTTCTAAAAGTGTCGGGTAGGCTATGGGGGGGTAGCTGGTCATGTGTCGAAAGATAGAGCATAGTGGATCCTAGTTGGTTAAAAATCCAGTATTAGTCACCAGTAATGAAAAGTTGACCGAAAAGCTGAGAAAATAGTATTGTACAAAAGTATGCCGGACATTCAGAAACAAGAAAGGGACGAAAGACAGCAGAGAAGGGAAGCAAGATGTGAAAGAGCCATAGGGATGCCGAGAGGACAAAACCCTAGGGAGATTGACCACGAGGAGAATCCACTAGAGTCAGGTCATGACCGACAAGAATAGGGCGTCGAAGAAGAAGTGTCCCCTAAGGAGGAAGAAGTGTGGATAGAGCAGCCAGAAGCTCTCCAAATAACAGCTCCCAATGAAGGAATAACCCTTTCCCCAGCAAATCCATGTACACGAATACAGACTATTGTCGAGGATGACCTCCGACTATGAGCTGGTGACTTCACTATATGGAGCCGACTAGGCGACGAGACGTACCCTGGTCGACACCTTGTTATCCGACGATCACTAGAAGGGAACTGGGTGACGTTTCAAGCGGCCCCCTCCCTCCGTAGTATCCAATTTCTCTTGCCGACACATGAAGGAGCACCCCCCCCCCCCCCCCCCCCCGCCACATACAAATTTAGAAGAAATCGAACAATCAGACCTGCGAACGCAAAGTTGCAGTGGACCATCAACAGCAGAAGCCGACATCAATCGACTGCAAGTCGACCAAGACTCGACGACCGACGGGAGTGCAAGTTCCGTCGACCAGAATTCCGCAAGAACGACTACATCAATAACCCCACCACTTTCACCACCACCCCCACCCCCACCTCCGTCGACTTCTGAGAGCAATGAAAGTGATTCAGACATGGGTCACGGATCAGCTCACATTCCTCTCTATGAGGGGGATGAAGACCCCAGACAACATTGGTTTGTCTGCGAGTCGACCTGGGAAGCAAACCAGGTCACAGATGAAGACCGACAAATGGTGCAATTCACAGGAGCGTTACAGAAAAGGGCATTGACATGGTATATGACCTTTTCAGAATGACAACCCCGAGTGACAAAGGCTGAGATCAAAGCACAGTTCTTATCTTTCTTTAAAACCCCAGATGCTAAGAACTTGGCTGCCAGAAAGCTTAAAATGACCTCACAAAAGCTAGGGGAGACAGTCCGAGACTACGACAAGTGATGGAAATATTTATTGAGCCAATTGGATTACGTTATTGATGAACAGCTACTAATTCAATGGTTTCTTGCAGGACTATCGCCGAAATTACGTCGACATATTAGCCTGGAGACATTTAAAATGTACGAGGATGCGCTGAAAAAAGCTCTGTAGGTTGAAATGGATGAAGATATACCTGCATACCCCACGAACCACAGACTGGAACAACAGCTCGAGGACGTGCAGAAATATTTGAAAGAACTAAGCCTCAAGAATCAGGAGGTCTGGTGTACCAAATGCTCGACAGCCAGTCATTCGAAAGATAACTATCGGCAAGAATATAGCCAACAAGACAGTCTGCTTTGTACAAACTAAGTCATTTTGTGACATTTTCCAGGAACACGGGGATCCCTCCACAAAGGATTGTCCGTTTAACATGAAAAAAATCAAAGCTTCCTGGTGCACCATCTGTGAAACCAAAAGTCACAACACCGCCGACTATCAGTTAAATCTAAAGAACCGACAGAACTATCACGCGGTATACCAAACAAATGCAGTAGTGCAAAACAATGAGCAAAGCAACCCAGCAAACAATCAAAACGGGCAAAGAAATGACGACCGACGATACGAGCACCGGTACGACAACCGACGTCAAGGTTATGGAGGAAGAGGTCGATTCCTTGGGAATCATGACATATGAACATGTTGACCAACCCAGTGCTTCACATGCTACAAAGAAGGCCACCGATACGCAGACTGTCCATACAAGGATAGGACTGACCTTAAATTCTGTACACATTGTGGAGTAGGCGATCACTCGTTGGAGGATTGTCCTACTGTGTTAGAAAAAATCAATACGAAGAAAAATGTTAATGTCTTGTCTTGTGTACAAAAGCATGATGTAATAACTACTAAAAATTTACATATTGTCACTCAACAAGGCACAAAAATAGGGCCTGATAACCCTCAAATTACTAAGATCAAAGACACAAATGGTTACCCTGATCCTATGAAGGAAAAACAAACCTATCAAGAAGCCACCCACATATTTCACGACATTGCCCGAAAAGAAGACACTACTAACAGTCGACCCGACACAATACATCAATTAATCCAACTCACTCAAACCGACAAATCCGTAGCTCACTTCATTGATTTATTACATGAAATCAAAAGTACCAACCTTCGAAAACAGACAAAGAACATTTGCACCTTGAACCAAAAATCTGAAAATGACGTCGACCCACTTGTCGACCTAGAAATCGAAGGTTATCACGTCCAATAAGTAGTCCTGGACTTCGGGTGTCAAGTGAATATCATGACCCAGGATACATGGGAAAAGATGGGAAGACCTCGACTCTACGATTCAGGCAATTACCTAAAACTCATCGACCAAGGCCTCATTGAACCGATTGGGGTTTGGAAAAATGTCGACACGACCATCAAAGGAATCTCGACCAAGGTCGATTTTGAAATTATTGACCCAAAATAAGGTTCTAGCTCCTTCCGAGCACTAGTCGGTCGACCTTGGGGAAGACAAATGAAAGCATCCATATCATTAGACAAGGAACGAATCAAGTTAAAAGGAAATGGTCAAAAATTCATTGTACCCATTCATCCGTCCCAAGGAGAACCCTGGATCGAACCGATTGATGAGGAAGTCGATGTCAGACAGCTTTACCAGATCCACAATAATATAGACTATACCGAACCAAACATCTATGGAGAGCTTCACTTAGGTAACCAAGACTCAATTGGTTATAACTCATATGCTTAACTGTACGACTGGGAAATGGAAAATTACAAAACACAAGCAAGAGGGTGTTGGAATATCCAAAAAGTGCAGAGAAAACCCACCCAACAGTGCTTCATTGTATCAATTATCCCCAAAATATTCGAAAAGAAATTCAGGGAATGCCCTACCTTACAACCAACTAGCTTAAACACTACACAACTTCCCAGGTATAAGGAGAGGGAATCCCCAGTCATGCACGTCGAACAGGTATCTAAAAATATTGGAGAACATGGTCGACTACAAAGCTTAGTTGAAACGTTTACAGGTCAAGCAGCTAGATGGTGGGACACCCATCAGACCAAACTACAGACCTGGACCGCTGCATCAACTTACTTTGTCGAGAGATTTGGTGGAAAGCAATTAACCCAGCAAGCCCAAATCCCTATTTTTACCCAAGGAGAAAACCCATAAGAGCATATCTAGACTTGTGAAAAGGAGTGGAGAAGACTTGGATATAGAGATGAGAGAGCTTGGCCACATTTGTTCCCTTCAACCCTAGCTGACTTACCCAATAAATGGTATAAGATGGAGGAAGCTAGAGGTGAAACCTTCTTCTGGCATGAACTAAAGGAAAACTTTATTAAAGACTTCAAATTCATACCTCAAAATGAAAAATTGAACGAGACAGCACAACAAATCAAACAGTTTATCCAACCGACAGAAAAATAGACCTACCTAGACCATCTACACATCAAGGATTGTAACAATATACAAACTGAGTTCAAACCACAGTTGACCCGTCTACAGCTAGAAAATGAACACACACATGGAAAGAGCTTTAGATGGAAAACCAACCATGCTGAAACAGCAAAACCTATCCACTCAATCTTGAAAGTTGAGACCACCAACAAACCAGACCTTGACAGAATGACTGCAGCAGACTTCCCTGCTACATTCTCAAAGTTCATAGAAGGAAGTCGGCCGATCAATGAAGCTAAAGCACCCGAGTGGCTAGATGCCAAAATGAAAACCAAAGAAGTTGATATTTCGAATGACAACCGACCAAAAATAGCAAAGATTGGTGACTACTGGAATGAACAACAGACCACCAAATAGTGAACTTACTTAAGGAATTCCAAGATGTCTTCGCCAGGGACTATACAGACTTAAAGGGCTTAGTACAAGAAATGGGGGAAATGAAAATAGATACTAAACCTGACGTCCAACCTGTCAAGAAAAGACCTTATAAACTAGCTCATAAGTACAAGGAGATAGTTAAAAAGGAAATCAACAACATGTTAGCAGCAAGGATCATTTACCCTATCGACCAGTTGGAATGGGAAAGCCCCATGGTCGTACAGCCTAAGAAACATGACCCGACAAGGTTACGAATTTGTGTCGACTTTAGGGAGCTCAACAAAGTAACATTGACAGATCCGTTCCCAACCCCCTATGCTGATGAAATCTTGAATGAGGTTGCAGGCCACGAATGCTACTCATTCACAGATGGATTCTCAGGATATAACCAGGTACCCATAGCAAAAGAGGATCAAAAGAAGACAACATTTGTCTGTGAATTTGGGTCCTTTGCTTACAGAGTTATTCCTTTTGGGTTAAAGAATGCACCTGCAGTGTTTTCTCGAATTGTTGTCAAAAATTTCCAAGAATATATATATAAGACCATGGCAGTCTACTTCGACGACTGGACCATCTACTTAACCTTGAAGGATCACTGCACATGGCTCTGACTTATGCTGGAGAGATGTCGACAGATTCAACTCTCCTTGAACATTAAGAAATGTATCTTTATGACTCCCATAGGAATACTCTGAGGGCATATTGTCTGCAAAGACGGTATCAAGGTCGACTTTGCAAAAATTAAAATCATCCTTGACCTGAAACCGCCAATAAACCCCAAACAAGTCAGGGTATTACTCGGCCATATAGGATACTATAGAAAGTTCATAAGACACTATTCAGATATGACATACCCTCTAGAAGAACTACTAAAGGAAGAACAGAAGGAAGAGACTGCCTGACTGCTACTGGCACAGCACACTGCCTTCTCCGAAGCATACAAAGTGCTACAAGACCACATGGAGGAGTCTGTCATTACCAAAGAAGTCTTAAGAGACTAGTCTACTCACTATGGGCAAGTCTATCAGTAGACAAGACAGACTCATCAAGGCATTCAGGCTTTGGAGAGCAGGAAGACGACAGAGGCAGCACTCACACAGACGATAGAAGAGCAGATCATGCTGGAGACAACCAAACTGCAAAAGCTGGAACGAGAAGCACACCAGTGGGTCCAACAAGCCCTTCCCAACTTAGAAAAAGTCAACATCATCTGCCCATAGATGAAACAACTTATCAACATAGCAGAAGTGCATAATCAGTCCTTGGGCCTTAACATGGAAAACATTGCAGAAGTCCCCATTTCAGAAAATATGTCGGTCCTATCCAGCTTAACTACATTAACTATCGACATCCAGAAAGCTTTGCAGAGTTGGACATATTTTCAGCATCACCTTGCTATCACAGCCCCGGCTATTGTTGAGATTTGCATGCTGGAAAATGCCAACCATTCGTCTGCACAGTCCTCCACAATAGCATTGTTGAAGGGTCCGATAAAACCATATTTTTGTACCTCCCTGTTTCTTTGGGATGAAGAAACATTTTGTTCATGGGGGAGATGTAGAAGGAGTAAGTCGACATAAGTCGACTTGAACGAGGATCGACTTAGTTGATCAACCAACTAAGTTGATGGGCCGACTTAGTCGATCAGCCGACTAAGTCGGTCGATCGGCTAAACTAGAAGATTAGGTCGGCTAACTAAAAGTCGTGTCAGTTCACCGAACCGACAAGTAGTTATTTTGTAACTATTTGTAAATTGTATATATTAGGCTGTTGAGCCAAACGAGAACTCAGTTCAGTTCTCTGTTTTGTATGAACTCACTATAATAATATAATCTGTTTAATCCTATATGTTCTTGTCTCTTGTCTCTATTTATATTTATGTATGTTTTGGTATGTATTCTTGCTAACCTTATGTGATCTGTGAGATTACAACAATGAGTCTTCATAGAGCTAGTCATTTTTCATACTAGATGTGGGATCTACATAGAGCTAGTCCTTTTTCATACTAGATGAGTCTTCACATAGCTAGTCCTTTTTCATACTAGATGTGGGATCTACATAGAGCTAGTCCTTTTTCATACTAGATGAGTCTTCACAGAGCTAGTCCTTTTTCATACTAGATGTGGGATCTACACAGAGCTAGTCCTTTTTCATACTAGATGAGTCTTCACAGAGCTAGTCCTTTTTCATACTAGGTGTGGGATGTACACAGAGCTAGTCCTTTTTCATACTAGATGTGTCTTCACAGAGCTAGTCATTTTTCATACTAGATGTGGGTCTACACAGAGCTAGTCCTTTTTCATACTAGTTGTGTCTTCACAGAGACAACCCTTTTTCATGCTGGATGTGGGATCATCACATACATATAACAATGGAAGTAACAAATCCTCTCACCATGTCACAACTCTTACATCTGACCATGGAAGGAACCAATCCTCTCACCATGTCAGAAGGGCACAGCACTTACATTTGACCATGGAAGGAACCAATCGTCTCACCATGTTAGAAGGGCTCAGAACAGACACATCACTTCCTCTTGGGAGGAATCTCAATCTGGAGAACACCAAGCTTCTCCCTGATGTACTCAAACTTCACCCTAGCTAATGGCTTAGTCAACACATTAGCTATCTATTCGTCCATCGCAACATAATGGAGCTTCACTACTCCTCTCTGCACCATATCCCTAATATAGTGGTACTTGATCTCGATATGCTTCAACTTGTCATGGAACACTTGATTCTCTGACAACTTTACACAACTCCGATTGTCACAGTATATGCAAGTAGCATCTAACTGGAGATCAAATAAATCAGACAGTAGCTTCCTTAGCCATACTGCCTCACAACTAGCTGAACAGGATGCGACATATTCTGCTTTAGCTGTACTCAGTGCCACACAGGATTGCATCCTACTAAACCAAGAGATCACACCCGATCCCATATTGAAGCAACACCTTGAAGTGCTCTTCCTATCAATGACACTACCTACCCAATCTGAATCAACATAACCCTCCAGGTTAATCCTTTGATCAGTATTATACTTGAGCCCATAATAAACCGTACCCTTTAGGTACCTCAGAATGTGCTTTGTAACAGTCAAGTGAACATGTCTCACATCTGTCAAGTATTGGCTCAAGGTGTTCACAACAAAGCAAATATCTGGTCTCGTGTTCATCAGCTACATCAAGGACCCAATCATCTAACGACACATCATGGCATCAATCAACTCTGATGAAGCATCACTCAATAGCTTCAGGTTCGATTCCATAGGTGTGGTTAATGCCTTACAGTCCATCATCTGAAATCTCTTCAGGATCTCTACTGCATACTTCCCTTGTCCAAGGAAAATTCCATCTGTATTCTGCCACACCTCCATACCTAGAAAATAATGCATCATACCCAAGTCCTTCATTTCGAACTCGATAGCAAGCTTTATCTTCGTATCAGTAATCAACCCATCCATACCTGTCACAAAAAGATCATCTACCTATAGTAGGAGCATCACTGGGTTTCCATCTTCAACCTTGTAGTAAAGATTGTAATCTGCTTTACTCTTGGTAAATCCCAAGCTGGATAGAAAGCTGTCAATTCTGCCGTACCATGTCCTGGATGCCTGTTTCAAGCCGTACAGGGATTTCTTCAATCTACACACATGAGACTCCCTGTCATGTGTCTCAAAACCAAGTGGCTCCACATACACTTCCTCTTCCACTACACCATTCAAAAAAGTAGCCTTGACATCCATTTGGTGTATCTTCCATTTCATCACTGCACCCAGAGCAAGTACCAATGTGATGGAAGTGTATCTGGATACAGTTGCAAAGGTTTCTTCATAGTCTATTCCTTCTTTCTGGGAGAAACCATAAGCAACAAATCTTTCTTTATATTTCTCTATGCTACCGTCTACAGCATGCTTAATCTTGTAGATCCATTTGGAAGTTACAACTGACTTCCCTTCTAGTCTTGGGACACATCCTAAACATCATTCTTCATGATCGATTGATACTCTTCGATCATAGAATCCTTCCATTCTTTCCGTTCTACCGCTTCTTCATAATTGGAAGGTTCTTTATCAATGAAATCACATAGTAATGCTACATAACTGGAATAGGATCTGGTCCTCTTTCTTTCTCTGTGATTCTCTTCTGGAACCCCATATCTTTTCATACCTTGGATAATTTCTTGTACCCGAGCAGGTTTCCTCTTGTGAGGATTCTTCTCCTGAGGTGGATCTATAGGTATTTGTGGTTCTTCAAATTATCGATCTTCTTCTTGAGTTTCTTCGTTCATGATTGTATCATGAATTCTGGGAGCTTCTGCTTCTTCAGGTTCTTCTGCAGGTTTCTTTCTAGAGAAGAATTATTCACGAGTGTTGTTCTTGAGTACTCTGTGTGGAGTACGATTCTGTACATACACCGCTGTTCTGGCTGCTTCTACCCAAAGATGCATTGGAAGATCTTGATCATGAAGCATAGCTCTTGCAGCTTCCATGATAGTTCTATTCTTCCTTTCTACAATCCCATTCTGTTGTGGATTATAAGGAGTGGACAACTCCCTCTTAATCCTTGAGTCTTTACATAGTTCTTTGAACTCATTCGAAGTGAATTCTCCGCCATTATCTGATCGAAAAGTCTTCATCTTCTTTTCAGTGTGGTTCTCGATCAAGGCTTTGAATTCCTTGAGCTTGCTGAATACTTCGTCTTTGTTCTTCATGAAGTAAATCCATGTCTTCCTAGAAAAGTCATCAATAAAAGAAACATAGTATGCATACCCGCTTAGAGAACTTGATGACATTGGTCTGCATACATCGGAGTGGATGATTTCCAAGATTCCTTTTTCCTTGCTCTCGCTACTTGGAAATGTCTTCTTTGTATTCCTTCCTTTCGGACATCCTTTGCAGACTCCATCATGTATTTCTTGAATTTCTGGAAGACCTTCAACAACTTTTCTTGTGAGTGGTAGTGCTCTATAATGCAAGTGTGCAAGCCTTCTATGCCAAAGTTTATTTGGTTCTACTGAGTCATGAACCAAATCTTGTTCTAGTTGACCCTTCAACTTGTATATACCTCCTTCTTGTTCCCCAATCACTATTGCATCGTCAAAAGTCTTTCCCTTTGGCCACATAAGAACTTGGCCATCTACGAAAACAACCCTCATTCCTTTTGTATCCAATGCAGATATGGAGAGAAGGTTCTTCTTTAGTCCTGGAACAAATAATACATTCTTCATCTTCATAGACTTTCCAGAGTCTAGTTTATAGGAGGATTCACCACTACCTTTTATTGGATACTGGTAGTCATCCCCAAGTTTCACCTTGTGAGGTGACTCATGTTCAGATAACTTCACAAATGATTCTTTGAATCCTGTCATGTGCTTGGAAGCACCATTGTCTATGAGCCAATAATTGCTTCCATGTGAAACAGTTCCCGTAAGAGCAGAGATCAGCACATATTCTTCATCACTTGAAGAATCACTTTCTTATTTGACTCTCTTTGTGGAAGGTTCATCATCCTCTGCAGCATGAGCATGATGTCTTCTCTTGTTTTCCTTCTTCTTCTTTAAGTTCCCTTTATTAGGGAAGAATCTGGATATGTGACCTTTCTCATCACAAGTGTAACATCTAATGGTAGACAGATCTCTTCTAGGGTGTGAGATCTTACCTTTGGAGTGATGATGGTTCCTTCTGATTTTCTTGGTGTGGGTTGTGAGAGCTTGATCTTCACTTCCTATATTCTCTTCTCAAGCTGCTATCCGAGCTTCTTCTTGACAGCCTTCTTCCCATAGTCTGTTGATCTTGACTAAATTCTTTCTAGCACATATCCCTTGAATGAAAGAGTCTCGTGATCTAGGGAGACCATTCAAGGTGGTCATCACAATCTCTGCATTTTCCACTTCTTCATCTACTGCTTCCAGTTGTTCCTTGATCTAAGATACCCTTGTAAAGTAAGACTGGATGGTCTTAGCATTTTGGATCTTTACATTCTTCAATTGGTTTCTTAGATTCATCTTCTGGTTTATGTTCTTTCCTTCAAACAATTTGGTTAGCGCATAAAACATAGCTTTAGGTGTCTCGAGGGAGGACACCTGTGGTATGAGGTGATCCTTGATTGAATCAACAATAATCCTCTTTTCCATAACCAACTTCTTCTTATGTAAGGCCTTACCTCATCTCCCTCTGGAACTGGAACTTCCTTATTGATATAGGAGTCCAACTCATTTTCTTTCAGGACCAGGGAGATCCTATACTTCTAGGCTCGGAATTTATCAGCTCCCTCAAGCTTTTCATCAAGCTTGGTATGATGAGACATCTTAAGTGAGAACCTCAAATGGAAATACAAAAGATTTAGATCTTACCAGGTCAAGATGTCGGATATGGATTTGGAGCTGAAATCCTATAGTGCTGGTTTAGTAGCAAATTAGGGTTTTGCTTTTTCGGAGTTCTATCTGACCAAATTCTTTGAATTTGATCCCTAACTTCGATTTTGGGGAGGAGATCAATCTAGGCCTGGGCTCATTGAAAAATTCCTCTTATGTGAAAAGCCCTAATTTTCGACAGTAGTGTTGGGTCCAAAACTGAAAAACCTGAGAATTGGATTCTGCTTCGATAGAAAGATGCATCCTAAGGAGGAGAGTTAATCTAACCTTCTTTTGCTAAAAATATATGTAGGAAGATCCACAAAGTAGGAAGCCCTAGTTCTCACGGCTGCACAGTGTCTTCTTCTCAAGTTAGCTCTGATACCATGTTAGATTTTTATCATTAAGCTAGCAATACATTAGGATCTTTAATCAAGAGAATAACAAGCACAGCAATCAAACACAATGAACACAGTGTTTATCCTCAGGGAAACCATAAATGGTGAAAACCCCTCAACTTCCTCAAAGATAGAATCAGCACCAAAAGTAGAACCCAAAACAGTAAGGTGATCTCTCGACAGCAGTAACCTCTTTCTGTCTAGCCCTAATGTCTTCTCCTTCCTCAACTATGCGCTACACTTGAGTGTGTATGAGAAGTGTGATAAATAGAGAGGCCAGCTCTCTATTTATACTAATTCCCAACTTGACTAAACCCTACTAGGGCCGACCTCTCTAGGAGAGTCTAATAACCCTAGTGCCTCGGAACTACGGGGACTTTAACCCTTAACCAATAGGAGGGTTACCCACAATGACTTAACATGCCTTCTTTACATTATAGAACTTCCTGATAGGAACATCGGGGCATAACATGACTCAAGTACATCCCAGAATAAACATCAGGTTACAATATATAAGAAATACAAGTGAAATACATTCCAAAGTTACATATACATCAACAGAATCGCTTGCCCCTGTCATAGTGCCTAACAGTTGCAGGCTACGATAACCTATGCCAGAGAACGAATCATGTTACGAATCCTAATTGTCGACTGAGAGCATGTTGTTTTGTTATTCCAACATCAAAGCATGATCCCTCCTCCTAGTATAATTGTATATTAGACTCTCTCTCTCTCTCTCTCTCTCTCTCTCTCTATATATATATATATATATAATCAATTTTGATAGTTAAAAATTATGTGTGTGCGTGTGAGAGAGAGAGAGAGAGAGAGATATTGTAGCAAACATCTTAATGTGTTGCAATGCCATGATTGCACTAGGGTCTCTCAATTGTTTTTGCTTGCATGTTTTCCCTTAATTGGAAATTTGGATGTTTGTGTGTCCAAGGCCAATCAAAAGCAAGGGAGGACGAACACAAACATACTTTAAAGCAATTAACCATAATGAGTAATTAAATTTCTATGATCATTGCCAATATTTTTTGAAATGAAACAAACAAAGTACGATAAAAAGCTAAATATTAAGGTTTCCATAAAGTTAAAAAAGATAGAAATACGAACAAGATTAATTTTTGTTTTATATTAAACTTGAAGTAATCAACCATTTAGTTTTCCATAATCATTATTAAGATTATGTTTTTCGAAACCATAAGAGTTTATTTTCTGTAATGATTATTAAGAATATTCTATTTTTTTATGTAAAAATCATTAAAAATAATGCAAACACCAAAATAAATAGTTGATTTATTTAACAATAAATTTAAATAAAATTATAGATGAATATACATTTATATAT